>JASSRZ010000072.1:13204235-13218749 GCA_032164315.1 Malacoctenus gilli | reverse complement strand
CACACACACACACACACACACACACACACACACACACACACACACACACACACACACACACACACACACGCACAGACCATTAATACCACTGATAGCAGTGACCACTGCCCTCGTCTTACGAGGAGCCATAACTTTAGGTAATTTTATTAATAAAAGCGTCTATCCTCACCCTCCCACTGCGTGTCTCCCTCTCTCTCAAACTCCCTTAAGCACTTTTATATCAGTTGACTGCCTTTCCTGGCACCCGGTCCTGTAATGAATCACGAGTCTGTGTATGAAGCTTCCCCCTTTTCAAGTCTCCCTTTGCAGCCTTCCCTCTTGCTCGATTCCTTTCCTCATGTATCACTTGCTCTTTGTTTTTTTTCCCCCTTCTGTCTCCCTGCAGACAGACGGTGCCGCCTGTTGGGCTTGTTGTCGGTCTCGCCAGGAGAAATGCATCACAGTCACAACTGGAGACGAATAACGCTACCAGGACAATCATTCTGCAGCAACGGGCCTTGCCGCGGAGAACATCTTCATTCATTAGCAGGAATAGAGAGATCAATATATGCATATGCAATATTAGCTGGTCAACTGCCATGTCTAAATGATTAGAAAAGAGGATATCACATGATTGATGTGTGACTCATTGCTGAGTCTCGATCTGTCTGCATTAATGTTCCGTCTTTTCATATCACGTCCCACATAAGGCAATCCGATCCTACGTGCTGTCCGCTCTCATCAACTCACCGAGGTTCATTTGAGTAGCAGCTGATGAATTGGATGTGAATGAGGGGACGGGGCGAATGAAAAGAGGCGAAAATTTTTACATGGCACCGCGATGATAGCAAACAGACTCGATTTGACACGCACTCATCATGTGCAATTCACATCTGAAAACAGCATTTAATGATCACTTCTCAGGGTGTCAGGACACTGTCGCTGAGAACAAGGAGAGGGCACTCGTGAGAGTTACCAGGAACGGTTCTAAGGTTATGTGTCCAAAGGGGGCCAGTGCCAATTCCACCCTAAAAAAAAGGTTTCAGTTTCAGAAAGAAACAGAAAGTAGTTACAAAAACACTTTTTACAGTGCTTTTTATGTCTCAACACACACACACACACACACACACACACACACACACACACACACACACACACACACACACACACACACACACACTCAACAGGGTCCTTTAAATACTCTCTAAGCCCTTCCCACTGGGCAAATGGGCAAAACAAATTACATAATACTGGGATTTTTCACTCTAATAAAAGTATCAGTTAACTCCAAACATAACAGAAAAAGAATCATAATACTGTTTTTAACTCTCAAGAAACTATTAATTATTCCAAACTGATTATAAAACGGATAACAAAATAGTACGTTTTTGTTTTCACCAAAATGGACGCCTGACTTGGTCAGACATCTGTGGGATGCCACCATTTCACTTGCTCTTGAACTCTGCTTCGGGGGGGTGGGGGGGGTGATGAGGTGTGTGTGTGTCTTGGTAGGACAGCCTCTCCCTGATCTTAGTCACAGGCTTCCCTGTGAAGTCGGTCTCGAAAACCTCCAGTGGGGGTTCCCGAGTGAGGTCGCCTTGTTGTGCAAAAACTAGCAGTGGCACAAACAAAATCCCAATCACTTCTGATGAACTGCTGAGATTGTGCGAAATTGCTGATAAAGAAAACAATCGCAATCATAAACAGATTTCGAGATAAGACAAGAGGCACAAACTGGCGATAATTGGCTCTGTTGACGTGAAAAACAAGTGTGAAAACTTTCCGTGTCTGTGTCAATCTGCTGCATGTTTATGACTAGTTATGTCTGGGTTAGTGGGTAATCACTGTTTTGTACTAAAGATTCATATGTCTTGTTTACGTCTGTTGCCTGAGGTTTGGAGGAAATTGTACATAAGTTCGCAGCCTTGAGGCATGTGTTTGACGAATGAGCATCGTTAAAAATCGTAAATCTTCTCCACGGTGATCCAAAGCGCTAGCCTTAAGCAAGAACTTTTTAAGAATAGAAACTGAAAGACGTAATAGAATTAGGCCATCTGGTAGTAAAGCACTTAAGGTTAATGGGTTTCTGAAATAGACAAGTTTCCTTTTGCAGAATTTACTATTTGCACTTTTTTTTTCTTTTGACTGAATCGTCACTCACCTCCAAATTGTTGATCAAGTCAACTTCAGACGCTGGCATCGTTCTTGAGCATAGTTGAGGATAACAATTAAGCCTTATTACTAAATAAAAAAGCGAGACCATGAAACTCCACGTCTTGACTTGCTCCAGACTGTCTGAGTATAACTGTGCTTTCAAAAAAACCCAAAACAATGCGTTGAATTGTTCACTCATGGAAAGCTTTTCATGTGAAGTGTGAATAGGAAGTACTCAATGATTTTCAGCCAGTTTTCACTAAGACTGGAGCCGAGAAGAAAAAAAACTTGTATCATTAGACAAAAAAATAAGTCCTGGAATAGGACAGAGAGAAAAACTCCTAAACTGAAAGCTTCTCCTCAAACCAGGGAGGCTTTGCCACGCCCACCATGACAAAAAGCAACATCAAACTGAAGATATAGTGAGTACTGTTTCGGGAAAAATGTACTTAAGTGGTAGAAGGTGTATTTGAAGCCTCATTGTTTCGATTTCTCAATGTCAGAAAAGTAAAAAAAAAACCATTTAACCTTTGTTTACAAGTAACACAGCTTCTTTTACTGGAGGTTCCTCACAGACAAAATGGGGATTCACTCTGTTTTGTTGCTTCTCATTCTTCATTCTGTGGCGTCTCAATCTTTTCAATCTCATTTGAAGCTGGTGAAAAGCCGACAAAAGGCACAAAAGCAACTGCAATGCAATTATGGGTGATTATGAGTATGTTTTTGAGTTGCTGTCTGTTAAATATTTCAGTGGTTCCAAGTGAGGGGAAAAAAATTGCTAACAATTTAGGACAATCAGCATCCTTCAACTTTAATGCAGGCGGAGGTGCACGGAGCATCGCTTGTGACAATTGACAAGAGATGACGCACATCAATATACGTCGAAAAAAGAGCTTTGATTTGGGAAATCTACCAGAGGCCTCGTTGCCTTGACCTCTTTTTTGGGGGGCAATTGTACTCTCACTGACACATTTAATCAACCCCGGCTTGCTTTTTCCAATCAATCAACTCTGTGTAATATCAATGTCATTCACAGCGTCCGAGAACCTTTTACCTTATAATTTCCACAAAGAAGTCTGATATGCTGTGATGCAAAATATCGTCATCCAGCGAGATCGAGTTTCCCTTGTTAGTCGGGCCGATATATGCATTACTTCAGCAGAAGGGAGGATTAAAGCTTTACCAATGCTGCTTTGCTCGCCTGTGTGATGTATAAGGGGCTATCGGGCTAATCCTAAGGTTTGCAGTTCAAGCCCCCAACTCGCCTTCTCCCTCTGTTAAAACGTCCTTGAGCAAGACAATGGTTGCTCCCAGTGAATAGGAGCAACCTTGCACACCTTGCATTGGTGTGCGAGTGTATGTGCGTCCGGGTAAATAAGACTCTCAGCCTTTTACTGCTGAACAAATTCCCGAAGGCTGCTGAACGCGGTCGAAAAGCATGAAATAGTGGAATCCATTCAAGGAGGCCAATTGATAAACAAGCCGACCAGAGCAACTTATCTGACCCAAAAGGTGAGTAATAATTACAGAAAAATTGACATTTTCCATAAATTTGCCTTCAGTGCTTCATGTGTTCATTGGTGATCACACCGTTTTTGACGGAGTGGGAGACAAAACTCAAAAGTAAGTCCCAAAACTGACCAGCAGAGGGCAGCCAAACAGTCAGACAAGAATTTAGTGAAAACATGAGACCAAAAATTTAGAAGATATCGTGAGTTAACCGTATTTTTCGATAATGTTAGTTCAACCTAAATTAACTTCTGGAATCTGAACACAAGTGACATGACTGAATCTGTCGGCGACTCAAGGACCAGTCAACTTCTTCAAATTTGTTATTCCCTTTCCTTCTGAAACACACATTGTGAAATTAGAAACAGAAAGTTAGCCAAAGAGGGAGGCGTGTTTTCGTGATTCTTGGTATTTTTCTGTTTCTCTGCCAACTGGAAATTTTCTGCTTCGACTCTTTGTTTCAAGGAACTCTTGACAACTTTAGCAAACCACAGCTCTGACATTTATAAAGTGTTTATCAATTGATACAAATTGGATTGTAAAGGGTGACGTTTAAATGGTACGTACAAGAGTTGGGCACACGTCCACAGCGAAGCAGTGGCAGAGAAACTTATTAGCAATTAATTACCATAAGACCTGCATTAAGATCTGTGAGGCTATTTAGGAGCTTGATAAATTATCTGACTCTCCAAACCTTAAATTAACACACTACAATCGTTGGCCTCCGTAAGCAACTAATTGAAGATGTGAAAATGTGGCTAACTGATGCCAAAGTGTTGTTTTTTGTTTATGCCTCCACAACTCATTAAGCTCTCATATTAGCATTCAGGTCTCTATTTCACTTGGTCTTTATATTATATAGGCTAAAAAACAAAAAGACCCAATGTTAAATCTCTTTATTGTAAGAAATAACCCCTTTTAAGATACTGTGTATCAAACTTAAGCACTTTAATGAAGACATCTAGGAATCTATTCATGTTGCTGTAGGTCTCATATAATTCACTGTGCTCCTCAAGGACAATGTGAAAACTGACCAGTTCTGCTCATGATAGAAATGTCAGCAGCAACGTGGAGCTGTTGTGTTTGCGGAGACGAAACAAAACATTTGCTGTAATCGCTCTACGATTTGAAAATTTGTAAAATGATATCCCTTTGAGGATCATCTGTTGGCCAGCAGGTCTCAAATCAGGTAGGTGGTGGTGTGGGTTAGAAAAGGAGGGAAAAAAACCTGTTTAACCACTTTTAAACTTTGTTGTTGTCTTAACTGCATAGCAACGGTTGACATGCGTTCACAAAGTGTTCTTTTCATTTCGAAAAGAACACCAACAATTGGTTTTTGTTATAATTAAAAGGAAAGATTCAAAAGTCATACCTTCCCCACGTACAGCGGCTCCGTTCCCGTGTACTCCTCCACCACAAAGAACTGGTTCCACACCCATCCTCTCTTAACCCGCTCAAGCGACGAGGGTCCTTGTTCCTGTCTGCTCGTTCCTGAGGTTGTGTCACTAGTCCTTGAAGCCTCACACCAAGTGAAACTACGGCAGCTAAGTAGACTCATCGCTGCCAAGACTGTCCAAGCTCCTGGTATCCAGAGAGGAGCCATTGTTGATGGAAAAACAAGAAAAACAAAAAAAGAAACCGAATCCTGCCTATGTCTACATGTAGTTTAAAAGATGCATGCAGACAGGAACACTGTTTTCTTTTTCAGTTGTACCGTCAAATCAAATACAACTTCACCGGGGCAAACTTAAAAGGTCCTTGTGAAATAACTTGAAAGATAATCCATGGGATCACAAATCAATCTGATGTTATCTTGTGAATACAGGGCAGGTCATGGAGCGTATTGGATTTGTACCACCCGGAGAGCACCTGCTTGTACTGTAACATGGTCAGTAATTCTGATTCTTCATAGTATCTACTCCACCTCCAAGGGGTTTTTGATTGTTTTCTTTTTCTTTCAAAGTATGACCTGAAAGTAAGAAAAACAAACTGACTTTGGAAAATGTCTCTCAAGGTGTCTGAAGGCAAAGAACACAACAGATTTTTACACGTTGGGTTCACTGAACATGGAGGAAATTATGGGGTTATAATGACACTGAAGAAGATGCAAAGTTCCCATCCATTCCTGTGTAAATTCTTCTTTCCGACTATCTACGACTCCAAGTTCCCTCCTGGCCATGTCAGCCACGATGGCCAGTGTCCGTTTTAGTCAGTTTCTCACGAAGCTGTCCAAGGGGGAAAAAAAGGGACTCGATTAAACTTTTCCAAGGAGACAACTCCTACGTGGTCCGGCCCTTCGAAAAGTCACAAGCAGTCTTAGCTCCTGAAGCAGAAAACTTGAACTGAGAAAAGGCCAACTGATTTCACCGTCGGTGATTACGCCTGATCTTTGAACGCGCTCCTCTTCAGAACAATCCATTGGTTTGGAAAGTTCATTCTCCCAAAGGTCCCGCGGTAGTTTTCTTCCAGCATCATGACAACTCCATCACTGAGGCGCACACGGGGAAAGGACAGAGCTGCAAGACAAGAGGAGACAATAGCGGTTAGCCGGACTGAAGCCTTGATCTTCAAAGGCAGTGCAGCTGACGCCTACGGAGAGTTTTTTTTCCACATCGTGTGGAAGTCACCGACACCGACTTTGTTTTTCATGCTTCTCATGTCACAAGAACGTGCTGGAGCAGTGATGAGGGCCGTCACCACCCTCTCCGAGAAATCTGGGATCAAAATAAATGAACGCGGACCTTTGTTTGCATGTTTGGTTTCCTGATTACACTCATTTCTCTTCACAATCCAAAGGCTTGTATGTTTGAAGACTCGGTGACTGAACTGTTCATTAGTGTGAATGTGCATGTGTGTATGTGTGGTCGCTCCTGTGATGGATTGTGTGCACTATGGCTTCTGAGGCAGGTTCCAGCCCCAAGCAACAACAGTTTGGATAAAGTGGGCGCAGATTGATGAATTGATGGGCGAAATGAATGATACTAAATTCCCCCTTTGGAAAAAAGTAAAAAATCTTTAGACTCCACTCTTTGGGTGTGTGTTACCTCCTTTAACGCCTGTACTTCTGTGCTACAACTACCACTGCTTGTTTGTTCTTCCCAGATTATCTGAAGGAAAATGTTTTCCAGCAGCAATTGTTGTGTTCAGCACAAATTCTAACAATGCGGCTCGAGTTGGAGAGTGATGGTGGGATGGTGAAAACAGGACAGCAAACCAGGTGTGGGGAAAACAAGAAGCGGGGAGTAAAAGAGAAGAAGCAAGACAGAGAGAGAGAGCGAAAGAGAGCAAGAGAGAGGAATAGGTCATTGTTCATCACACACAAGACCCAAAGCATCTGTCTGCCTTTCGTCCGACTGATGGAGCAGCCTTAACCTCGGCGAGCTGATTAATTGCATGAGGGAACACTAATTGGATAAAAGTATTAATCAATTAATTCCATCCAATGAGGCAACACCCCCCTAATACTTCAGACAAACACAGGAGAGAGAAGGGTAGTGGGGTGGGGTGGGGTGGGGGGGGTTAGCTGACTCGCTCTTTGGTTGTTGTGAAACATGCACGGAGGTTAGTCAGAAAGACGGAGCTGACGGAGCAGAGAGGGGGAGACGGGGGGAGACGGTGGGGGGATCTAAAGGAGAGCGGGCGCGACGGAAAGTAAAAGGAAGAACTGAAAAATGAAATGAGTCAAAGAGTGAGAAGGGGAATGAAACAGACTGCTGTGCTGTGTGGGGCTGTGGGTGTGATTAATGGCCCCTTTGAAACATTCAGAACAAAAGGTGGATGACAAAAAGAGGAGAAACAATAACATTTAGTATGTCTGCGGCCTTACAACCTCAAGAAAGGAAGATTGCAACACCAGCCGAGCAAAAGCTCCTCCGGCCGGCAGGTGGTTTAACCTATTGTATTTCTGCTGGCTGGGAGAAGACTTGTAATCTCACTCTCCTGCTGCCCAGTAGCAAGCTCGGAGCTTCCGGAAATAATTCCTTCTCAGACTGTTGGTCAAGGCAATGTCCGTGGTATTGGAAACCAACCGCTCTGGGGGTGTCCAATCTCCAGAGCAAACAGTTCAGGGGCAACTCCAACAGCACAGACCTCTTCATTTACTTCAACGGGGCCTGAATCATTAATGGAGGAACTACATGGGGATTCTCACCTAATATATTGAGATCATTATTCTACTTACGATGTACTCACTTATGCGATTCAGGGGTTCGATATGCTACACCGAGTTAAGTAGCTGCAAAGCATGCACACATAATGTACCACTTGACTAATAAGGATCTTGAATGTAGCACAAGTTGAGGAATTAGCCGGAACAATGTTCTGTGACGTCGTTCTCGGGCACAGGAGTGGGCCCAGCTAAGCGTCCTATTAGGAAGGTAATGCTCACCGTGAGCAGCGTCTTAGCTCAGCGCTGGCATGTTAACGCTCTAATGGATCCCACAGTGCAATGATGTAATCTTAATCTGATAACATCATTAGAGAATCCTTTTAATTAGAGCACCCACACCTTCCACAAGCTCTGTCCCTCGTGTGATAATCAGGTTTTCCATTGAAAAGAGTGCAGTCTTGGAGGGAAAAGCGGAAGTACGATAAATCCTTAATGATGTCTTTTTTTGTGCGTTTCACATACTCACAATGTCAGAGAAACATACCACCAGTTAAAGGTTCAGATAACATGACAAATGTAGAAAATACAGGGCTGTTGCCGGGAAGAATTTGATATCGGATTGACTTAGGATGGGAAAAAAGATATTTCAAGATGCCATAAAGTGCTTTTCTGACCCCAAATATTTAGGAGTGTTACAGGAAGAGTGGCACACACAAAGGTCCAGTACCATCTTTTCAGGATATCGCTGAATGCAGTCATGAACTGAAGTAAACCTTTAAGTCTTTCTTAGAAATGGTAAAAGTAGCATCAGCCAGGATACTCCAAGAATGAAGGATAAAAAAATTTGTTTTTGAAAACTTTTACTTTGTCAAAGTGAAATTTCTAATGATGACAAATCTTTCTCCTAGACAAACAAACTGACACAGGCATGCTTTCTAAAACATCCAAAATACAATGTCATGAAATCAAAACGTGACGCATTGTTGACTGTTGCATTATATCTTCATGTAACTTAACTTAATTTCTGAGCTTTCTGTGGAAGTGAGCTGAACATTGGACCCACCAGGTTTCGGTTGAGTATGCTCTCCTCACTACTTCATCGATAACATTTGTGGTTTACACAATTGATGTTTAATTGTAACACAGGTTCAACCCATTAACTGGATTCAATTAGAGCCCCGTGACTGCATTTGACCACAGAAGTCATGAAGAGAAAGTCGATCAATGGCGAGCCAGCCCACAGCCCGTGAAGTCGCAAAATTGTTGCTTTGACCCTATTAGTTTTTTTCCTCTCCATTCGACTGAATTCCAGCGAGACAAAGCAGCAGTCGATGATAACTTTGTCTCAACACAAGACGGATTCTTCCCTCCAAGCCCCGGACTGATTGGCATGGCAGTCGAACACTGAGTGCCTTGGCAAAGCGCATGTGGCTGCCTGCATTCATTAACAGTAGGAGTGTGGCTGTTGGCAGTGATAGGCTTATTTTTCAGCATTCTCCTCAGATGGAGCATTGCTCAGACAGCAGCGAGGCAGAATGTGACCAAGCTTGTCTGACTCTGCCCCGTGCCCTTCTAAAATCTACCACTTGCCCCTGCCGAGGATGACAACCAATCCCTGCTGACTTTCGGAGGGGGCACAACGTTTCTGTTTTTTTAACCGAAGCAGTGTGTGTCTCTTTTTTCAGGTCATTGCCACACATGTGTTAAGGAACAGGCTCAAACATTTAGCTTCCACGTAAGGCTTTCGTAAGTCATCGCTGTGGCCGTCTGCAGGAGTCTGATCATCTGGTCACAACCTGATCCGTCGGCTCCACTTCCTCCCACAAGAAATACAAGGAAAAAAATTGCTGAGGTTAACAAACTCACAGATCTGAACAATGCTCCGCTCCTCCATCATCTGTTCAGGTATAGCGTCAAAGTCTGTCATTACTCACAGAGTTAAAGGGCGCCACAGACAAAGACAGACTGATTACTTGAAGACTGGCCAGTTCTTCCAAATCAAGCTGGTTAAATGGTGTGTTTTCTGGTTATAACATATTGCCATCACTAGGTTGCCACTTTTATAAGAAGGCAGAGTGCTAAATCAAGCAGTCCCTCGATGGGGGTTCTCACACAGCGCTAATTTCAGTGTGAACTTTAACAATAAAAAGGCTAACACCCAGTAATCCACCTGGTGTTTGCAGATCAATTTGGCTCGAGACAGACACACACGACACTGTTGAACCTGGTGTTGCTTCATGTCTCTCTCTCTGTAAATGAGTGGGGAGAATGATCCTTTCTCGTGGGCTCTTTACTGCAGATCAGTCACGAAGTATCGCGACGGAAGCACCCGATCATGGCTGAATCTACAACAAAAATTCAAATCGCATGTTTATGATTCATCGCATGTAGTTTGAGAGAAAAGGAAGGAAATCTTTTGTGGTTCCTTGAGTGACAGTGAAGAAAAAGCAAACTCATCTCAAGGCCCGCCGCTCGACTCAAATTGATCAAAAATGTTTCTTCAAAAGTTTCCAATTAGATATGTTTGAGCTATGAAGTGATAACTTCAAAGAAATAAAAAACATACTGTTTATTCCTCCAGTGCCTCAAAGGCAAACTGCGGAGGGAGGATAGAATTAATTCCTTTTCGCCTATCTTCTATTTCCCTGCTCCCTTACAGTAGATGACTTAACAGTGCGGCAGGCGTTTTGAATTTGTTTAATTAGAGAGCATTTGTATCAAATATTTTCCTGTGTGCACCAGTGGCCCAGAAGTTGCTTTGCAAACTGAAACATTTGCTGAGCACCAACTGCTTGGCATCCAAAAACAAAAAAAAAATCTACACTCCTCCATGAATCTTCAACTCCTTCTGTTCTCTGTCTCTGCTCAGGGAATTTCATTAAGTGTGTACACATTTACTTATAATTAGGTCTAAAAGTGGGTAACTCTAATGAGTTAGAGGGAAAAGCAGACAAAGAGATTTATGTTAGTGCGCTCTGGTTTCTCTCGAACTTGGCCATCACTACAGTGGAGTCAGAAGCTTTCACTTACAGAGGCAAATTAGCAACATGTCAATTACTGCCCCTTTCTCTTTTCCAGCAGCAGGAAGTGAAACATGGTGTTGATGAGAAGCAGAAAAAAAGAGGGAGAGAGAGAGCGAGGGAGGGAGGGAAAAAAATATGGCTGACGTTTCTATCTTTCTCTTTGTATCTCGCTCTCTTTTCTTATCTCGTTCTCCTCCCTCGTCTACTCAGTCTCCAGTCCAAAGCTATTGGCAAGCACTGTGCAGCCATTCGTGACCTATTAGAGTGCTGGATTGATTCTAGAGCATGGCTGCAGCCTCTCATCAGTGGGCATGCCCAGAGCAAGCCCTTTGACAGCTGGCAGCGGACAGACGACAGCCAGGCAAGACTGATCACTGCAAACTGATAGGCACGGGGCCAATGACCGGCAGACAGCCCACTCCGTCTCTGTGACACACACCCTCCCACACACGCACACTCCCAATCATACAAAAACATGCAAGGTGCATGTGGTGTTTGTGTCTGTGACATTAGAGCAGATCTGTTGGGAGGCAGGAGACGGTATATATTGCATACTTGTGGTAACATGGTGGTGGTGGTACCTCAAATCTGAATATTCACAAAGAAATTATCATATTAGTATTCTAGTGGCATCATCGTCACTGGACATCTGTAACACAAACGGATCATGTTGTAAAGTTACTATTGTGTGATCATGTAGATGATTTGTTTGTCAAAAACTAAAGCAAACTAACTTTACGTTTTAATTCAGTGATCACAGACGTATGAAGCTAATCAGACTACGAGCTTTTCGAGTCGCATGACTCACTCTTTAAAACTATTTTTCTGTATCTTGATTGCAAGAAATCAGTCTCCCACAGCCATTGGTTTTATAGTGTGTTACCACACGACAAAGGGGACTTTAATGCGCAGAGTTACTTAACATTGTAATTGCATGTTATTGCTCAGCACAGCGATGTGAGTGGCCCACTTTACCTGCAATCAAGCAAGATTATTGTAGCTTGACAAATGGACTTCTGAAACGGTTATTATAATTTGCTCAAAGTGGATGTTCTTAACAGCTCAAATGAAACACAACAACAATATATACAGTAAATTACATGTTTCTAATGGAATTTTTGACTTGAGCTGTGCTCTTACCAAAGTCTATAATGATGAAAAGTGAGGAAAAACAGGTGCATATCTTAAAATATATGAGTAAATTCACATACACAATGCAAAGTGGATAAACAAACAAAAAACCAACAAGTACAGTCTTTGCCACAATGATGGTGTGTTCCAGCACAATGTCCAACAGTGAGCATCACCTGTGGACGTGTGCCTGAATGAGGCTGACAGGCCAGCCAACTGGTCACCAGCTAATTTTAGTTTGTCCCTCCAACACAAAAGTTTTCTCTCCACCACTTTTTCGCACACAGAGTGATAAGCTTGTTATCTCTGTTTCTCCGCTCTGCCATTACCCCCCCCCCCCCTGTGTTTCTCCTGACCAATCAGATTAGATTCTACTACAGTGGATTGCGTGGAGTGCGTCAATGAGTAGCGAAAAAAGTCAGCAGCAAAACACTACGACACTCCCGCTACCTCGAACACCATTTAACTGGGGTTGGGAAGGTGAATCGTTCTCTGTGGTGATTTCTGTTTTGTATTTTTCCAGCGACTTCAGAGCAAAAGCAGATCACGCTGGTTTATTTTTAAGGCTGTGACAATTATGGCAAACACGGACTCCATGGCTGCTGCGAAAAGCAGGTAGTATATAAAAGCCTGTCACATCCCCTAATGCACTGATGGAGTGATGAGCAATAAGCCCGTCCAGCACCAGGGATTTTTTTTCTCCGTTTGTAAATGTGCAACTTGTGTACTTGTTAGATACCATCCTCTGATCATAGATTGATCAGAGGATGGTATCTGTTATCTCTTTCTTGCCAATCATTGGAGAAAAGGAAAAATAATGTATTTGAAATTGCCAAATTTCTATGTATACATGTATTTTTTTCTGTTGTATTTATAAGAAGAGAAATGCTTTCCATCATTAAATTTCCACCTGAAATATCAATTAATTCATAAGTTTGAAAGAAGTATAATAGTGTTTGTTACTAGTTAGTGAATTTTACTGATGCATGGAGTAGAGATTGACCAAAAATGTAGTTCCTACATGATATTTTGCGTCATATACAGATCGAAATGTCCAGAATTATAGTTGTCTTCAAGAAGGAAGAGCTAGTTAGACGACTGCATGAACTTCGAGGAATATCACAAGCAGAGCTGTTAGAGGGAGAAATGGAGGTGAGCGAGTCCATACGATCCATTATATCCATCCAGCGCTCAGGAAAACATGCTCTGAGTTTACTGCGGTTCAAGGTTTTAAGGCTACAGCTTGAAGAGCGATCCTGTTGCATCCCCACGTGTCTAACGAGTTCCACTGGCAAGCGGGCCCAGCTGCCCATCTATATCACATTTTAACAAAAGCACCGAGTCTGCAGTCAGCGCTTCCTCCTTACAAGAAGGCGAGAGGGGTCTGAGTTGTAACATGACAGTCACTAACAGCTCAGCTGGATTTGTCCGAGAGTGCAGCGCGGCGCGGTGCAGCGCTGCGAGTTATAGCCTGCAACCAAATTTTGAACCGTGCAATGTTTTGAAGCAGGGAAATAAATTCCTTATAGGACTGAATTTGTGCATTAGCGGAGAATGTCATGCTTTAATTCATAATTCATGTTTTCACAGATATTAGTCGCTGGTCAAAAATGGAGTACACTCCCGCTGGGCTGTAACTTTTTTTTTTTTTTAAAGACTTCCTGGGAGGCGAGTGTAGGGGGGAAAAAAGTGTGAATGTATGCAAAGACGAGCACACACACACACACGCTCAGACACAAACACGCATAACGGAGCTTTAATCAAACCAACATATGCACGAATATGCATGCAAAGTTGGGCATAATATTCTGGTGATTTACTCTGCAAATACAAAGGCTCTCCCACCGTCTCCCTCCCTCACACGTCCAGCCGTCACCTCCCTCGCTCGTTCGCTCCCTCGCTCTCCTTTCACAATCCTATTCTATATTCCCTACACCTCTTTGCCTCCTCTGTCTTTGTGCTGCTCTGTGTCGAACCCACTGTCAACAAGTTCTAAAACCTATTGCTTTCCAGTCTTCCACTCACTCTCCTTTCTCTCTGTCGCTTTGTTGTGCTGTCCTTTCTTTTGGCTCCTATTCAGCCTTGCTCTGTCACTCCATCCTTACTCTTTTTCTTTGCTGTCTAACTCCTTACATCATATTTTCCAACCCTGTTTTTTTTTTTTCCTGTCGTTTTACTTTGCCGCTCATCGCATTTCTCCATGGTTTTGCTTCAGCATTAGTCATTTGTTGGTAATATTATTCTGCTCACCTTTACATCTTCTTAACAGCCTCCCGGTTTGTCTTTGAACAACAGGCTCTCCTGTTGCATACTTGTGGCGCGAACACAGACGCGTATCGACTTCAATCTGTTCTCATATTTTCTTTGCGTTTCACAGATGCATATATTGACGTTTATCTCGGCACACACATTTCTATGGGAAGAGGGAAAAAACAGAATGACTCAACTGAAGCCGGTATCATTAGAGAACATCGCTGCCCCCCCCCCCCCCAATATTGGCTTCTCATTTTCAGGGACCCCAGTGACAAAAAACAGCACAAGTGATTACTATCAGTGGGAAAGGGGTTTATATTTGGAAGTTAATAGCCTGAGGTTAACACATGGCCCCGG
>JASSRZ010000072.1:13165378-13184600 GCA_032164315.1 Malacoctenus gilli | reverse complement strand
CACACACACACACACACACACACACACACACACACACACACACACACACACACACACACACACACACACACATCTGAGCCTACTAACCCATGCATGTTCATATTTCCCTCTATGCTCACACACACTCACACAAGCACAGCTGTGGGGCTGAGGTAGCATAGATAAAAAACAAAAACAAAACAACAACAACAAAAAACAAATAGTCACAGCTGCTCGCCACATAATGACACCCTGCTGGGTTCCTATGACAGTAATGGGCCTCCAAGCAGCACTGGGATATTACGGCTAGTCACAGAATACAATCAGCAGAGGGCTTTTCAACAACCAGACCCGAACACTAGGTGAACATTTGAGAGGACTGTTTGCATTATTAAACGAGTACAGCTCCACGAAGGCTAATAAAGTGCATATTTTCAGACGCTAAATTGGAGATTGAATATCCTGCATGGAAGCAGTTGCTTTGTGTTTCATCATATAGGATCACTGCTCGTATTTATCAAACATTCCACCATCACGCCGAAGAATCGCGCAAAAATTCAAACTTGGACTGAAAACGCTCACATCAGAAGGTTCTGGGTTATTTATGAGGCTGCCCATTATGATTTTCAGCACAGAGTAAAAAAATGTTCTTTTGAGAAAGGGTGATATCACCCGCTCAGAGTCTTGCATTGCTCACAGCAAGGTGGAAACACTTATCGGATCAGAAATCAGAAATAAAATGAGGCATTGGCTGGAAAAATGGAAAAAAAGTGGTTAATCTGCTATTAGTATTTTCTCCATGAGCAAGTTTGAATTAAAAAAACGACATCAAATTATCAAACTATTTTGTTTCACTTGAAAAAAAATGAAAGCTACAAATCAAAACAAGAGCCAAAATCTTAAAAAAAAAAAAAGTCTGTATCTTTGCTTACCAACACCTTTGGGTTTAGTTGTGTTTTCCACACAACTTATTGCTATGACTTTTTAACAGTTTATAGGAGAATAAAAAGGGGGAAATGAAGAGAGTGACTTTTTTTTTTACTTAAAAATGATAGATCTCTCTCTCTCTCTCTCTCTCTCTCTCTCTCTCTCTCTCTCTCTCTCTCTCTGCTTTTAAAGACATTGCTGAGTTTGAAGTTTGGAAGAACAGCCTCTAAACTTCGTGCTGACAAACGCAAAAAAAACCCAGCCCGCTGTAGTTGGAATCCCCAACACAAAAGCTTTAAACAACTTACAACTACAAGCTGCCGTCCCCCTTTTTTCTGCACGGAGGCATCAAATGCAAAGCTATATTTTTAACTTTGAACATGGATCACTGTAGTTTTTTTGCCCCCCATGCATAGGAACTGATCTCTTTACATAAATCCATTTTGAGAGTGCATTCAGCACTTACACCTTGTGAAAAGTGAGTAATAGCTTGGCACATCTTTCTTATGACACAGAACTGGTGGCATAAAAGCCACTTGATAGGTATGGTAATTGCTGCCATCCCAAAGACTTGACGACACCGGGCTTGATTCTTTAGGAGGTGTAGAGATAAATAAGCCTCTTTTAATGAGAATCTAAGTCATGCTGAGCTTAGACACTCGCGCTTAAGCAACACAACTCATCCCCTGTAGGGATTACACCGTGTAGTTCTTCAGTTAAACGCCACCATTCATCTTCAGGAGTGTCTCTAAGTGTGACTGATGGAGGTTATGTCATAGCTTGTGGCGTACAATATGCTGAGAGTGATGGCTCGAACCTCGGACGATCGCTCCCAGGTGATGCAAACGACCACACGTGTCGCGTGTCCAGGAAGGCCTCGTTAGACTTCATTTAAGCGGGAGAGACAGAGTGAGATGTTCCACGCTCTGCCATTGAACACAGCACAACGCAACGACCACTCCGCCGTTGGCGCTGCCCAATGTTTTGTCGCCCTGCTCCCAGTTTGTTTATCGGTTGTGGTTGTGGCCAGTCAACAGAGATGGAGAGTTGTGCTCGCACATAACGACTCGCCGAGTGGGGCCGCGAGACAGTTGGCTGCCTGACGATGACTGTCAACCACTAATCAGAGAGATACACTAGATTGCGCAAATCGCAAAAAAAAACATGGAGGACCCAATAACACACAGACACACACGGACAAAACCATACCCGCACACGGGCCTCTCTGATATTCTGCTGCTGGAGACACATCCTCATTGCCGCCATTTATACGAGTCGGAGAACAAGAGAGTCATGACACTGGGCTGAGGAGATGACAATAGAGAACAGCAAGTTGAGATGGAGGGCATTTGCTCCTAATTTGGAAACAAAGGCAAAGTGGGTAAAAAAAAACACAGCAAATGGCACTAAAAGACAAAAGGGAAACAAAGGCAGGAAAAAAATAGGAAAGAGTCGCACACAGGAGGAAGAGAGGGGAGGAAGATCCAGAGGCATCTGCTGAGTGATTGTTTGCGTCTCATCCTTTACCCCGATGGCATAGGACTCAATCAAATTCCACTCATTCTTGACCATGCATTAGCTTAGCAAGCAGGGACCTTATTTCACTCCCTCAATTAAATGCCCACCCGCACATAATTAACGACTGTTTTGTCCACAGATCAATAACGGGCCTGTTCATTAAAAGTCCCTTTGCTTCCTGAAAGATCCCTTCGCTTCGTTCACCATTACATCTGAGGCGGGTGGCGTCGCCTAACAGAATTTCCATTCCGGTTTTGTGTCTGTGGAGTTCCCTTTTTTCTCCTCTCTTTTCCTCAGGTGGTGAAAATACAGAGAAAAAGTCAGTGAGGACAGAGAGCTCTTAAAATATAAAGAAAGCTTTGGAAACAGAGAATAAGGCAGAAAAAAAATTGTGGGAACAGTTTGAAAGTAGAAAGTACAAGAGGGGCTCTTGACTGACGGTTAATCTCAGGTGAAGGTAATGAGAGAGGAATATGAGAAACAATACTCATAATTCCAGGTTTTACACCACTTAATTCAAACAATTGTTCCTTCGGAGGGCTGCAGCCTTTTTCCAGCCGATCCTGGACAAAAGGCCGAGACGAGTCATGCGCACACTTGCGTCTACAGCCAGAATCACAAAAAACTCTTTGGGCTGTGGTAGGAAGCTTCAGTATTCTGAGCAAAACTCAGCAAGAGCAAGAAAAAAAACACACGAAATCGGCACGGAGAAGGTCCAGCCAAATTGTACACAACCTCGTGGCCCCCCCAGGAATAAACATGTACCACCAACACTCCTCGCTGTGGCAACTCTCGTTGATTCCAGCCGACAATCTGGATCTATTCCCCAATTATCCCATTAAGACTTCGCGCTGAAGGAGAATTGCAAACGAGTTGAAAAGGGCACAGTGTAATATGCACTAACCATATGCTCGATGCCCTGTTATCATTTACAATGTCTACATTAGTGCTGCGGCGCCGAACCACCATCAATGTTTGCAGATGCAAAAACAAAAGACCTGTCTGTGACTTCTTAAACGATAAAAAAATCAATAAAGCCAACAGGAGCTGGATTTAACATGGAGCACGCCTGACTGCCAGCCAGCTGCCATAGCTAACACACCAAATGATTGGACCAGCGGTTGCTTCAATCTCGAGGATACACACACATGCGTGCGTGCCCACACGCACACACACAGAGTTCTCTCAGTGTAATGATCAGTGTGCACTATGCTGTTGCCTCTCACCTCTCCCATCTGCCATGGAATCACAGCATCTCTCGAGATGGATAACAGAGTTTGAACACAGCAGCCTCATACTTCAGTATGTTTTTATTGTTTTTATGGGATTAACCATCTCAAGCACTATCTTTGAATTACGCCGCGATATCTTTCTGGTGCTTCACGCTGTTGTAGTGGGGGGGCTCGACGATCATCAATAGTAACCACGTTACCTTCTTTATTTGGCTTTTTTTTTGTTGGTAACTTCATTTTTAGTTCAGCTATGACCTCACTGTGACCCCCCCCCCCCCAAATGCTCTCAGTCGATTTGCTAAAAGCTGACAGCAACTAGTTTGGTCAGGTTGCCTTCATAAAGGACACATGACAAAAGGGATTTACTTGAACATGTCTTAGGGCAGGTTTACAGCCGCGCTTTCTTTATGTGACCTTTTTTTATTTACTGTGTGCTGTATGCGGCATTTGTATGACGTTTATCCCGAATCTGTCGCACTGTGATGCTGAATTCTCCTTTTCTCCAGAAAACAAAACACATACAAATGTGCTCATTGAAATAAAATGTACTTTCATATTCATACAAGCCTAGAGTTTTTTTTTTTATTGCAGTTAAGCTTTGACAGTCAAACTAAATGGAAAACAATGGATTTAAAGTGATTACATCTGTTTTTCTTTACCTTATGGCTGCCATACATTCCGAGATGTACAACAGCACCCTAATCGAGCGATACACCGAACAGCAGATAAAGTTTAGAAACAATCCGTTGCGCGTTAAACTTCATGTAAACTGCATTAGGATTTGGTGTGTGGCATTTACGAGACAGCACTCAGACTCTGTCGAATTTACAGCCAATGTTCTTGATGGCCCCTATGTCGTTTTAAGGTAATGGATATGTTTTTTTATTTAGCAGTAAATGTTGGTAGACGACAATTAAGTTCCAAAGTGCAGAAAAAAGGTAAAAATCATGTGAAAAGCTATAATGTTTCATCAAATGGAAACTCAGTCATTCCTTGATCATTCCTCCTCGTTTCCTCTAAATGCGATTGGAGCGCAGTTTGCAGCCGACCAAATGACCAAATAACCGCGAATCAATCAGAGTTGATGATATATCTTGGAGAAATGCGCTGAATCAAACTGGCAACCTTTTATTCTTAAAATGCTCTGTCCCCTAAACATTTCCTTCATCTGTTTGTATGCGAGGATCCAATTTTTCAGAGCCAATTTAGAATCATTCCACCCTTGGTCAATCTCACTGCAGATGGATTCCCTCGTGTAACATCTGGCAGTCTCTAGGCAGTGTGCATCCCTCTTTTCACTCCCTTGCTCATAAGCTGGTGTAAAATTGCCCCTTTGAATCTTTTCCACAGTGGATTCCTCATTCAGCGAGGCAGCCGTTCCCTGCACGCAGCCGAAATCTTCCTTTATTTTGCGTAATATGCTAAACACTGCCACATAAGTTCCCTCTGTCTGTTCCTTCAGACTGATGAATGTGGCAGAACGGCTCTTAATTCCCCGGCTCCCAACGCCATGATGTGTGCCAGTCCCCTGGATTATGAGACATATGGAGGCATGTGAGTACACAAGCATGAGCAAATGAACTCCGAAAGACTAACACACTCTCATATGCATTCAGTTACACTTAGAGCCTGCAAAGTGTCTGGATTTACACAGCGACTGAAACAAAAAAACACTTTTTGGAGGCTCGAAAATCTTTAGTGATGGATGAGAATCTCATATTTGGGGGAAAAAACCCAGAAGGTTACAGACGTACACTCAAGTGTGTGTAACCTACAATTTTGGAAAGAAAATAAAAATTAACAGTTCAATGGATCCATTTTCTCGACAGTAAATAGACTTTAAAAGCATCCCGAACATCAAATACTGACAACAAAATATGTCTTGTTTTCTATCATTGAGAACGACCTGACAGAAAATAACACGTGATTAAGTTGTAGTGAAGGAGCTGCACGCTCACTCCAACAAAGATAAAAACAAGCGTTTGTTTATTGCTTTGTGCTCGTTTGTACATGTAATAAACCTGCAGTCTTTCAAAGTGAGAGACAAAGCTGAGAGAACATTGGCCTCCACTCCCGCATCCTCCCCCACATGATATGATCCAATGGTGACCGGCTACCCGCACTGTCAGCCGCCCCGCGGAGGTCACCGCTATTTCTGCAAGTTTGAGTCAAAGTGTGAGCGTGCGAGGAGCTTCGCGGGAATGGGAAATACCAGTTTTCTCCGTGTCGGCGGTAAGTCTGGTTTTGATCACTGCTGAAGGATTTAACGCTAGTAATACCTTATTCTGGCTTGGTACCAGTGACACACTTTTCAGTAGACTGCCTCTTTGAACTGCAGCTCCTTGGTGGGGTGAAGGAAAACCACAGTAATTCACATGCTACATCCCGCTTCGCTGTTTCTCGAGACGCAGCTTTGAACCGAGCTGTGGCTGTTGTTTCTTCATGACAAAATCTGTGGCTGAACCGCCTATAAACACAAGAAATCAGTTGTTGCACTGCAGCAGTAATCTAATAGCAAATATCCGAGGGGATGACAGCTCGACACCTCGGTGGCAAGGAGCCAGTTAATATGGCATGAGGAAGGGAAACAGGGTAATAACGAGCGTGGCTCGGCCTTGCCGAATATATTACTTATTTATTTTGTAGTGTCCAAACAGCAGCCGTTGCGCTGGGTGCATGGTAACCTCAAGTTAATGCCAGGGAACCAGAGAGGTACCGACATAAGACACACGACTGGAAACAAGTGGCATAGGGAACCAATAAAACGTGTCCCCATTCAGCCTCCCTCAATAAATCAATGCAAAGGGAATTCAGAATATTTATTGTGTTGTTTTTATAGCTCAATGCAACATAATATCACCAGTGATGCAGCATTTAAGCACTGGAGGACAGAGCATTCTTAAAGGTGCTCTTCCTCCTAAAGTAATTCTTTTCTCTACCTATCTAAGTATGTGTCCGATGTAGAGCCAATCAGCCTCAATGGTTAAAGAAAACAATCTTGAAAATGACCATGTTTGTAGGTTCCTGCTATCAAATTCAGAATGAGCTCCTCTATCTCATTAGAGGTCACAGAATCTATACATCCAACTTCTACATCACCATACGCTGCCTTACTTTGAGATAACTTCATCAAAATGCAGAGTTGGAGATGTTTTCATAAAGTCCGCTGATGTGAAGCTGGGCATCACTGGTGCCACACTGTTAGTGTCTGAGAAGCCTCTGAAACCGGCCACTGTTTTTCATCTTCGGGCCCAGCTGAGATGTATTGTTGTTGGGACGTGTCAACAACTAATTACGAGTGACAGTACCTGCATTCCTAATGACTGATACCTGTACTCCTCAGCTTGCTGCTCCAACCTTTCTCCTTTCCGTTGTTGATCTTTGGATGCCGCAACTAAGTTTGAGCATTGTAAGCAGAAATTTACCCACAACTTCAGAGCAATAAATATAACAAATCCTTTCATTCTTTATATTCTTGGCAAAGAGCTCAGGCAATGTTCCCTTTGTGATTTCACTGGGAAAAGCGATGACCCTGCAGGATAATGCAGAAGCTCCTCAGATTTAATTCACGGCCTCGGTGGTTCCTGATTTCAGCTTTGTTTCTCAGAAGTTACGTTCTGTCTGTCATTTTACAACAATGAACTGAGCTAAATATATTGTGGCATGTGGCATTCTGCATCCGCCTCAGGCTCTGCTGTTATGGAGAAAAAGCCAGCCAGAGGCAAGAATCAGACCAGCAGGGAATTCAAAACACTTTGTCGTCGCTGTTGTTTACAAACCGTCGTGCTGTTGAACTCAATCAAAGCTGACCCAGATTGAAGAAGTGATTTAGGTCCTGCTTCCTCCTTCATACCAGACCATGTGACTCATCTCTAAGCTTGCTGAATGGATGTAGGAACGTACGGCAAAAGTTGCAGTTAATTCTTCCGAGGAGGATAAAAATGTACAAGCACGAACTGTCAAAAGCAAAACAAATTGTATTTGTTATTTCAAACCGCCGAACTGACGGTTTCATGTCTGTCAAACTACAGACGAAAGTCAGATTCGAACTACTTTTGTTTGCCAATGTTATCGCAGCCAGTGTGCTGCAAATGACTCGCAGACCTACACTGTAGCTCCTAGCTCCTGATTTAAACACAACTCAATTTACAATGCCTGCAATAGTTGCTGTTTTTCTTCTCTTTTCTTTTCTTTTTCGAAAGCATCCAAGATTTTACACGTCAATTAGAGAGCTGAGTTAACCATTTCTTGGCTTTGGCTTCACTTTTGATCGACACATTTAATAAGAGATCTAACAAACGTCCTACAGCTAAACGTTGCCAGGAAAGTGAAGGAGAGCTTATTCAACTACACTATTTCCACAGAGACAAACTCGCTTTATAAAGCTGCTTATTTTGTTGCCGAATTACTTTAAGAAGTTTCTACTTTCAGCCATCACGCAATGCAACGCTTTTAGAATTATGATTAAAACAACCCTTTTAAAACTGCCAGTTCACTGTTTTTGCACAGGTACTATTGTAGTCACTTCAAGCTGAACGACCCTGAGACTTGACCGAGTCAGATGAACAAATTGAAAGCACCACATACAACAGCACTGATCACAATGAAAGGTCACTTTCGAAACAAAACTAACTGAGCAAAGTAGCAAAATTATAATTAAAACTTGCTTTCAAGTAAGTCGCCTATTTTAGGATAAGATGATGAATCCCAGCAAACCGTTCTTTCATTATGACGTAAAAGCTCCCCCAACACCTTTATGAAATTCAGGAAATATCACCTTAATGAGTGCAGACTCTCGTTCAGAGTCACTGTAAGGCAGGGAATAATTCCTGCAGGACATCTAGGGGCTATTTTGGATCCCTTCAGGACATCGATGGGTGTGTGAATCACACACACACACACACACTCAAGCATGCGCACAGGCAGGCACACACGCACACAAACACACACAAGCGACAGCAGCAGTGGCAGCAAAACATCACTCTCGGATGTATCAGATTATACCGTGCAGTACATTCAATTACAAGTGATGGCAGATGGTGTAAACAAAATCAAACACACATAATCTTGAAGATTGGATCCTTCGGTTAGATATTAACCCTGATATGCAAAGGCCTGACACAGGACTAGACATATTAAGACAGGGAGCAGTCTGTGGAGCCTCCAAGATTGGCTGACTCAGCAGTTTTTGGGCGCGTGGTTAATCCAGACCACAGGGGATTCACACGAGACTGTTACAGAATCGCAAATGAACAAATAAGGGCAGAAAATTGCACTTTTTACTCAAAGTATTCCAGTAAATCAACATAAATGGCTCTTTTTCCTCACTAACAAGCCCCCTTATTATTCTCATAATCAGGTTTTGATTGTTCCAACTCTAATAAGCCTGGCGTGCATAAAAATGTGTTTTTGAATGCAAGCGATTGATTAGTAATGATGCATCACAAATACGCACTCAGTCAGCAAGATATTTGCCTTTGATTATACGGTACTCAGACTTACCTACGGAGTTAATAGCACTACTTCAGCCCTTCACTGAAATTTATTAAACCAAGGTTTCTCAATCCAGACCTGTAATTTTATGGCCTGTCAACCAATTTGTGTTGCTGACAACAGAATGCAAGTTTTACGGTTGTTATCAACACCGATTGAGCAGCTTGACAACAAAATTATACAGCGTGTGTTTCTCCTCCTTGTTTATTGTCTGTAAAAGATTTGCAGGATTATATTATTTAAGCCAACACATGCATGAAAGTAGATAAGAGCCAGACGAGTCTGGTGGTCAGTCTCCTAATGGCTGTTTGAACGCTTTAACTAATGGGGGGGATGGAGAACCTATGCGGACCTTTTTACCTTATAGCTCACAGCATATGCAAATAGCAGACTCACCATCCCTTCGCCGGATGACCTTGCTGCCGCTCTGTGCAAATGATGGCTCTCAGGTCCTTCACGCCGTCTTTACTGTGCGGTCTCAGTCTCTCTCCAGGGCCGCGGGTCTTCTCCTCGTTTGGCTCCTTCAAAATAAAAACACCCCCCGCCAAAAGTGAACATCTTTGTTTTTTTGTCAGTTTAAATGATTAATTCCCCCCAGTTACGTTTTTAATGGGAGTGTTGGGGGGGGACGACGACGTGTGAACAAGGAGGGCAGGAAGAAGGGAAGGGGTGGTGGGGGGGGGGGGGGAGTAATTTGCTAATGGAACATAGAGGAAAAATGGACCATGGATGAAAAAGGATATTTATTTAAAAAAAAAAAAAAAAAGAAGGATGTCTAGTGAGACCAAGATTGAGCTGTAAGACAGGCACTGAAGTGGTTTTATAAAACCCCATCATTAAGTGCCATCTTTACTCAAGGTGTAAGGTGAGAGCGAGGGAAGCTTGAGGACAAAGAGTGGAGGAGGAGGAGAAGGAGGAGTCCACGATCTTGTATTTAATTACCTGCTTTGCATCTTATCAAAGGCCATCATCCCCCCCTCCCACCCCTCCGCCCCTCCTCCTTTTACCTTGAGTGTAAGATGCAGAGGTCCCTTGAGATTGCCATGTAGCTTAGCTGTTAATTGCTGTCTAACTGGAGTCCAATCGTGCAAACTTTGTCCTGATGATGGTATTAAAAAGCTCTCCCCCCAAAACCCTGTTGCCCTGTAACTGTGTGTCCAGATTACAAGCCACGCACTAAGTCAGCAAGAAGAAGCTCGAGGATTTAGGTCCCCTTAATTCAGTGAAACATTATTTACAGCCTCTCTCTGACAAGCTGGAATGGAGGTCATCCGAACGGGGAGGAAGTCTGTTGGGCTGACGCAGGAGCGCCCATTCTTCAGCCCTTTTTTCCTGCATGACACAATTACAACATTTTTAGGGACAAATGCCAATGAGACGCCAAGAAATGGCCTTTGATAAAATGATATTTTCAAATATCAATCTTCAGACAATCCTAATGTGTGACATTTATGTGCAGCTGTTAAAGTTTAAGAGAGCTATAAGGTTTCGGTGTCACATCCGAAACGACATGTATTGTCACTTTTTTAATTCACAACTGAGCCTAAATCTCATTTAATCACTGTAAAATGGCAAAGTAATCACCAGAGGCTGACACATTTGTATGCACACCAGTGAAGTCTAATACGGACGGAAACAGCCCAGCAAGAAATGCTAACTTTGAATAATGTTTAATTACTGTTGAGGCCCAGATATGCTGAGTATACAGAAGTGCCTCTGTGCTGTGGCTTCTGTACCTTCTGTACCAGTTTGCACGGTTGTTTCGTTAGATTAGGCTCTACAGTGAGAACCACCTGCGATCTTAAAGAAGAAGAAAAACACACGAGTAATGCCCTCCTGCACTCTGTAGGAACCACTCGATACAACTCTTTACACCATCGTTTTTGGGTAATAAGGGATTTTATCATGTGCATGGTTAATTATTTCACTCTCATGGCTTGTTCGAAAAAACAAACAAGGACTGCCAATATTGAAGGTAGAGATTGTAGTTGGACTCTGGCATCTTGCTGACCTTTGACATGAACAAAAAAAGCAAAACAAAGAGTTTCTTTAACAAAAACTCCTCTTGGTGTTGGTGTGTTTTTAACTATGTTTGTGAGGTCGCAGTTGTGCCTTAGTTATGACTTCTAATTCTTTCATGTAAGGGAAACAATCATCTCTTTTGCTTAACAGAGTTAATTATATTATCTCGATTGAAAAGCACAAACATGACAAATATCACTTACAAAGTTGTGGCTCTGAGCAAAGTGGCAGCATGTTGATTTGACAGTGCATTCAGTTGAAAAGTGACGGTCATGCCAAGGTAGCAAACACAAAAGATTAACCTTAAAAATAAAACTAAACTGTGAATTCTGCAATTTCAGCTTCATAGAAATGTAGTTTGGTTATGTTTAAGCATCAGTATTTTAGTGGTTGGTTTACGGGAACAGTCCTAAAAACTTTTAATATGAATGCTAAAACAGCACAACACATTTTCACACACAGGCGCTGATTTGTCACATTTACACCGAGCAGAACATCACATTCGCACCGCTACGTTCAGATGCTCCACTCGGTGTATTCTACGCTGGGATATCTGCCCGTTTGAAAACAGCATGAGAGAGATTCATCAGACTTCAGCTGCTTTGCAACCTGCCACCAATCCAACTCTGCCTTTTTGACCTGATTTTGTGAAACAACTGATTGACCTAGAATGAATTTGGGCTTTTCCCAAGATGTTGAATTCCGATGAAAAGCCAAACTGCAGTCAAAAATAAAAGCCTTTGGAGACCAAGCGCAGCGCTCACCCTGGTCCGCGCAGGGACGCTGAAGCTGTGAACTCGTGTTGATCAAACATCAGCGTGACGTAGATTTCTCGCCGGGCCTGCGATGGTTTCATTGTTGTTTGCTTTCTGTCCTTCCACTCACTCCCTCAGCTCTACTTTTTGGCTGCTGCAGCGATAATGAAGGGACTTTCCTAATTTCAGGCATCATTTACTTTCTCCACAAATGGTAATTTGCTTTACTTCTGTCCCTCTCTTTCGATAAATACACAGTCGCGAGCAGCTGTGATACACACAAATCCTCAATAACCTTTAAGTCACTGGTCACAGATACATTTTGGTGACTGTTACTTGCTCTGCGCGTTGTCAGATCTTTTTCAAATGCTGGTGAGAGTCAAAAAACCTAAACCACGTTTGAGTTACTGTCTTTTGTGAAGTTGTTAAAATTCACAAGTTTCCAACTGTCACTAAAACAGCTGCTGTGAGCTTCACTTCAATCCAATATGAAGCTCATTTAATCTTTAAGCAAACAAGCAAACAAACTCACCGCCAAGCTTAAAAACTCATTTCCAAACACCCTCACAGACCCACAAACAGGCGCGCGCGCACACACACACACACACACACACATACACACAAAAGGTAATAACATCTCAATATGTTGCTTTCATAACAAACATTGTGCCATCTCTCCTTGTCATGTCGGTGATTGTTGATCGCGTTCATCAATCACCCAAAAGGATTCACCTGAGGGAGCTGTCAGGTTAGAACACCTTTAATGTGTCAAATAAAATCACCGCTTGCCGCGTCCCACGAGAACACGTGCGTCCCGTTGCCAAAGTGACGACAACAGATGCGGCAGTCAGAGGAGCAGCACTGAAATTAATGTGCAAAGTTAACCAAAAAGTACGTCTTTGTCTAGTCAGGGAAACAATTTTTTTTTCTTTTTCCGAAAGGCTTCCCCAAAATAGATTGGGGAAAAACAAGAAATGAATCTGTGCTGGGAGGGGATGGCGTGCTGGAAACAAAGTTGCGGCAGCAGAGGAGAGCTCGTTGTCCAGCAGAAATTAATTTTGGCGAAATGGTCTCGAGTGTGCTTTCACACTGCCTCATGAAAATGCAACGCTAATTTGCCAAATGGGACATTTTGGTGTTATTTACTTTCTAAAGAGCACTCAAACGCGGCGTCTCCACACAAACAGGGTTCGGAGAGCCTAATCATGATTGTGCAAAATTAAAACAGGGTGAAACTGAAAGAGAAAAGGGATTCTCGCGGGTAACTATTGTCACATCACCCTCTCTCAGCAAGATTTGTTTCACTCATCGTAGGACCCCTTGAGAACAGCGAGCACGGCGATGCCTCAAATCCCAGGCAGCCTCTTCACCTCCCACAGCGGATATTTTTTCCTCTGCCTGCTGTGGCTCTGAGGGTGTTTTACACTTACTCCCAGGAGGCAGGAGTCTATTTATACAGGATCTTGAAACGGGGTAGTCAAACCCCTCCCACCTTCCAGCCCCACCCCTTGCAGCGGCAGCTCTGGGTGACATCGCTGACACACAGACACATGATAGCCCAATCTAATCTTTTAATCGCTCCGGTAACTTCATGTCTCCGGGGGAGTTGGGGCGAGCTAACGGTTGGTGAGGAATATCGTCTGCAGAGATACGATATGATCCTTGAACACATCACGAAAGCGCACACACACACGCACGCACACGCACACACACAAGCAGTTTTCCACAGCGTCCCGGTCTCCCCCACCCCCAGAGTACTATGGCGAAGCCTCGTGTATCTGTGGGTATTAACAGATCAGCGCAGAGCAGCAGCCACCCTGCTTTAAAGTCTTTTCTTGAGGTAGTGCTTCAGAAGCCTGCTGCAGAGGAGGATAAACGCGCAGCAATCCCCCAGGCCCAGCGCCTCCTCAGCGCCACTCAGTTCTCTGTGTGCTGCCCCCTCCTTCTCCCCCGTTTCTTGCTTATCCCCACTTTCCTCCCATCCCTCATTATTTCTATCCTCCTCCTTTTGCCTCAGTCTCTCTTGCTTTCTGTTACACACTCTCTGTCCCCGCCTCCCCGATGGCCCTTCATATAATTCCCCTTTCCGTGTCTCCTTATCACGCTCCCCTCCCATTTTGCCCCCCCCCCTCCACACACACACACACACACACACACACACACACAGACACTTTCTTGATACTCCGTTCTCATCAGGCTGTCTCACTTCATATTGGCGTAATGAACGAGGCTTGTGGCCCATCACCTCCTCGTTCCAAACTGATGGTTATGTACTGTAACCTTGGTCCAATTGACAGTACTCGAGTCCTGTAATAGGACTCATAAGACTTGTCTCTTCTGTCAGAGTCTTCATGGCCTGGAGGGGCAATGCTTCCTTGATTAATTACCCATCAAGTGGATGATAAAGGAGAACCAGTTGATGGGCAGGGACCATAATATACCTAATATAGTTTAAAGATACAGACACTCAAACGCATGTTTATATCATCTCAGGCAATCCTGTCCAACAGGTTCTGAATGGGGAGCTTCACTGATGGGAAATTCACCGAGTCCGATGTCATCTTGAGTTAAACAAAAGTAAAACAACGAAAAAATGTATTTCTAACAAAATTTTGGTTGTCAGTGCACGAAAAATTCCATCCAGTCGGAAAAAAAATGTGTTTAAAAAAATGGCATCATGTTGACTTTTCAGAGATCTGAAATTCCTTCATTGAATTGACAGTTTCCACACTTCCTTTGTTGTTTTATTGTCAGTCAGCCCCCAGGGGCGCCTAAAGATTCTGCAATCCAGAAACACTGAACAGCTCCTGCAGTCAATATGTTGCATTGACACCCTGCCAAGTCATGGAGACAGAATGAGATCATTACATGTAGTTGTTTTGGTTGTTGTTTATTTTAGGGGCACAAAACACACAAAAATAAAGAAAATTGCTTTTTAGGTTGAAAAAAAATCTGCGACAAATTCATCTGTTCTTTGAAAGGGCAAAAATATCTTTACGTTACTCATGAAATGACCAAACAACTGTGCTTGAAATGAGCCTGTGAGTTGAGGAGAGACTGAGTAGGGAGGGGGGGCTAAAAACGGGGTGAGGTTTCAACTGCCGTAATCCCCCTTAAAGACGAGACAGAGGGAGATGGTTAAATTAAGTGACACGCAGACACACGGGCAAATATCTCGCCATTCAAGTACACAGAATGACAGATGAACGCAGAGACAGACTGACAGGCAGACCAGAGAAGGCTAAGTAGGCTGAATCCAAATTAAGCTGATCAGAGCTCACTGTGAGTTAATCTAGTTATGTGGATAAAGGACTTCCCTATGGCTAAAAACACAGCAAGTTATGACTCAGTGTGTGTGTGTGTGTGTGTGTGTGTGTGTGTGTGTGTGTGTGTGTGTGTGTGTGTGTTTCTGAGTGTGTAGGGAAGAAAGCATGTGCTTCTGTGTGTTTCCCAGCGTGCACTGTTTGTTTCTGTTTATCCATATTTAAATATACTCACAGACTCATGTGCCTCAAAAGCTTCTTTAACAGCAAATGTTTGCAATCTGTTTTTTTGTGTCCCGCTCGCTCGCGCAATCAAACCGAAACTGACTTCAGCGAGCGACTCCAAAGGCCTCGGCTGTATTGATTGGTGAGGCGCAAGCTACATAAACGGCAGACAAGCTGTCAAACTTGACAATCCTGACATAACCTTCGCTGATGAATCTGTTATTGTGCTTAAGCTCGAACACTGTCTGAATGTGCGTCTGAGATGTTTTCAAGTCATCAAAACACCTGAAAAAATGAAAGTGACAGTCTGCTATCACGTCAGCCAGGCTGAAAGCATCCGTGGGAGGGGCTAAGCCAGATGTAACGCTGCGAGAATAAACTCGGTTGGGCAATAGTCTTTTTTTTGGGGGGGGGGGGGGGGTATCAGCTAAACAAATCTACAGTTGAGGCTTTATGAACTCACGAGGGTTTGTGAGAATCCCCCTCTCCTGTGTATCCCACTTCAAAGAGCCGCGAGAAAGCAAAACAAATATCCAAATTAATGGGCCACCTTCTTCTTCTTTCTCTCCTCCTCCACCATCCAAAAATTCTCACCAGATCACATCAAGGGTAAATGACTGCCGCAGTGGTTATCAACAAGAAATGCAACGTATTTCAGAAAATTAGGGTCTCAAAGAAGAAAAAGATTGAGAAGAAATATGAAGACAAATTCAATCAGCTCTGTGTACACTGCCTGCATATCAAAGAGAGCGAGGGAAGGGGAGGGGCCGAGCATGAGCGAGCCAAGAGATTTAAGTTTGGAGCGCGCTTCAACTTCAAACAACTCCTGATATTCATAAAAAGCTTTCAAAATACAGTTGAGCTAATGCACACATGCAATGAAAAAGCATTATTTACAATAGGGGAGAAATGAATGAGAGAGGTCTGTGGCGAGTCAAGAAGACAGAGAGAGAGAGAGAGAGAGAGAGAGAGAGAGAGAGAGAGAGAGAGAGACGAAGGGGGTGAGAGCGAGAGAGAGCGAGGGACCAAGAGAGAGAGAGAAATCCCTTGCCTTCCTTGGTTGAGGCTCCCCTGTGCACGGCAGTGAAATAAAACATGGGCCGAGAAACATGACAGTATCCGGAGGAAGTGAGAGAATATGCCTTTAAGATAACACGATCAAGGAGAGGAAAAGGTTCTTTTAGCCGCTCAGAGTTATTCTTATCTGTGTACGGAGCCAGACTGAAGTGAAGCCCTGTTAAATTGGCCCATCCAACACAGTGAGGCTGAAGACTGAGAGTGTTTTGAGGTGATATTTAAGTGTCATGAAAGAGACAAGTCTCAAAAAGAGAGATGCAGTGGTCCAGAAAAAAGCTACGATCTCTTCTCAAAAATTTCAGAAACTGTCAAAAAAATCTCTGAAACAAAGATTTGAATTTCCAAAAAATAGTAAAAGTACACAAACTAAACCTATTTTTTTTCATTGTTGTTTAAAGTCTCATTTTCTAGTTGGCCAAAATCAAAACAAACTCCCAAAGTCTACAAATTAAGGCAACGGTGCTGCAAGAAAGACTCAATGGATTTCTATTTCTATCTATTCAAAATCTAGGAAAAAACATGGGGTTTTTTCACTTTTTTTTCATCCATGTGGAGAATATCACACCTGCCACAGATTTGAACATCACCTGCCGCTCGCATCTGCACCACAAAACTGTTGCTGTCCTTGTTTTCTCCCGAGCATCAGATCTGCAGTCTGTGCGAGCGTTACCCTGTTGCTCCCAGGTAAGGCCTCATTAAAATGTTTCCTCACCCAGCAGCCTGGAAGAGAGGAAACAACCACGGGAAGAGCTGAATTATATCCCAGCAGTCCTCCCTCTAATAGTTGCCTTTTGCATGAGTTAACGCGAGAGAACGGCACAGGAATGCTGTGGCTTCTCTCTAATACACACAAAAGTCGGACAAACACACAACTTCTCCTCTAAGTTTAACTTCAGAGCCTCTAGACACTACATTTGGTTCACGCTTCGTAATTATGGAGTCAATCTGTTTGGTTAAACATTTTTGTCTCTTTGGATCTCAATTTTTTTCAAATTTAGTTGTGTTTGGCTTTTGTTTTGGTTTGTTTGACTTGGGTTTTTTTGTTCTCTCCCAAACATCTCTGGTTGTCAGCAGGCGACTGTCTTGAAAAATGTAACTCTCAGCATGGACACAAGCAATCTTATTTTTCCAAGGTTTTTATTCGCTTGCCAGGAGGAGAACAGAACGGTTTTCCTTAGATTGAAGTAGAAAATGAGTTAAAACGCGCACAAACGCATTGTTTGTCCGTCATGCCGTATCTTATGTACTGCATACATCACTGTTGACAGAGAATTCTGTGTTTGATTGTGTTTTGACATCTCCAGATCGTACAGGAAAAAGCATCTCACAATAATTCTTCAGTGAGGGGGTCACAGGACCCGCTGTTTTAGCTCAAGCTGGCATCGCAAAGTAAATTACCACAATCACGACTGTTGTTCAGACGATGTCTCCAGTGACTCCAAGGAGAATAACAAAGAACGAGGTGTACCCGAACGTCTCACTCGAGCTCTATCTTTCTTTGCTTTTGTGTTCGTCTTCCTCGTAAACACTTGCAGTCTGTCAACGCCGCCGACCTGTCTTTGTTTATGAGCAGATCCACGGCTGCAATTTTGCGCGACACCAACAGAATTGTCGAGTTTGTGATCATTTCCGAAGCGACGATGTCTTGAAACGGAGCAGACGCTCGCAAGCCAATGAGCAGCGACGAGAACGGGAACGAGCACACCGACGTCGAGCCGCTGTTGTGACGATGACCTTTAAAAAGACCGGCTGTGCTTTCGCTAAGACAAATTATTCATGACAGAGAATTCAGATTTATTCGAGACCAACAATTAACCACACTTTCACCCATAATAATAACACACATTTATTTGACAGGGATTGGGTATTGCTGGATTTAATCATCGAAGTTAAACAATTGTGCATACTAAGCACCGCTCAACGGAGGAACGCACACATGCAGAATAGCGGCACTGCATAGAAATGAGCACTGACATTAAGAGTCAGATTAACATTTAGATTAACCTCTCTGAATAAGGAGGTTTTGGTCAGCGGAGAAGTCATTACGAACCGGATGATCTATGTGATGCTTTCCGACAGATACGAGTCAGAACGGCGCCTCGAATTGTGATGTTTTTTATGAGAACTGTGGCATTTGGGGACAAGACATCAGTATAACTGTGCAGCAGCCAAATGTTACAGCTCCACGGCTCCCTGGTGTCAACTCTCCTTTCTGGTCCAGGGCTTTGAAATAATTTGACTGACTGATGTGGCTCTGGACAAAACTAACAACAAAAGATGCCATTCTGACTTCAAATGTGTTATTTTGACACTTTAGGCTTGGTCTGAATTACTAAGCCTTCATGACCGTCTCCCACAGTCAGCGATAGAAAGAGGTCGCCCTGCACACCTTATCTCTGATTTCACGCCAGTGTATAGTTCCAGTCCAGATAGACCCGGATGATTCTCCAGATAGCGCGGCACATTTTCTGGCCTTAGACTGATAGCGGCACGGCGGCACAAAAACAAATACGGCCATTTATTCATCGGAACTGGCGAAGATTATTCACCAATAGAACAATAAGCATCGCAGGCCTATTAAACACTTTGAGTGGAGCAGTTAAATTAGCATGAAATTTAGAGCTGCTCAGGTCGTTTATTTGCATCAAAATCAGAAAAGATCCTTTTAGGTTTGCTGGAAAGGGAACCATATTTAGCATTTGATATATTCCATTTTAATAAATGGTAGCTT
>JASSRZ010000072.1:13136367-13159711 GCA_032164315.1 Malacoctenus gilli | reverse complement strand
ACACACACACACACACACACACACACACACACACACACACACACACACACACACACACACACACACACACAAGCAGCTTTCACTGGAGGGGAGTTTAAGAGCACAATTATGTCTATAGTAACTGCTTTAATGAATAAGGCAAGTGTTCTCTGAAATGTTAGTCACTCCGCTAGTTAGTCTCCAAGGTACGCATGACATGCATGGTAATGTGTTCTATATATTTGCTTGAGCAGGTGTGCCTGTTCCTGCATTCGGCTCAATGTTATTTGAGCACTCCACTTCTCAAACATTCAATCAGGTTCTGAGAACTGAATGCGTTTTATCTCCCACAGCCAACGTTTGCGTGCAGTTTAGAGTGAAAAAGTCCACTAACCTCCATCTCCTCCATTCATCCACCTTTACCCTACTGTTGTGCCGATTGAGACCGCTGTAATCATCACTGTAATTGATGTTCAGTGCGCTGGGCCTCGTATATTCGGGGTGATGTTGGGGTTATTTATGATAATTGTTTGTGATATGCGGGACAATACTGGAGGACATGCAGCCGGTTATAAATAATATGTCTTCGGCTTCGCTGTTAACTACAATCTCATGAGAATGCTTTTTCCCTGGCAGCAGCCACTGGGAGGAGCACAGTGCTGCAGCTGAAGATGAAGACCTCTGATGCAACAGCTTTCGCAGACTCTGAGTCAGCCCTGTCAATATGACAGCACTAAACACAATTTGTGTGAATACAAGTATGTTTCAATTGTCTGATTCTTTTTTGTTTTGTATGCTTTGTGGTGTTTGTGCTTCTATGTTTCCTTAATAAACCTCAAAGATGTGGTATGTTGGGGCTTTATTTGCACTTTCATACGTTCTATGACTTTCAACATTGCAAGTCAGTGCTAATTGTGTGCATATCTTCAGTTATTGAATAACTGTTGCAAACACTTTTCCCATCTATACTTCACAGCAGCTCATTTGAAAAAATATGTACTTGAGGATTATTTCTCATGAATCAAGTTGCCACCATATGTCTATGTCGGTGGCACTAAAATGCAGAAATTACCAGTACAAATGTGCAAATGGAGCTCAGTACACATAATTCTTGTACTTCCAGCAGTGTAAACTTATGAACATTAAGCCATAAATGTGCACGAACATTCAACCTTATTAAAACTTTTTCTTTTACTTCACTTTTTTGGAATGAATTTGCATTTCTCAATCTCAAAGCAATACTTTTACATAATTTTCCACACTGTTTTCACTTCCTACACCAGAGGATTTGTATATATTCAACATATTCTATGAGATGGAGAACAAACTGGAACTTCTGACTCGGTGCAGTTTGACAGAACGTTCATGGTTCTTATTAGCTGTTCGAGCCATTAGCGAGCATGGCACACAGGATGTCAATACACGGGCTGACGGCTGGGTAACTAATGGTTTTGAGGAGGGAAAAGGCATAACATTAGGTTTTGAACTGAGATGTAATGTGATGTAGCATCTCTGGCATGACAGTCTGACATGCTGGAGGCTCATTTGCAAGACCAACCCTCACACCCCCGCTTTTTCATTTGGCTGTATAAACGGCACGCCGGGGTACTTCCTGCTTTGGCAGGGAGGTAGCGATGGTCGTAAATTGTGTGCCTGCAGAGTCCGAATGAAGTGCCTAATTCATGTTCGATTAGAAGGTACAAAGTGTAGCGTTGCTGGAATTATAACTCACTCTCACTTTACTTTGAAATGTTCACAGTTACATAAGATGGAATTTGGTATACTGCATTTCGTCTTTTAAGACGGTTGGCAGGAGGATGGCTCAGATGCACACACACACACACACACACACACACACACACACACACACACACACACACACACACACACACACTTTTGCATTAACAATGAAGCCATTTTTCTCTATGACTAATGAGAAGGAATGCATTACTTTCTCACTGTTGTCAATCCAATGGGAACAAAATTAGTGTATATCTGGTAATCAAACTTGAAGCAACCATCTGTTTCCCCCAATTTGCTTCAAGAAACAAAAAGTGTATCTTGGGGATTCACCACATACGTCCGTGATGTTGCAGGAGCATCAAACTGTCTGTGTGAATGAAGAGGTAACTGTGTTTTTTCATGAAATGCAAATACAATATTTAGCAATGAATTACAAACGCGTAAATCTGTTTAAATTGCAGGGGGTAAGAATGGGAACAGTGTTTTGTTTTGCCAAGTCGCAATGTTCAAAGCTAATTAGTTGAATGTATTCACACTGTTCCCTTGAATGTGTCATGCACTTGGAAAGGCTTTAATTCGGTTTGATCATTATTTTTGTTCAAAGCCTGGAACTAAATGTGTGTTGTTTTCACCTCCAGTGTCGATGCCACTTGAAAATACCAGAGGAAAGATGCTGAAGGTCACGCCGTTGTCAAAACACTCCATGTCTTTCAACACTGGTAAACACTGCAGCCTTTTGTGGTCATTTGTCAAGAGCAGTAGTGGAAAAATAACATCAAAAAGGGAAAAAATGCTTAGGTTTATACAAATTAGCCACATGAGGACTGGGCAAGTGTTTATATTTAAAATTCAACGAGATGCATAAAGAAATGAGAACAGATTGTGAACGCGCATGTACGGAAATATGTTGCAAACATACTCCAGTGTGAGAGGACGCAAAAAAATGCAGCGCATTGTTGGAGATCCACGTCGTTTTTGAGAGAGTGGAACACAGTTTCATTGTCAGTCTGGCACTGTAAGCTGGCTCATCATGTCATTTGGTGATTAGGCCTTTGTGGACTCGCTGTTTCAGAAGCAGAGGCCTATATCAGTGCATCCAGGGAACATCCCCCCCACCCCCATCACTACCACCACCACCACAGGCGCCGCCGCCACCCTTCCTTGCGCTTCGTTTTGCCAGTTGAAACCCAAGTCTCTCCCGCCTCTTTCTTTTCAGGCTTGGCCAAGAGAGTGTTGAGAAAACAGTGTGTAGAAGTGTTCTGTTATCCCTGCATACCGCCTTGCGGGTCTGAAGATGCGTAATTTTCTCACAACAAGGGTTCCCATGATAGCTCTCTGCTTTGAGTAGCTATTAATGCCCTTTCTTGCTCAGTGGTTTGTCAAATGCATTAATCTGAGGCTTGGCAATGGAAGGGAAAGAGGCAGAGGAGGGGAACGAGACAACATGGAGGAGAGGAGAGGGATAGGGAAGGGAAGGGAAGGGAAGGGAAGGGAAGGGAAGGGAAGGGAAGGGAAGGGAAGGGAAGGGAAGGGAAAAGATAAATAAATAAAGTTTCTCCAAGGATAATATTTCAGGACAAAACAAGAGCGATTCTTGCACCTGGCTACCAGTGCTGCAATCTTTGCGCCTTGTTCATCCCGTTTAAACGCTGACCTCTCATCAGCAAAGCCCAAATTGCTTGAAAATTACGTTCCCTGTCTCAATGCGAGATGATTTCTCCCGTATCACAGGGATTTGTTGTGTGGCTTTGTGTTCCATCCAGATCAAACAGGATCGGTGTGTGTTCGAGTCAGAAGAGGACTTTTTGCTTGGGACACTGATTGCTCTTTATTTTTTCCTCTACTTAAACCGTTCGTGTCGGCGTTGTGGCTGTGTGGGATCGTTGTGTATCTGAGCCTGATAAGCAAGTCGTAAAGCCAAAGCAGTTTTTTACCCAAAACGAGACTTTTTCCAGTGTTTTTTCCTGATTGTATGCGTCAACCTTGATCAACCACACACTCCCATAGTTTGTGCCATATGCCACAAGAATAAAAACAATAAACAATCCAGCTGAGGGGAATTTCTTTTCCTAATGCAATTGCTGAGAAAGAGACAGGACGAAGCAAAAGCATTTCTCATTTCGCACAACCTTTGCAACATCATCACTTCTCACAAATGAAAATACATGTGAATAAAATGAAGCTTCATAAATTCAGGTTGCATAACCAATGCCGCGACACCACAGCGACGCACAAACACTGAGAGCTCCAAGTTACTTTCTCAAAAGACCCTCCAGAGAATAACTGGAAAAAACTAAGACAATTAACAAAATAGAAGAGTCGCAAAGGTCAATTAACATCAGAGCCTGAAAAATGAAGATCATCTTTTGAAATCACATCAAACCTGACAAATAAATAAAGAATAATTATCAATTGAACTGTAAACAAGGAACAATGAAACGCAGATATCAGAGCTAACTTGAAGTAACCGAGCAAACACAAGTACTTCCCCTTCATCTTTTTGCTTGTGTTTGATTTGACTTTGTGCTTTGACTACTGATTGCGACGTGCGAGCACGTTGATGAACTATCTTGTTTGTGAATTATGGAAACTTGACTCGGATGAAAAAAAATATTTGCAGGATCAAAGGAAAATTGCAACACATTAGTGGGGAGTCTGCTGCGAGAACAGGAAGCCGCTGCCCATGGGATGTGTCGAATGAGGGAGATAAACATGCAACCCAAGAACTCCACATCACTGTGGGTAATTACAAGGGACTTCAGGGGCTCTTTGTCTGTAGGAAATGAGATGTGCGTCATGTAACAGTGCAGTGAAACATGTCTGTGGAATCATTCCATCTCGTGTCTTCACCGAGGATAAATAAAGGAATCCTGGAGTCGCTGTGCCAAACAGTAGCTTTGCGTTCCACTGATTTCAAACAATTACTCAAGCAAAACCAGACATGCACAAACAAGGCAGTAATGACCTGTTACACCCCGGCAGAGGTTATCAAGAGAAAAATTGTCTTAAGGGTGTTTACTGGTGAGTGTCTTGGTTTTTTTCCTTTTCCTTTTTGCCCGTGCTCCGTAAACTCAAGAGCAAAGAACAAATTCAAAGACGATGGCCTCACTAATGATTTACATTTTGCTTTTATGTCATCAAACCAGCGAGCCCCTTCATGCTGCGCGGATATGGTACACAGGCATGTTTAATGAGATGTATGTTCAAGGAAAAACTGCGTAAACAAGCATCGCTCTGTTATCATCACGGCAGCAGCGGAGGGTTTTCTTAGTGTCGGTGTGATTTTAACTCATTCTAATGCTGGTGTAGGCAGGGCAATCAGTCCCTTGTTGGGTATTTAGCGCTTGGCTTCAATTCAGTGTCACCTTCTGGCTCATGGGCTGAATGGAGCCTTACTACTGAGTCTCCTGCATAGCAATGACACAGTGAGAACACCACTGAGGACTCGCTGATTTCACTTACAAAATTTTAACTTCTACCCCGAGGGATGTTTGCTGTGGACTTCATCCTAAACGTAGATGTAGGTTTAAACGCTTATGCATTTTAAGCGTCACAGGAAAAAAACCCAACCCTGCAATTATCCTGATCCATAAACGTTCACAAAGAACAAATCGATAGGGTTTGGCAGGTGTGAATGTACATTCAGCAATACACAATAGAGTAATTGGGGAGTTAATGTGCAAAGCGAGCGACAGAAAAAAAGAGAGGTGTTTGTTCTATAACTATTACTGAGTATTACAGAAGAAACACAAGAAAGACGAAACAGAATAAACAGAGGAACAAAGAAAGACAACGTCAGGCTGACACTGCAGCGACGGTACGGCCAGATTTTGGCTGAGAGGACTCAGTCCCCCCTTGTTCACGACTCCCTCCTTTCCTTTCAGATCTGACCCTCACCATCACCCCCCAACCCCCCTGCTTTACTCCTTCCAACCCCCCCCACGCCTCTCTTCACCCCAACCTTTACCTGAGCTCTGCATTTCCCAAGAGGCATTAAACTCACTGGCCCTGTTTGATTTAGGCAGGTCGGGTGTCAGTGTTCGCTACAAGCCCATGGTGAACCATGAATAATGGATCTGCCACGGGTCTGAGTCCCCCCGGGACTCCCAGCTGCCCCCTTCCTTCACTCCCGCTGTGACTGGAATAGTCAATGTCCCATTAACAACCAATGATTCATAAAGGGTTCTCACTGCCAGCGTGGTGAAACAGGAAATGTGTGCGGGATTGCTGATAGGAGAAAGATAAAGGAGGCCTGATATATGCATGTCACCACCATGTTTGCATTCATCATGGAACGGAGAGAACCGTCATAAACAGAAGCACTGGCGTTGCCCAACATGCTGCCTTGTTGAAGGCAGAGGGAAGAAGCTTTTCACTCTCTTCAGGTTCAACATCTGGACGGACGGCATCAAAGAAAAAAGCCCGACAGGATAACCAATGGCTCACAAAGTGCGTTTTCAAGCGGTTTTTTGATGTTCAAGTCTTATGAAGTCCTTAAAGTAATGAAAAAAGTGGTTGTGAGAAGGATTTTAAGACTTCCAACTTCGCTGATATTCAGGTCATAAAACTCAAAGTTTAGTGAGCGTCTGAAGTTGTGACTTGTTTACATTATCTGGTTTTGATCTTGCTTTCAAACATTCAGAACGCAGTTCGTTATTGAACACATTTCTAATGGCTCTGCAAGTTACAGCACACAGTTTATTTACTGCTTTTCACTGGTTTATGTAAAAAGGCAATTTGAGCAGAACATACAGAAAGGGCTGCAATCAGTTCTTGAAGGAGGGAACTTTTACAACATCTCAGATGTCTTTCACATCTCTTTTTGATCTTCTGTTCTCTTAATTGATGAAAACTCAATGTGAATTGTGCCTTGATGAATTCATCCATCTATCTTTTCCTTACTGCTTCAACTGACTGTCTCACAACAGATGAAGGTGGAGCACATGTGTCAATGATCTTGTATTTGACATGTTCATTGGAACTGTATCAGTCATAATGGATCACAGTAAAGCACCCATGTAACTTGCTGATGAAAATGCAAAAATGTATATACAATGTGCGAAATGCCGATAAAAAACTTTTATTTTTGTAAGTTTTACGGTCAGAATCTCTACGATAAGTTCTTGAGGTCCTAAAACATATGTGTCGGAGACCATAATGGACACCAAGAACCTTTGTCGTAATGTTTTAAACATTCTCATGCGATTACGCTACAAAAAACGAACTGTCATTTTGCACCAGCATCTGTATATTAACCGTGAATCTGACAGCATTACTTCTACCATCCATGTGCACAATCTCGTCGTTTCGAAGTTTTTGGCGTATTATGTTGGCTCGAAACTGCAATGCGATGTGACATTTACCAAACACTCCCTGTTGTCAATTCACCTCCAACACCCTTTACTCCCCGTTCCATCAGTCTCCTTTTCCTCGTCTATCTGCCACCTGCACCTCTTAAATGTTGAAACATGACCAAATCGAACCAGGACACAGTCTCTCCATCACACTGTGGCTGATAACTTTGTTTTTTCCCCCCTCGCAGAGGGAAAACTCCAGGATTGATCATTTATCTACGTGATTTTCAGACTGCTGCGACGTTTTTAAACCACTGGTGTTTGTGAACAGAGTGCAGATTGTAGAGATAATTTTCACTATCACCCTTATTTACAGGTGTGTCAAAAGGTGCAGCAGGGGGGCTAAAACCATCACGTCGGGGGGGGTTTACTTGGCCCACCAGGTGACCTTGTTTACGTTACAAATGACGGACAATTTCTAGAAATCCAACTTCTCTTGTTTGTTCATTGGGCTTCACATGGTTTTTCAGATGAAACTAAGTAGTAAGACCCACAGCTGATCAGCAGATGGCAGCAATGCTGTCAGACACGAGCTTCAGTTAAAAGCTAGCAACCTCACTGCGAGCACAGAAGAAGAAAAACCAAGCAAAAGCGGGTGATTCCAATATGTAATTTGACTCTATTATCCCGCTGAATGAAAATGAGCTCAACACAGCTGCTGTACAAGCTTACACATGCAAGACAAAGCAACAGCTTCAGCGGGTATTTGACGAGCCATTCTGGCTCACAAACCTTTTTTCATTGGCACAAAAAACGACTTCACAGAAATCCAGGTGAAAGCACAAAAACATACAAGTTTTGTTGTTTTGTACCACTGGAAACAAAAAGACAAGAAAACGAGTTCGCACGCAGAGTTAAGAAATGTTTTCTGATAAAAAACCTACGATGCCAGAAAATCCAAAAAGAGTACTTCGAAGAAATGATAAGAGCCGACCTCATAGCGCTGGAACCCGTCCGTCAAATCACATTTGTGGCAGTAAGACTGCGATGGAAGAATATGGGAGATAATTGAGCAAAATTTATTCTGCTCAACTTTTTAGCTCTGAATTTGAGTGCCATTCAAACAAATATGCTCTTTGAAGTCCATATAAGTCTAAGTAGGTTGCCAATACAATTTGAAATGCAGTCAATTGAAGAGCGGGGATCATTTCTAAATCATGAGTGCTGAAACAAAGAGCAAATGTTTCACACTGAGGGCAAACGGCTAAAAGACAAAAGAAATCCACCCCGGGGTGTCTCATTTTTCCCAACTTGAAGCTGGGAGAGTGCACAGCAATAAAGGAGCCACCAAAATCTAAGGAAAAAGACCCCACGAAAATCAGGTGAGCATTCTGGCAAAACGAGAAGGTAGATGGTCAATAAAATACCGCCCTTACTCATAAAAATTAGAACTTACTGGGTGACAAAAGTCCTTCAATCTAACAGCAGGTGAGTGCTTTATTCATTTGAGGTCAAAAGGTTAAGCTGTGTACGTGAGAGTCAACAAAATGTGTTTTTCCCCCTCCCCGAAAATGTTAAATTCATAAATGAAAACCTCATGAAAACAAAAATAGCTACTTTCGTTCCACATACACTTGTAAACAGAGAGACTGAAATTGTCAGCTGCCAGCTTTACCGCTTGTTTACCGTCTCTTGGCTGTTGTCGAACGCTGGACCGAACCTCGCAAACAAAACGCCGGAACTGGAAAAGAGGGAGAGAGTTTGGGTTTTTTTTCCAGTCCTGTGACATCTGAAGCAAAGTGAACGCTTATCTGACTGACAGACTTTGTAAACTTGAAAGGCTCGACTCGAACCAAAACAAACCGCGATGCGACAACTCTGGCCGGTGAGCTGCTGTTGGACAATGGATTAGAAGTAGATTGTTGGGAAGGTGGATGAAAGAACAGCGATTGACTGAGTGAGCCATTACAAATTGTTTGAATAAATGCAGATTGTGAAAACAATTGATCGACAAAAGAAAGGCGGAAAAAAACCTAATAAATTTCATATCACACGTTTTATTTTCCCCTTTCCTTTCCAGGATCATAATTGGCTGCGTGAGCCTGCACAAACTGGAGGGCTGAGGAAGAGAATGGCACCAAAACTAAAACCTGTCATGTGAAAGGAAGGCGAGACAGTTTATGTTGTGGTGGCAAATGTCCTTATCAATAGAAGCTAAAGCAGCTCCGAGCATAATTGTCCTGTTTATCAGTTCTATTACAGGCCTACTAGAGGCATCAAGCTGGGGTCATAAATAAAGGCAGGTGCTGTGGAGTTACAGTGCAAAAGCCCATCTCACTTGATAGATCTCTAATAAACAGAGCATCCCTCACAAAAAAGAATTATGCTATCTATTTCAATGTCTTTGAGAGTGCAATATCTCCTATACCAGAGCAATTACCAGGAGAGCCCTGATACATACCACTGTCAAAGCCATCATTTATCACACTAGTTGTTTCAAAGGGCGTCTCACCGTTACATTTAGAGAACCTGATAATAAAATCAAGTGACAAGTCTCCAGAAACAGGACTGGAATAAGTAACAAGAAACAAATGACGAGAAGGCAGATCAAAAGTGAAGGTTTCTCAGTTAAAAATAGGTGAAATATTCACATAAATGCGACACACTCAACACAACTGAAAGATGACGTTGCCTCGTTGAAATAAACCATTGTGGTTTGGCTGAAATGTAAAATTGACCAAAGAAAAAAAACAACCCCAGAGGTAAATTATTCAGTCTTTACATCAAATTGCAATTGCCTCACATTCATCACAACGTCATACTGAGATAAATGCATTTAGGTGAACCCATTCATATCTGGAGCTGCAACAAAACCCTTTCCAACCGCGACAATTATATGACCCATAATTAGCCCTCCTGTTAAGCTGTCTTTATGAAAATGGGTTTCACACAATGAGCTTAAAACGGTTGCGAGAAACAGTCAAAAACGGCTCCAGAAAAACAAAAGGAGACTCGCTGACTTTAAACGCTCACCACAAAATAACAGGCTACACGGTTCTTGTACCTTTTTTTTGTGAATTTTACTTTATAAAGACACCAGCAGAAGGACCGGTGCTATAAAGCACGGCACAACACAGTCTTGCAGCACTATTTAAAACTTGCTGACACCATAGCTGTAAATGAAAGTGGCCATTAAAAGACCACTTATGAACTTTCAGCCTGAATCATTTAATCGTAATGTGCAGAGACGACGAGAAGAAAGGAGGCGAGGCTTCAGAATACTGTCTCTTCCTCCACTGAAAACGCCATTACAGCCTGCTGTCTAAATGCAACAGCAGCGCACACGACTCCGCTGACTGTTGGGCTTTTAACCATTTTGTGACCCGCCTTGAAAGACAAGGCTTGACAGCTGCAGCGTTGAGGTGAACAGCTTAAGCATCAGCTCAGACACAATGAGGAAAGGCTCAGATGCCTGTTTGAAAAGAGTGGTTACAAGAATTGAAGAGACAATGGTAATTCACCACCTTATGGCCTTGGACCCACCTGGTCAAGCTATAGACCATCTACATGATCACTGTTCACGGAAAAAGAACATCGCGGTGAAGCCAAACACTGGGAGGCACACCCACTCTCAACAACAAGAGTCTTCAAAACGACCCCTGGTTGGAAACTGAAGACAGACTTCATAGTGGGTCTTAGCATCCAACATTTCTTCAGTGATTTTCATCAAAATTACAGGGGGATAAAACACTCACTCCATATGAATGTCTGTCTCACTCTTCTCCCTTTCGTGAGCAAAGAACTTACTGGTGATAACCTGCTGCCACCTTTAACTTTCTTCGATTAACTGTGCCTCTGACTCAGCAGCTCGCGGCTGCTTGAGGGCTGCGGCCCAACCGCTGCCTCGCTGCTGGCCGGCGACCATGCTGGCTTCCTGATATGAGGGCTCTCGGTGGAGCTGGTTCGGAGGGTGTGAGAATCATGTTGTCAGTTTGACAAAGACGATAGTCTCACTTTCGTTCGAGCGTCGCTTTTCAAACCCTCCATGCGAAACACCTACCAACAGGTATTTTGGAGAAACAATACAACTAAAAAAAACCACGATATGCATCTGATAAAAAAAAAAGATTTATTGGATTTGCTTTTGTTTATTCTTTGTTTGCTGCAACAATATGCAAGGGGGGGGGGGTTCTGTATCTTTGCATGCTAGATGGATCAGAATCACCCTGGTTGCTGCATTGTTGTGAAAAATCGGCTTTGTAATGAACATGTTGTTTGTTAATCTTTTCGAGCAAGATAATCTCCTCTATTCAAAACCAATTTGATGACTTTTGAAGTTCACACATAATCGCCCGGAGTAAAAAGCTAGCATGAAGCTAGCAAAGAAGCACACAGCAGGCGCGCGGCGTTCGCGTCACCTCTTTAAACGTGCGATCCGATTTGGGATCGAGTGCGACTTTGTTTATCGTCTCAACAAACTGCTTCTTCACTGCAAGACCTCACAATCAAAGGGAAAATAAAGGATAAACGTAGCCGTTTGAGAGTGAATGAACATAGTTGGTAGCGGTGCGAGTAGAAACACAGCAACCCTTTAAAAGGGGACAAGCCATGATGCAATGTCCTTCACAGCCTCATCTCTATCTCATCACTTGTTTGCATCCACCTGTTTTAAATGCATGGAGGCTCAAAATTCAAACTGTTCAAATTTCCGCTGATTTTTTCCCATGAACGAGCGGCATTTGAGGCATCAGCCTAAAAAAAGAGAAATAAATCTTCAGGACAAGGACACCTGACGGGCCTGCATGGCCCCCTATTTAAAGGATACCTCCCAGCAGCACTCTGTGAGTTTAAAAGCTTTCTCTCTACTAAATGGAGAAAATCTAGCGAGAGTATCAGTGGCTTGACAACAATCAATTGCCTTCTGTTGCTACACAACTGACTCCTTCCAAGGTCTCCCTCTTTTTTTCTGCTGCAATAAAAAATAAATAAAAAAAGACATTGCAGTGGATGAACCTATTCTGACATTGAGTGTCATTGTGGGAGTGAATTAGAAGGTACAGAGAAAATAGCTGGGGAACTCAGCGAAAAGTGTCTGAAAGGAGAGGAGATGATGAAGTAAAGAGGACCACTGCAGCGATTAATATCATTTGCCGGTAAATCCAGGTTTCCTTGGTTTTTCCAATCATAGCTGATGCTTGAAGCCAAAGCGGTGCTGCGAACTGGGACAGCTTTAAAATCCCCCAGCTCAGAAGTATTGTCATGTCCCTTGGGTATTATCTTACAAAGCCCATTATGCTGCCGAAACAAAAAGGAGACACAGGCTCAGAACTGTAGCAAGTCTTGCGTGCACGCAGACATACATACATGGCACGCCGCACCACATGCACACTTAGTAGTTTAATCTTTGCAAAGATATGTATTATCAGTGCAAATCCCAGCGTGCCAGCGGATTACTGATATGTGTGTGCAGCTGTGCGCCATTAAAAACAGATGTGACATCTTCATTTCATAAATTCTGTGAGATGGATAATATGACTACAGCAAATTCAGCAATGTGTAAACAATGCATGAAAAATACCCCGACGCTCACACCACATAACCCACTGGAGCTTATAATTTCTTGTGGATATTCAGTGAATTAAGCCGGTGCGGTCATAATCACTGGTGCTGTCAGAGGCATATGCACTTGCTCATTTATATGTAAGCCTGGCCCTCCAAATTTTTTGTGTAAATGAGCACTCACGATATAAATACATGCACTGTGCACAAAATAGCAGATTGCTCCGCTGTTCTGCAATTAAAATTTAACCACTATGGTCACAGGCACCGCTGTGGCAGGAATGTGACACTCACTTCTTTTATTTCCCGCCGACTACCATCGAGTTCAAGAGAACGCCGGAGAGTGTGACACATCCTCTCGTGGTATATTAACACCAAAGCTTTTCAGAAACCCGCTATTTTCGAATCACCTTGCATAAATACAGCTGAAGGACCACTCACTGCATGAAACACTGTCTGTCTGCGCAGGGCGGGAATACTTCTTCCTGCTCGAAATGGCAGAAGCATGGCGGCTGCTCAAAGACGTTTCAGAATGCACTGCCACGAATCTTCATCTGAGAGCTGAACCTATCTATGTTTCAGAAGCGAGTCAACACGTTTGCAGTGAAAAGAGCCTCAGCTCACTGGAGAGGGAACTTTCCAAACCATGTTGGCAGCTCTGCTTTGTAGCTTCACTAACTTTGTTGGCTGGGCCTCTGAGAAATTTGGAGGTTGTTTTGTAGGACCGCAGATCTGACGAGGAGCGTACAACTTAAAGGAACCATCAGTACACGATCCAAACTCACATAATGTTCATGTGCTTCCCCTCTACTAAGGTTTGTTTTTTTGCAGAGAGACGCAGACGTACCGATACAGGCTTGGTGACTCTCTGGGGGGGACTGTGACCTTGAGACTGACAATGACATGAGAAACACAAAAGCTTTTCATATTTTGTGTCAAGATGAAAAAAACGTGACTATTTTTTGAGACCTGTTTAGAGTTCCGGAGGCAGTTTGGCTACTCTAAATTCTAATTATATGGAATTCTTTCATTTTAAGATTCATTTTTTTAAAAGAAAACAAAGGTAAGAGAGAGAGAAAACAGAAGCTGCTGCTCCTGTGTGCTGCTCCCCAGAGCATCCAGTACTGGCATTTAAACATCTCCTGCATTAGATATCTACTCGAGGACTTTAATCGTTCTTTGGATTTAAAATTGGGTGTTCAAACTTTTTGTAGTGCTGGGGAAAGTCCCAAAACAAGCATAAAAGGGGCTATTAAAAAATATATTAAACACTCAAAGAAATGAGCCTGAAAAGGAACTTTTTTTCTCCATTTTTCACTCTGTACTTTTTGATCATTAACACCTCTTTGCTTCTTTTCTCTGAACAGCACAGTTAGGTTACCTGAATTAAAATAAACAGCTTGTTTACTGTCTGTATAAGAAACCTTGCCGTCCTATAAGTTCCCTACGTGTTGTGTCTTGCTTTACATATGAAGAAAGACAGCTTTCACCAGCCTGGACTAATAAGAACCTTATTAGAACTTGTATAAGACACCTAATTTACAGCAGCACGGCTCATTATTCAACGCTGTTCGGAATACATTAAGAAAGGTGCATTCTGAGGCTTGATGGCAGCGGGACTGAATAGTGTGAGAAAAAAAAGTTTTGCTGATCATTACGCGTTTCATGTGTCCAACGAGCCTCTTCTTTTTTTTTCTTTTTTTTACATCTTATATATATGTTTATCCGATGTTAAATGTTGCAGCCAATCACAGCCAACACTGGCTTGTTCAACTTTGCAGAGTATTGGAAGAAACGGCGTGTTCTCTGTTTAAATGGATGGAACGAGTTCACCGTTACTTATACTCCCCTCGAACATCAGCTCTTTTTATAACAGTCAGAAAGTTACAGGAATAAAGATCGTGTCAGTAATGCCAAAGAGTTTCTGTCTTTGGTTCATTATTGAAGTTGCTCTGTTGGTGTTTATTTTTCCCTGTGAGATCTCTCACACAACATTGTTGTTCATTGTTATTCAGAATTTCCTGCTTATCTTCACAGCAACAAGTATGTTTCAGGTAACATTATCACATGGAACTGGCCAACATGACCGGCCACAATTATCACATCACAGCTAAAGGTTCAAACACCACACTGTCTTGCTGTGTTGACCCAGCAGTCTTGTCAGAAACTCGGAGCTGTAAGATGCATCATCGCCATTTAAAATCGCTATCTTGAGGCTCCACATGTGTAGATCGACTGACTCACTGCTTCCATCACCTCTGGAAGCTGCTTCTTGTTACAAACCATATGCAAGAAAGGAAGGTAGTGAACTGCCGATCTCACATGCATAGTGAATAAATCAATAGCAACCACAGCTGAGTCTTTGTCTCACTCTTTCAGAGGTCATCAATTCATGTCAAGTAAAATGAACTGATGTGGATACAAAGGCAGTTTCATTATACCAACAGCATTCTCAAGATATGAGTCCTTGTATTCTTCACCAAAATAACTAAACTACTGATTATATCTAAATAAGGGTGCATTCGAACCTCTGACTTAGTTTGAAGAAAACAGCTGCCCAAATTCTGTTTTCAGGATTTTATGTCGCAAATATTAACCAAAAAATTCCCTCCAACTTTGATTAACAGCAGTCAGTCTATAGAAATGTGTCACTGCAGCCTTTAAGCTAATTAAAAATCAAAAATTGTTGCGTTTTGGAGTTGGACCATCAGCTGTACCATCAGCAACTTACATTGTTGATGGTACAGTCCAGCTTCTTGATGTTTTTGCTCTGTGAGGGGTTCGTTTTTTTCCTCCAAACATTGCATCAACGAGTACAGTCATGCAAAGAGGATTTTGACTTTACATTATGTGTTTGGGACATTGGTTTATATGAATGGTTAAATAGATAAAATGATGGACCTCGAGGCCAAATTTGGACAGCAGAATAAATCTTAATTTGTCATCACCATGACTTTACATGGGGCCTCAGTGGTCATTAGGCAGACAAATGATGGGCCGGGCTCAGACACGCTGAGGATCTCGGAAATGTTGCAGGTCACTGCTAAAGACCACGAGAACCCAGAGTGTAAAATAGAAAAATTCTTCCATTCATCCATTATCGAAACGGAGTCTGCTGTTCGGGGTTTTGGAGGGCAGGAGATTAGCCCAGCATCCATTAGGCTGCAGATAAGGAGGATGGAAAAAAAAGAAACATTTATACCTTCAGGGAGCTCAACGGGAGTCTTCACCTGAAAGGGTTTGGATAGTGGGGAGAAAGAGGAGCGGTGGAGTAAAACCCACACACATGCACACATGCATGGAAACTATCAACAAGCAGAACTAGGCCAAGTGGTGCAACCAAACTCATCTTGCTGTAAAGCAGCAATTGTAACTGCTGAGCCGCAGTGAATCACAGATGTAGGCTGAGAGGAAAGAAGGCTAAATTAGAAAGTAATAATGAGGCGAGCCGAAGATGAGATATAGAAACATAGAGAGCACCATGAGAACTGGCGGTAGAACAGTACAGAGAAGATACAGAGGGGAAAAGTGCAAAACAACATGCGTTGTTGTGGAAGGTCAGACACAATTTTCAGCTGCGAGAGTTGGACATTTCATTTTGAAGCCTTTGAGGAAGGAGTAACGGGTGTCCATTCATCCATCCAGCCAAACGCAGCAGCTCCCTTGAAGCTACAGGGAATAAAGTCTGTCCCAGTTACTGTTCGGTCCGGTAGCTTGTCTATCAACACGCAAAAAAAGCAAGAAACACCCAATCCCACACGCATGATCCCTCAGTTCGACCCATTCACAAACACACAAACTCGCAAGCTTTTTACAGTCAACACAAAAACCCAACAACGACGTCTTCCTAATGTGAGAGGAAGCAGGAAGCCAGAAAAAACTCACAATGTGGAAAACATTTTACCTCTAACTGCAAACGAACCCAAACTGGTGAATCAAACCACCTTACAGTGCAACCAAAAAGTCTCTGCAAACTGTCCGATTGTGATAAAGTGAATGCATAAAGCGCTTGGCCCAAATCACACATCAATATTCTTTAATTTAGCTTTATTATGAGAACTTTTTCAGTCAGCTTATGTGGCATTGATTTTTTTTCTTCTCGAAAATCACTTGAGACATCAAATATTCACAGCACAATTAGAGCGTCGAGACATTATTGAACAAGTAAAATTTTACTTCTGTGTAAGTTTCTCATTGCCTGCTACCCGGGGAGCCGTGTGGATTATGTCAAAGTTTCATGACTTCTGAACAATACAGCTTTTTTTTCATACCCACTTGGGTGCATGTCTTGGGGGTTAATTTGGGATTCTGCTACATTATGAGGTCCTGTGGAGATTATGCTGCTCTTTCTGAAATGGAAAAATGAATTACAACTCCCCATTATCAACTCTTTCTCTGCTAGGCTGAGCTGAAGGCTTTGTTGTCGAGCACCAACAGCTCAATTGAGCAATATGTGATCATGATATGTGATGGAGTGATTACTCAAGCAGAATGACCTCATGTAAGTCTGATTCGCTTGAATGAAGACATATTGATGTCTGAGAGCATTTTCTTGCTCAAGCAATGGCTTATAAGGCAAATAAATAGCACTCATTTGATGCAATGTTGAAACAGACTTCAAATTAGTGAGCCACCGCATGCTGAAGCTCTCAAATGTTTACCAAAGTCGGGGATGTTTTCACAAGGGAAAGAACTTTCAAACCTTTCGGCGTGAGGCCGAGCTGCATGACTGTCGGATAAATCTGTGCGAGTGATGCGTGTGTGTGCACAAACGTTCTCGGGCACTGGTGTGTGTTTTGCATGCATAAGAGCAAACATGCTTTACCCAGCAAATGCTAACACCATTAGTGAGAATGTACAACCGTCCCCACGAGTGTGTGTTCCCGATGCATAATTCAGCAAACACATAAAAACTTAAAAATTTGGATCCTTTTTGCTGTTTGTGTTTGAGTGAATGTGGGTGGTAGTGAGAGGAAACAGCGGCGACGGCATTTTATTAAAACCAATCCAAGCACTCACAAGCTAACTGTTCAATCGTCAAGTCTTTTCATCCTGTAGGAAAACCCAGTGCAAAATCAAACTTGTCATTTTTGCATCATGTCGCCCATTATGAAGGGATCATTTGCTCGTGCCCGACAAAGATTTCCTCCACCGCTTCAGTGTCACTTTAACCACAATTATTTAGAGATGTCGTTTCCATTATGCCTCCGCAAGGTGTCAATGCCGTCACATTGGAAAACAACTTAGTTCCACTCCCAGGCATTCCCTAAAAGGGCTGTAATAAGAGTTATTACTTCGCCCAGAGGAAGTGTTATCCATGCAGACTGCAGACACTTTGCCTAAAGCTGCCACTTACCGCATACACCTGCTGTTCCGTCTCAGTTCAGACACAATGTAACCGTTAAGGATGATAACAGGGAAAAGATTAAGTATATTATCACTCTGTGTGACTCATTGCATCGCTCGCGAGTCTCATGCAGATTGTCTGGCTTCATTCCCGGACTCATGTGGCTGCAAATATTCAAATGGCAATACAACCGATGCAGATAATTCATGCAGAGCCTGCATGGAACTGTAGGCTGAAAGTGACCTTCCTTGACTTACGACTCCTTTCTTTGAACCACAAACATAAAAAAAAGTAAATAAAAAATATGAGAATTTGGAAGTGATTCAAAAGTGCAATGATCCAATTCACTAGACTGAAAACATTCAGTCCTTCAGCTATCTAAATTAACCCAGCCGTGACAAGTATAGGTGACATTTTGGTAACACACAATCCTCAAAAAAACAAAAACACCCTGACCTCATGAAATGGCCACAATTCAAACCCCTGCGTGATCACCAACCACACCGAAAACTGTGAGATTCTCGGCGTCTTTGTCCTAACTAGTCATCATCCACAAGATTACAATCCTGCCACAAAGAGATGAGGACAAGAAAGAAGCAAATATGAGACAAAGAAAAGTAGCCCAAGCCTGCTTTAGCCCCGAACTGCAGCCAACTGTCTGTTGCTAGGCTGCATTACCAGACACCGAATGAAAAAAGCTCTAAAGGGCAATTTTGACAAATAAACAAATTCGGTATTGATGTTTGTTCATTCATCCATTGTCTTATCCGCTTATTCCTACTCGGGGTCAGAAGGTGCTGGAGCACGTCCCAGTGTGTATTGTAAAAAAAAAAAAAGGCAGCAAAATACCTTTGACAAGATGCCAGTTCACAGATGGACCGACAGAGATAAACACTCGTTTGTGCTCCACACTCACATCGATGGTTGCTCATGTGGTCTCAAATCAATCTAACAAGCGGGAATTTGAACTCTGGCAGGTAACTCGGAGAGCTGGAAAACAACCAGCGGTATGAATCCCTCTTACCCAATGGAGCTGTGTGAACCACTCAGTCACAGTCACTCAAATATTCCCACACAAAAGCACCTCTCGGCCCCCACAGAAAGCTTCAACGTTCCCTCGTGTATGTGAAGCCACACGGAAAATGATATAAACATTTGAATGTCGGCTCAATCTATGAGAACATGTCTTGTTTTTTAACATAGCTCACCAAGTCGACACATTAAATTGGCCTGTTTAATTAATTAAGCATTAAGTCTTCTGCTTTGCGGGGAAACTAAACTACACAGAGAGGTCCCTCCTTTCAGGGCTGTACCTGACTCACTCGGCAAGTCTTTGAAACGGACAGCCCATCATAAATCTAATTTTCAGGGACACTCGTTGTCAATGAGCATCTTCAGCCTGCAAAAATGTCACCTTATACTGCCAGCAGATAATACGAGATGAAACTAGAGCTGGAAAACATGAGACTGCCCTGTCAAACAGAATATAATTCCTATTTACAGGCGTAACGGAAAGTTGCTGAGCAGCGAGTGAAATTGGGTACTATTGAATGTGGCCTGTTTACTTATTAAAATGACCCCAAAGCCTCCTCTCAGACTGGGTTGCTTGCATAAATCTGAGAGGAGCAAACAAAGCAATACCATAATAACTTATTCTTTGTCACATTAACTCTGATCCTTTGTTCATTGTTAATCCTTCCCTCACAAAAAGTCTGGTGTGCCCGAGTGTGCCAAAGCACGCATGTGTGCGGTGATTCACTACAGCGGTGTGTCTCTGCACATATCAAATATTTCAGCCTCAGAATGTGGATGACTTTGCCTACCTTGGCAGCCTTCATCCCTCCAAAGCCGACACTGATGCAGAAATACACCAGCGCATAAGCTCTGCCAGTGGGGTTATGCCAGACTCCGAGGAAGAGTCTTTGTGAACCGTGACATCCAGGTGAAGAACTGCCTGTTTACAAAGCAGTTGTTCTTCCCACTCCAGTGCAAGAGGCACAAACATAGACCAGCAGACCAGCAACAAACGCAGATTGAGTACACCTGGATCCCATCACCAGAGATTGAATCCTGCCTCCAGGAAATCATGCACATTAGGTGGAAAGACTGAGGAACAAATACGGGCGCACTCGGAGAAGTGACCATGAAATATCTTTCTTCAAGTGCGTGTGCATCAGCTTCGACATGTTTATCATTGCAACCCGTGTGGTATTTTGCTGTGTCTCAGGCACAATAGCTGCTGAACACAAAGCACCTTTGTAAACTTTGTAAAAAGCTTTTACATTACATATCTCCCAGAAAACAACTTGTGATTTTCCTTTAATCTTCCACGGCACTGTCGTTTCAATATATTTCTCTGTTTGAGCTAAAGCATCATTGTGCTTCCTGTCAAGTCCCGGCGCGAAGACACGATTTCATCGGCAGTACATTTGAAAGGTTGTATTGTACCAAATCCAGATCCAATCGGAAATTCTCCCTTCAGTGGTGCTCCTTTGGCTTTGGAGGTGGCTCCCATATCAACAGATTTTATTGCATCATAAGGACAGATGGACTCAGCAGCTGTCTGAATCTTGTTAGTGTCCATTTTCCCCTCTTGTTGCGCGCTCCTTTGTTGTTTTGATCGGCTTGGCAAATGCAATATTGTGTCGCTTGTAACCTTTTTGTAAAAAATCTAACACACACGATGGCCTCCCAGTTTGTGGTTGAAAAGAGATCCTCATTATCAGCGAAACCTTTGATGGTTTTACATGAGAAGGCGACTCAAAGCACCCATCTGATACGCCATCTGATCATAAACATGCTGGGCATTTGAACACGTTGTTATCTGTGAACTGCCTAAATGTCCAAACAACAACATAATTTGTGAATCTAAAAGAGGCCAGAAAATCACTCAGCATTCTAAGATTGTTCATTTACAACAACATAAAAGAGCAGAGAAGTTCTTTTCACAGCCGTGTTAAAATTTCAGTCAACTTTCCCATATATATTTTTGCCAATTCATTGAATTCACTCAAGGTGACAGATCCGCGAGTCATTTTCTGCCACTTTGCTGTGATCTGTCGGAGTTCAGGAAACCTTCACCATGCCACCCACAAACATGTAGTGTGGCCGGTAAATCTGCATTAAAGTGACAAGCAACCTTGTCATTGTCCATAAAAACTAACACGAGGAGGAAATGAGGCTCCAGAGGTCAATATATCTATATCACTACATTTCTGCATCTATTTATACACTGATGTTTCCCATAAATATAATTTACAGCAAGCTCACAAACCTGGTAGCCCTAGAGAATTAAGGCATATACCGACAAGAGAGGGAAAAAAAGAAAATTTGATGGTGGTCTTTGGGAACGTTTAAGTAAGACTGCAAAGAGCAGAGTGGTTTAGTGTTTTTGTCCTGTTGACTGACCACAAGAGGGGTCTTTTCATGCAGAGAAGCTAATTCCTAATTGGCTGTTGTCATTAGCTCAAGAGTTAGATCTGTGTCAGACCAGCACCCAGGACAGGGTGTCTGCTTTTTGCTTAGTTTAAGCTAAGACAGGCTCCAGACCTCAGTAACACCGGATAGAATAACGCAAGTGGAGAAGAAAAATGGAAAAAATATGTGTTACAGAGTTGAGTAGGACCAAAACAAATGTGCAAGGATGGGCAGGAAGTGTGAAGATCATCAGCTTTGTAGTGTATTTTCTACCCTTTAAAGTCAAAACTTATCACACTCCAGTAACTCAGAAATGCACGATTGGAGGATATGATGACAAAACAGGCTGGAAACATTCAACTAGTTATCAAACCCACTCAACCACACTCGTCAGAGTTTCCTCTCTATCAATTAAAGTTGGGGTCGTAAATATAAGCCGGTGTAAGAAATAGTTTAGGCTGATGCAGGGTGTAATTTTGAACATTAGTCACAACTAAGTATAACACCTGCTGTAGCTTCATATAAGGGGTTCCAATGTGGAGACTGCTCACATTTTCAAGTCAGTGTTTCTTCCAGAGAAGCAAACACGTTTATGGAAGAGACTCTGGCTGCTGCTTTTGGCTTGAAAGACTCGGATAAACACGGCAGTGATGTTGACTCCTGGACAGTTGCTGGCTGGCACGTGTGGACACAGCGAACAACGGGTTAAAAAGAGAAATGTATTATCGGCCCGTTTCATTACAAGAAAAGGGCATCAAAAACCAACTGGGTTTTTCACAGCAGAGCCACAGTCCTCAAAAAAAGGCTGGATCAAAGTGTTGCCTGCAACCGTCTCCTTGAAATCAGGTGCAAACAGGACTGGAAAATCAAGCATGCAGCCTGTCCACAGCCTTCAGCTCTCTATCTCCTCCTACCAAGTGATTCCATCACAGAGCTTCAGCGTTAATATGGTTGATGCAGTCGCTGCCCGGAGGGGGTAATGAAGTGACTAAGGGCCGACCGTTCCTGACCGCCGACAAGACAGCAGGTGTGAGCAGTGAGGAGTGTGACTGCGAAAATGTCTGTTGGTGAGCGTGAGCGCGTGTTGGGCATGCATGCGGGAGAAGACAGAGAGGAATCTAACCGCAAGTCCAGATCAATTAGTTGGCCTAATAAGGCCCCTCTCTGTTAGTCATAAAATGCTCAGGTTTCCTTGCACATAAATCATATTTACAGCCACGTCACTGACATCAATCAAACCCTTTCCCACTCTTTCTCTCTCTCTCTCTCTCTCTCCTCCTGCACTCTTTCTGGCACTCTCACTACTTTCCTTTCTGTCCCGATGTCTATCCAAACGTCGCTCCTTTAACACTACATTTATGCGGCGGCTTGGTAAACGGTAATCAATGTCTCACAACGGTAGACTGCTTCATCTAAACGATTTTTCAGGAGGGCTGCGTGTGTGACAAAGAGAAAGAGAGAAAAAAGAAGACATGGAGAAAGGAACAAGAGAGACGAAGTGAGAGATAAAACCATTAGTCTGTGCGCGCACACACACACATACACACCTAAAGTTCTGTATGTAAGTAAGCTCACATTTCGTGTATCTATGATTTGTGTGTGAGGATAAATGTGTGAAAATGCCTGGCTGGAATTGGCACCGACTCCAGAAGCCCAGTAATGCATTCACTTTTGGTACATAAATCACAATCAGCCCATTCTGCCATCTGGGTTACTGCTACATGGCCCCTGTAATGTACACGCTGGTTAGACCACTGACTGAATAAATGAGGAGTCCAGGATACAAAGCAGATACATGTCAGTAATGGACAGTGAGAAAGCAAATGTAATGTAACCCCCCCCCCCCCACACACACACACACACCTCTTTTTTCTGTTCTTAACCAAGGCAAGTTTCAGAATTATGCATCACCTACAAACAAAATAGGCGGTTAACTGTGTGTGTGTGTGTGTGTGTGTGTGTGTGTGTGTGTGTGTGTGTGTGTGTGTGTGTGTGTGTGTGTGTG
>JASSRZ010000072.1:13111590-13128619 GCA_032164315.1 Malacoctenus gilli | reverse complement strand
CCCCCCCCCCCCCCCCCCCCCCCCCCTCAACAGAACGAGGGCTCTCACCATTTACCCTCATCTCCAAATCACTGTTATTTTTATTACAATCTGAAAAAGCACAACAGTCAGCAGGCTGGGATTGTAAGGGAGATAAAACAGAGGAGACTCGGTCACACTCCGTCAACAAAGGCGAGGTGGCCCAAGAGGTCGAAACGAGACAGCAACGCGATTATCAGATATTAGCAAACACCTCAGATATCATGAACCATCGAAGGAAGCCACTGAAGATCATACGAAGTGGAGCAAAAGCAACCTGCAGCTTCAGTGCTGCTCTTCTGTCTCGCTCTGCCCTTTATCAGATTCCATCAGATCTATCTATAGTTGTACCGCCGTATTTTTCTTAGCTAGGTTGAAGCGAGCTGCAGGCCCGAGGTTAAAAATCAGCACACCTGCCAGACAAACTCCTCTCAGTTTTGGGAGATCAGAGAAGAGCAACCTGAGGCCCAAATCAATAGTGTATCATCCGTGTTTTACTATGCGGATTTCAAGCCAGTACTTTCTACTTGCATTTGCTCTCTCCAATGTGTTTAAGCAGGGTGGTTCAGTGGATGGCAGCTCTGGGTTAGAGGATAAGAGGAGTTGTCACTATTTTTCAAGAAGTCTAAGGAGAACAGCCTCTTTCTTCATCTTTTCCTTTTAATTCAAATACACTTTACGTCCCACATTTTGCATTTTATTTGTCGTTTTTTCGCCTCTCATAAACTGATTTGCATCCTGAATGGTTATTTTTTCCAGTCTGAAGTGTTAAATGAAGTTATTGAAACCGTCAGCTCTTCATTCAGCATTTCATCTCAAACGGTGTTGAAGGTCAGTCTTAAATCTGCAACGAGATGCTGTGCTTGCTGAATCCTTTCATATACACGTCATGTTTACGTTCTGAGCTTCCATTCACATCCTAACAACTGCTGGATAACCTGGTATGGATTTTATCCCATTAAATGCAAAACTGAGATGATAATTTCTTTTGAACATGGTTACGTCTTAATTCTGATTGCTGGTGAACACCATCGTTGACACTGGTTCACATCGTACCATTACCATCAATTATGTCCCAGTCCTCTTATTGCGTTTTGTATAAATGTCCTGTTTTCCTCTCTTCACTCGCACCTTGATCGGTTCATTTTGTGTCTCCGAGCACACGCACGAAACATGCACATCGAGATGTTTTTTTCAAAGGAATATCTTCTATTTTTTGCACACACAAGAATAAGACATCACTGATGACCATGTTTGTTCTGAAATATGATTTTAACAAGATGTGAAACTGAGTTGTTGGGGCTAAAAAAACAACATTATAGTCACTTCATGACATTTCTTTCTGACATACTACTTTCTGGTTATCCTGACATATATGACATCACTGTTGGTAACCACCAAACAGTTCTTACAATAATATTCCCCTTTTTGTGACTGTGAGGTTCATATTCGGGTTCCCCAAAAAAATCCCTCTGGCTCTCGTCTGAGGCTCCTGTCACGAGGCTGAATATCTGTTACTTTGACAATTCTCAAACTGTTATCTTATATTATATAAGCCTGAATGAATCCCTGTGCAGCTAATACATTTTCTATCAGCTCCGACTTTTGTGTTTGTTCTAGTGTTTAAGAAGCCGCATTTGCATGAGACTCTATAGACTGAACATGTTAAGTGTGAAGCAACAAATCCAAATACAGAGGCGCATGTGAAACTTAAGTCATGAGCATGTTGAAATCGGCTTTCTTTACCTCCCTGCTTTAAAACCTCACTTAGTGTGATATTCAATCAGGTTGTGCGACACTTTGTGCGGCACACTGCTGTTATGGGATGTGCGAGCATCAGCTGTGCTGCCTCGCCCTCTGTGACCTTTTGTTACCTTTGCCTGGCATTCATTTCCTCCAGCATACTTTCGTTCGTCGAGTGGATACTGAAGTTAGACCTACCAGAAGCATGTTGGTTCACCAAGGACACTTTACAACGGTTACCTCAAATAAATGAAAGCTGAAATGTCATCGCGTCCATGTTCAAACTGAGAAAAGAATGATTGAAACGCTTAAAGAATGCAGCATTTACATTTCATTAAATTTTTCCACTTTAAACAAGCCAGAAAAAGCGAAGGAGGGAAAAAAGCAATGCATATATGAAATATTTCTATTGCTTATGGGGGTCAATTAGAAGGTTATTTATTGCACTCATGTTAAAGCAACAAATAAGGGGACGGACACACAATCACTTGAGTGTTTCAACACATCATCAGTAATACAATCTGCAGACTACTTCATATTATGACCACTCCAGACAATCAAGTATGCGGCTATTGGGGGGGGGGGGCGTTTGCATATGATCTCTTCTGACAAAGCTAATTCTTTCAAACGATTCATACGCAGCGCCGCTGTTCCAATGTTTTGCTCGGGCTACAGACAAGCCCGGTTATCTCGCCCATTTGACAGACATCTGAAGCATATCGGCTCCGATCTGTCTGCTCATCCTCTGCAGCAAGTGAGTAGAGAAGACTTCCAGATATCACAGAGACTCCCACAGCCCACAGCTAGATCACAGTCTCCCAGAAGGGGTTGTAAAGTACAACAGCCTGATAATCTTCTCAGATTTGATGCTATCTTCTTGTAGGCAGTCGGTCTCCTTCAAAAAAAAAAAGAACCCCTCCAGTTGAACTATCAGCAAATTCTTTGTCATGGCACCTTTCTGAATATGAAGTGTTCGCCCAAGCAACACGGAAATTCGAAGTGAATCATTGAAGACCAACATAAACAAACAAGAACGAGTCAACACAAATATGAACAAGTTAGCATGTCATTCCACGTGGGGTTTAGCATTCGTTTGTCACAGCTTGTGGCGCAGCGACCAAAGTGACTCAATGCTTCGCAGTTCAGGAGACCTAAAAATAGTCGCTCATATTTACCACATTAATCTTTCCCTATGCCCCTCAGAGACATTATATCGGGGGGCAAAATCCAGTTATTCTCCCAAAGAGGGTTTCTTTAGTCATATAATATTACCACGACGTTGCATTACACTGAGCATGAGCGGGTGAAGGGAAGGGCTTGTTCGTAACACAGAAGCAATTTATTGCATACCAGTCTACACCAGTGAGATCATAAGAATGTATGAGCAGGAAATATCAGCATTTTGTGTTCATAACACAATTTTACTGCAGAGCAGCTGCTTAAAATGGAAAAAGCACAATATTCCACCGAATCCCTCTATTAAGCCTGTGCTTATAGTTTGCTACTTATACAGAAGTAGAGCTCACACCATATGCGGGTCCGTATCTAATTGCAGCTGCTCTTGGGTGCTAAATTTCCATGTTTTCTGAGCGAAAACGCCTTCTCCTCAGTTGGAAGGTTTTGTGACAAATTTGAGAGGTTGCTCGAGAGAAGTAACTGAAGGCTGTGAGTTCTAAATTTAAACGATGTTCATGTCTTAATCTTAGAATGACTGCACAGCTCAAATATACCTCAAAGGGTACAATTCAGGGCCCGTCAAACTCATCAAGTTACCCCGAAGTGCCATAGAGATCAGTTTCTATTGAAGACTCCGATAGTTCTGTCAAAGAGACCACAATTATCCAAAGTAAGCAGAAGATGTTTATAATATATCGCATTCCATCATATTTGTAAGTTCTGCTCTGATGTCAAATGGACGCTGGCGTTGACATTTAACACAAATTACATAATTCTATGTTGCATGAATCCATAATCCTCTCACATAGAAACGGTTTGACGTTAGATGTAAATAGTCATTAACTTTTGCTGTTAACCTCAGCGTATTCAGTGCATAGCAATTTGTTTGGGCGTTATCTTCACTTTCATGCAGATGATACCAAGCTCTATATTACTTTCAGTTCTATTAATAAACCAATGAGGACTCTTCAATAAGTCCCACTGTTTATTCTAGCTTGTTAACACAATGAGGTGGACGTCACAAACCAACAAATTCATATTGTTTTCTTTAATTGACGGGCCGCTTTCTGCCTCGGGTGCAGCTGACTCCTCAGTTCCCATAAAACTTTGGGGGTCATCTTCAGTTCTGCCTTGGTTGCCGCTCCACTCAAAGAAATCTGGCCCTTCTCCATCTTTCACATCCCCTTTGCTCCCTAAGCCACGAAAGTTACCGTTCTGACATCCATCACAACGGATTACATACCTCAAACCATTTTCACAAAGTCCTCATGTCAATCTACCTGAAGCCTCTGACTCAAAATAAGCGCACCGATATTGACTTTTTCACTTGACTTTGTTGGATTTCTTTCTTTCGTTTGTATCATTTTGAAATAAATTGTATTAACTCAAATGAGATTACGACAGCGACTGTATGTTTGAGCTGAGTAATGTCTGAGTAACACATACCATATCATTCCCGGCAGACATCTCATCTGACAGCAGTGTTGCAATGTCTTAGTTTTTTCATAGCTATAACTGCGATTCTCTCCCTGTGCTTTTTTATTTGAAAGGGAGACGTTTATTAACACAAATATGGGGGTTTAGAGAATGTAGCTACTTAAGTTCAGCTCCATCAGACGGGTGAAGGAACAAAGATAATGCAGGATACATATTTCCCAATATCGCTTGAAAACTGCTGTAGTGCTTCTTTAATCCACTGGTGCAAAAGAGAGCAATACACAACGATATTCTTTACAGCGCGTGAGGAAAAGTGAAAGAAGCAGCCGAACTCCGACGTTAAACATGTTATTTTCCTAAATCTACTCCAGAAAACACCGTGTTTCTGTGTGGTTGCAGCCTGTTGGCCGTGAGTGGTGTGAGTGTGGGCTGCTGTCTTGTTCACCCGGGGCCTAACAAGGATTGAAGGCCCTCAAAAAGTGTCTGAAGGAGACTTTCCGCTACATTTCAGACCATTACAGGAAGCAACTTGGAAAAGCAGTAAACATGAAGGTGTGAAGGTCCTACAGCATCATCCTGGGTGTTTTATTCGGCGATGGCTTTGATTCAAGCTTTGAAGCAACATCCAAGCCATGTTGTTGCCACATATTAATCAGCTCTTGTGGGGGGCAAAATCTGGGGGTCCATCCCCTTAAGGGCCACCCAAATCACACCAGGTCTGTTTCTGATCATTTCACAACTGTCCTTCATTCACCCCTTTGAATCGCAGTATCTTCTGTTGGTTTAATCTGTCATTTTCTCAACAGACAAACCAATTCATGGATTTTACTTGGATTAATCGCACTGAATCTCTCAACGCACAAAATAAATGATTCCATTTGCTTTCTAATCAATTCTGTCAAACAATTAAATGCAAGCAACACAGCATTAATCTTCACATCACATATTACGACTTGTCACCTTGCGCACTGCGTAACTCACAATACAGCGCTCCATCTATATCTACTTACTACGTCAGTGCTAAACAAGGCCCCAACATCCAGCTCAGAGACATTTTATATGAACAGCATTCTCGCGAAAACACACAATTCATTTGTATGATTTTTTTGCTCGACACTCTACACAGGAAAAAAACACTTGTTGCTAAGCAACATTATACACATCTTTCCAGAGTTGGGTGACGTGCAGGTCTGACAGGAATGTGCGACGACTTGGTTTTACAGGTTTTATGGTCCTTTCACTGCATTTGGTATCTGAATAAATGATCTATTTTTCTGAATATCAATGAGCGCTAAAAATAGAGGAAGCGAGAAAGATTTGTTTATTGAAAATTTAAAAATATAACAGTTATATTAGTCTCATTATGTTATTAAAAGCTGAATGGTGAAGTATTTGGCTCCGTAGGTGTTATTGAGGTCAAAGCAACTCTGCCCTGCTGGAGACGAGTTCAGAATAGTGAAAAGTGAAATGTGTGATTGGGAGAGCTAATTACTGCTATCAGTGGAAAACCTCAAAGCTATCATTTGACTTTTGAAGTAATCACCGAATGAATGAAAAGGGGCTGCGCCTGATCTGTGGGTGGGAAGCCGAAGCGTGTCAAACACGAACGAGGAGTTAAAGGGAAAACGAAACCTGAAGCTGCGTTTCAATGTGAGGAAGGAGCTGACCACCGTGGTGAGAAAGAGCCCTCTGCGGCATGTTCGGCGGCGGAGCCGTTCGCCTCTCCGACACAAGGTCACGGTGAGCCCTGATTGACGTGCACAACTAGCAGCTTTGCCACAGAGGGGTCCGTCTTGGCAGCGCCTCCTCGTCCAGGCACCTCAGACGGTGATCAGTCATTCACAAGTTCGCAGCCACGCGACAGCCTGACATGAGCGGGCAAGCTGACAGATTGACCACAGGAGAGATGGAGAGAGTTTTTAAAATGTGCGCGACTGACTAAACAGCTACAAGGCGGCGGGCCGTTTTCAAGAAAGCTGAGTTCACATGTGCACATGAGGGAGAGAAAGTGGAAGAAAAGAAAGAATACTTTATTTTTTGCTGTTTTTTCCTATAGAGAACATACCAGAGACCTGATAACTGGTTGTCCTCTTAATTCATGAAAGCAAACGATAACAATTCCCAGTTTAGTCTCGGGGACATCAAGCAAAAAGTAATTTCGTCTGGCAGGGTCCTCGTGTCCCATTGTCCACGTGGACTTTTGTTTGTGGTGATTAAAAGCAGTGAGAAAGAAAACATCGGTTCACTATGCTTTGTTTCGTATTCTCAGAGGCGAATCGTGCCGCACACGTTACTGCACAGACCTCAATGTGAGCAATTTCTCTGATAACTTCAACATTTTTCCATGAAAGAAAAGTCATCAATTGTCCTCCTTATTAATGTTGCGGTCTATTGATGTGGGAGCTTTGTGGGTTTTGCTGCATAACGGTGTTATTGTTTAGACACAATAGCATTTTTTATGAGCGTTTTTTTTTTCTTCATAAATGTAAAAGTTTGTTGCTTTGACTGCCTCAATCAAACTGCATTCAAACTGTTATAATGGAGGAATCGGCGGGGGGACGCGTCAACTTCCTACGAGCACACCTGGCAGTGTCGATGCAACCAAGGCAACAAGACGGGAATGAGTTTTGTCTGCTAACCTGCTTCTAATCATCTTCTGCTATCAGAAGATCACTTGACCTGTCCATGCATCCTGGTGGAATATGGGACTTTACTACCCGGGCCACAAATAAGAACTTTAACTATATTTGTGATCATGAGTAGTGCTTTCGAGATGGTTTCCAACCTTGGAGCCTTTATATGGGGGAGCTAAAGCCCTGAAGGCAGTAGCCACCTCCTATCTCTAGTAGTGAAATGTGGCATAAAAAGTCATTACACAAACTGAGCCATTACCTCGTTTTCAAGGGTTTAGAACATTTGCATGAAATCACACATAAGAGAAAAAAAATGATGGCGAGGCAGTTTTCACATTTCACTTCCAACAAGTCATGCTTCAGTATTATATGGCAATTACAGACATGGTTCACCTCTATTGGCTTAGCCATAAACTGTAATTTTCACGTAGTGGTGATTAATTTGATTTTCTGAAGCTTTAAGGGAAGCTTGGTTCCATAACATATTTAAATTTTTATGGGAGTAAGAGAAGAAAATCAACTTCAAAAGCGGCAGAAAAGAAAAATCCACACCGACTGATACCGGTGGACTTTTCTCCTCTTGCAGCTCGTGTTCATTTTGTCAGCAAGGTCCAGCACAACAAACTCAACTAAAGACAATCCCTGCGCTCCCCATAGAAGATTTACATTAAAGACCATGCTAATTAATTGACAACACTGCGGCTGGTTTTGCATGCAAAATAACTAAAAGCTGAGTGCACTATTAAAGTTGTTTGTGGTGCTATTAAAGGGCCGTCTCTAAAACTGGCATGTTATGACATTAATGTTAATGGTGGTGATTTGGATTCTGCTGACTGCAGGGAATCTTTGGTGGATCAATACGGACTGTTCGTATGTAAATGCAGTCATTAAATCTTTCTCTGGTTAGGTGTGTGGCTTCAGCAAGTATGAAATAGCTAGTGAATGGCATAGAGGGAAAGGAATTGCCAGCATTCAGCAAGAAGGAAAGCAATTTTTGGGGGGTTTGTTTGCGGCGACAGAAAAATGCCGTCTTTTGGATTTAGACATCCTTGGGAAGATATTTTGCATTCCTCTACAAAAAGGTGATTAAGTGAAGTTAAGCATCCGACAACATCTGTCACTGAGAAATGCAAATTTGCTGTTGTCTCCCCCCACGCTGTCTACAGTAGCCGCGAGTGCATGGCGTTGCATTCTTATTAACCGAGTCCTCATCTGTGTGATGGCGAAAGGGACAGAACGCATGAGCACATTTAATCAGAAAGTCCGCCGCTATCCCTGAAGCCTAAACATTACTTACCTATGCAGCTTGCATTGTAAATTCTCATCCTGGTAATGTGTTTGACCCCGGGTACAGTAATTTCTGCTCGGTGTTTCATAGTCTGATACTGTTTGAAGTTGGAGAAAAGAGAGGACACTCGCAGGAGTGGAAGTGTTGACTGCACTTCTCCGTCTGACCTCAATTACTTTCCGCACAGATAAGATAAGACCCATTAGATAGATGATTCAACTTGCTTTGAACACAGTGTGAAGGGAATTGTTCTTTGTGCTATTTTATTGGAAATACTACGTGTCGATTTGTATTTATGCGCTGGCCATATTTCCGGCATGTCTGTAAACATATTTGTCCCACTGACGTACATATGTACATCAATCAGGATTAGGCTTAAAAGATAAGACTGGTGCTGTTTTCATATGGTTTTTAGTCTCCTGTTACAATAAGTTACCAGAGTCCCAACAATAAACAGAACCCGATTCACTGATATCTTCAACGGCACTCAATTCAACATGTTATCTCATTGTCACCACATAAAGAAGAAGCTCGACAATGTTTTGTTGTTGAACAGAAACTGAAAAATACGTTGCAGATGGCATTGATGCACTCAACTCAAAACATTTACAAGCTCCAAATACATGTGTTTTCACTTGAGGCTCAATCAAATCACTTGGCTTATTTTCAACATGACATATTAACGGCCAGTGTGTAAAGATTAAGTTTACATACAGTATGTCAGGGATTAAGAGAGACAGAATGAACTCCTGAGGTTGGTTCTTTTTCAGATTCTTTTCAAAAGTACCTTGTTTTTCCATGAATGTAATTAGTGAGTCTTAAGCATCTCTCGGGACAACAAGGAGTTTAAAAGGTTCCTGAGCAGAACTTATCAGACCAATGTGAAATTTCACCATAGCAACTCCATTCAAAACAGTCAACAAAGAAATACTGCTGAAGGTGAGTGAGAATTCGATATCAACTCTAATGCATCTACAAAGGGAATTAGTGTTTTGTTTAGGTACCTTTTCAGTGAACATCATCATGTCTCATGACTTAAGAAAACCCTTTGTCCTTTTTTCAGAGGAAGTCATTTTAGAAACCTTTACAGTGCTTTTTAGTTCAGACCTGTGCTGTAATTTGGGCAGGATTAGCGGTATTTTATTCTCTAAACACGCACAAGAAAATCAGGCACTTTTGCATGATTGGTGTCATCTGACAGCTGAAAGCGCTGCACTGTCCAAATAGTAGTTCAGGCCTCCATTTCAAATTCCACTGTTTGTCGTCCTAATAATAAAAATTCAAATTAAACAGCTCCGAATGCATCCGTTTTGGAACGCAGACGGAGCTTTTGTGACTGCTTCAGATGTTCTCCTAACCAGACACTTTGTGCTTTGTCTGTGCCGTTTCTTTCAAGCCGCGGCTTTCCAGTCGCTCCCAGTGCTACGGCGCCTCGGAAAGCCTACAACTCCATGCTTGATCACTCGCTGTCTTTGTAGATAGAAGGCAGATAAAGACATTCATCTTGATCAAGCACATAAATGGTTTACAGTACACATGCATGCACCCACAAATTCCCCACACAAAGGCGAGGAGCAAAGCCGATTTCTGCGGCTGGCTGAGACTGAATTGTCTTTCATGACCTGTGAATGCTCAATGTACATCATAGCTTGAAGAATACATTCAATTTAACACATTTTGATGTGATTTCCTTCTGGTCAAAATGGAAAGAAAAAAAACCCGATAGTGATTTAATTTCCTGGAGAATTTATGTTGGTGAATTTGCCCCAGTTTTAAGGTCCTTAAAACCTTTGAAAAACAACAACCAGTGATCAGCACAAAAGACGGATGCCTGCACACACAACACACAAAAGTGACTGGGGAAAGTGATAAAAATTCAACATGGACGTAATGCTCCATGGTGGTTATTAATTCCCCTTAGCCAGACTCATATTTTTCTAGAAAATTAATTCTGCTGACTGATTTGCTTTTGTAATAACCTAATAGTATGCCACTACCATGCTCACTCGCCTGGAACTGATAGGGAGGAGAAAATATCGATTGAGAGGCCCTCACCATGTAGCTGCAGATTTAATAGAGAGATTTGAATTGGTTCGCGGTTTTCTTTTTTCAGCCATGCAAACTTCGCCATAATTATAATTGTGAGAATAGAATTCCTTTGAATTGACCAACAAATATCATCAGAGGGATCGTTCAAACAGAGAAACACACGAAGGACGGAGAGACGCCGGCCAGCCCCAGTGACTGCAGGGCCGGGGGGGAGGCAGCCCTGCATGTCGTGTCGACAGGGGGCTTCACAGCCAGAACACTGATGCTCCTGGGAGGACGTGAACTGCAGAGGAGAGCGATGAAACAGGGTTGGCCTTTTCAGGTGAGATATGTTCATGACATTTCTAACACCCGGCTCTCTGTAGCCTGCTCGGAGTGTGATGTCCATATGTTTTCAGCAAACCTGGCATCGCACTATATTTTACTCAGTTTGTGAGACGGAGAGGACATTCTGAAAACAAGCACTTTCTGGTTTGTCATTCACACACGCCCACACACTCTGTTTGCTCTCGTCTCAACTGCGTCTGACAACATTGAATCTATTGTCTGTCCTCCGAATAAACTAAAGCCTTGCGCATTAAAGAAAATCTCAGCAAGGTTTATTTATTTATTTACCGACATTTGTCGGTTGGATTTTCGTCTCTCTTTTTTTCCAAGATATTGTGTGTTATATGTCCCTGTCACAGTTCCTCTATCTTATTTTATTTATTTTTTCCTGTCTGGGCCACAAGCAGGAGAGAGTTGAAGGACGGAGAAAAGAATCATGCAGTAAAGGAGAGACACACAGAAAAACAAGCAAAGATTTCTTCTCACAAAGCGGTGTGTATTGCCTGTGATGCCGTCTTGTTGCGTGTCATATTCTATGCAAAGAAAGTCAACACTGTGAGCCAGCATTGTTTTGTGCACCTTTGCGTAGCCTGACAACAACAGATATAGCCCTTATGAGCTGTAAAGACACACAATAAAAATATGCCGTGCTGGTTCGCGAAGTGTTGCTCGAAAATCTATATATGCATTTGAAAGGGGGTCAGCGAGGAGGTACCGAGCGCAACAGATGGGCGAGCAAGAGGAAGAGGGTAAAACGTATATAATCGTGGACCCTCGGGTAAGTATGAGCAACCGATTGTGTGCTGTCACAAACAACAGAGACATTCAGTTGCGACTCTGCAAGTGTGACCAGCGACGTCAAACTGAAAGATCCCTGGGAGTGTGAAACTTTGTTTCATGCATTTATAGGCACCTCAAATGAATCCTTTTCACATTGAGCAGTTTGAGGGTCAAACACTTTCACAATGCAACAAACAAGACAAGTGTTTCGACGTAAGGTAAGGCGATGACAACTTCAAGGCACAGAACGCGTAAAACTATTTCAATGGTTAGATCCAGGAAAAGCAGTCACAAAGTCTGCTTCATATTCCGCTTTTTGTTATTAGTGACAAGTTCGGTTCACTATGGACGTTTGAAAGCCCACGTTTGCGCAGCAGGTTGACTGAGTTCAGCAGTATGAGAGTTCAGTAATTTTGTTCCCTTAAGTATTTTTTGCTCTTAAAACACGGTTTTTCCTGGCCTGTATTCAGAAAAAAAAAGTATTTGGATTTTTTTTCCTTTTGTGCGAGTCCTCCTTTCACCTTTCAGAAGGAACGCGCCCCCCCCCCCCACACACACACACACACACACCTCGTGAGGCACTGGTACCCATGCTTAACAGAGAGTCAGAAGACGAAGCTCCTTTTGATACTGCGCCGCACAGAATGCCTGATGGACGTGTGCACACCTTCAATTGTCTTTATTGCACTCCAGCACTCCAGCTGCCTAACATGTTTTTACCCTTCACGGATCTCAGACTCCGACCAGAAGAGCTTTTTAAGTGCCTCCCCTTTCAAGAGTAAGGCCCACAGTGTGTTTACACCTAAAACATTCCTCTCCCCCTACAATAAAGGATAGTTTCCCAATGCACATCATCTAAGAGCCTCGCAAGGATGCAGCAGCTCAAAGCATCACACTTTAGGTAAAGGCGGAGGTCTCTTTTGGTGGTGTGTGGGACTTTAAATAGAAAATGAACAAATGCAAAATGCTTATCAGTCACATTTGTTTAGGCGATTCTTTTGTAGTATTAGAGACGCCTGGAGTTTTAGATTCACACACATGAACGTGATCAACAAAAATAACTTTGGTACCACGAGCTTTGGGAGCCGTGCAGTTGATGCCTTTCTTTTTTTTTGGGCTTCAGCAGTTAGTGAGTATCTTGAGGGTAGATTTACAACTCTTCCCTTTGATTTAGTGCTTGAGTTATTTCTAAATGCTGACATTATCAGAGCTACACAGAGAACATGTTTACTCCCAAAACTCCAGTCACTCCCTCTGCTCAAATTTTCAGACTGAGTCGCAAACTCGTTCCTTTGTATTGAAGTAATTGGTTGGTGTTTGAATTGAGATTTCATAGGCAGCAGCGCGCTGAGGCTCAGATCAGGACTGTATGTGCTTGCAAATGTACAGCGTGCATGCCTGTACGTGCATGTGCCGAGCTTCATTAGTATTCCACCAGTGGAATCATATGAAAGTGTCGTCTTCTTCTTTTCAAGTCACCCCACCCACTCTTCTCCGCTGGCGCTCTCGTCCTTTTCTATGCAAAGGTCCTGAGTGTGCCCTGTGGGCAGCTATTAATGAGGAACTTTGAGAGTGAGGCTTATTAAACCTTAATGACGTACAGGCACCTGTCTGGATGTCACTACATGTTGGGCTCAGCCAATCATCAACACAGAGAATCCCTAAACTGCAGGATGGGGGGGGGGACCCTCGCCTGAGTCGATCCCTTTGGGATCTTCCATCTGAGCTTTGGGGTCAAAGTGACAGTTTTTGAGCCACAAAACGCATTTGCATTAGGATGACAGAGGCTGGAAGTCAGTTTACTTTGTAAGATTTCTGTGACTCTCCATTGCAAGAATTATCACGTAACTGCATCGACCTTGACAAGAATACCGACTGTTTCTGATCTGTCAATGAAGAGAAACCATGGAAGCTGAATCAACGGCAGAGAAAAGGAGGATGAGCACGTGGAAGAAAACCATATATTCCTGAAATACACCAAGTTGACCATGTGTCACTCCTGTTTTAAACTCAGTGCTTGTGGGTATGCACACACCAAGCCTTCCCCTGAACACAATAGTTAACACAGACCTTTGCGACAAAGGGTTTTTCTCAAAACCTGCAAGAATCCAGTATTAGACCTCTTTTGACAGACTCAATAGAATCTTGCCTCAATAAACTCCAACGAAAACATCCAGCGTCTTCTTGTTCCTTCTTTCCTCTTGCGCCTGACCACTGTCAAATGTCGAGACTTCGACCGATTAGTGATGATGAATGATCACAAAGCCCTCTATCTCTGTCTCAGCTGGGGCGTGCTGCCAAACACAAGAGAAGAAACAAAAAACAGACATTTATCCGATGATCACTTGAAGAAAACAGGACCTGTACCACCAGTAACATTCCTCTTTTTCTCCCACAATATCACTCCGTATACACCTCAAACTCCAGATGCCGCTGCTCCCTTTGGCTACCAAAGACCTTTTTGGATTTCCCACCAGGTCGGGATGTCGCAGCTCACACACAGGTTGAGTACAAGCACTTTGACTCAGTGTGAAGGGAGCTCACAGCTTGGGTTTTGTCAATACAACTCCTTTAAGTAGCAACTAAATACGTTTTTGCAGCAGGCTCCTGCAGCAGCAGGTCCAGCAGCCTTCAGTCTCACCCGCATAAATAAACACTCCTAGAATATTTCACTTCCTTCGCAAGCTCTAAATAGTTTAAGATCAGGTGTTTGCAGACATGTAATAGATTAATAGTTCTGCACAGTCAACAGAGCAGAAAATATTGGACTTTAGTGTTTTTGTAAATTGCATTGATGGACGTGGAAGTCTGAGAACTTGGGCATCTAAGAAGAAAGTGCATTACTGAGCTTGGTGTTACGAACAACAACAACAAGTTGCAAACAACTCACAGCCAAGTAGACCATCCAAACACGTGCGGGTAACAGATATAGACTGGCAACCTCCTCAATAAAAGAGATACTTACACAGAAAGCCTTTGAAGTTTATGGAGTCACTGATGTGAGATTCCCACACAGTCCCATTAAAAATAACAGCCTGAAAAACCTTTTCTGTCAGACTGGCATAAATCCTTCAACACTTTAAATTTATGAGCAGCCTGATTCATTATTTGTCTTGAAGGACAACCTTGTACCACAACTCAAAGTGGCCACAACAAGTAATATCCTGCAAAAATGCTAAATCTAACATCTGGCAGTGCACTCTGATCCGAATTATCAGTGTGTTCAACGACCTCCACAGAGATAAATGGTCCTTTATTTTTCAGAATAGCCAATACCACGATGTGAGTGTTCTGTGTTACTTAAAATAGACTTTCAGCGACAAATTATAGGTGTGAGTTGTGTGTTATCAAATGCACTTTAACGTCAATTGATTTTTTCCTCCCACTTTATGTAAGCAAGTTTGATATTAAACAGCCTCAGGGTTCAAAGCTCTGTTTTTATGTTGTGATTTTGCTGAGGCTCACCTGTAAGTCAAACCAAAGCTATTGGATTTTATTCGGAGTTTTGATCAAAAATAATCTTTCAATGCAAAACAATACCCCACCCCACCCCCGTGTACCCACCCACCCACCACCATGGCTAAATGAGAGCACCCCTTTATCTGGCTCAGCGGAGGACTAAAAACTCAGCTTCAAATGCCAGATGGCCAAGAGGATTGTTCCTGTCAAGGGTCGGCACGTAAGGGAGATTCATAGCAGGTCTCTGCGCCCCAGCAGGGGCCAAGGAGACCCGCCGTGACTCCGTGCATGCCCAGGGGTAGATGAACCAGAAGAAAAGCTGTTGTATTTCCTCCAGAGGTTGTTTCTCAGGTGGCAGGGGCACTTTCAAGACCCTGAGGATGTTCAGGCTTACCCCGGCCAATCCTGGGTATAACTGTCAGATTAGCGCCCAGAAGCAGCAGAGCCAAGTAGACCTGGGGACTGGATTGTAAACTCACAGGGGTGTTTCTGAAAGATCAGTGGAGGCTTTGGAGAATTTCAGAAAGCAATCCGTCCTACCGAAGCCTCTGTACACAAGTGTACCTGTGTGTACAGAAATGTAGTTGGTAATGTTCTGGACACCTGAATATTCACAGTATGAGGAGGATTTGGGACAGTTATTGATTTGAAAAGCGTGGGTTACATCAAGGTTAACATGAATTTTTCAGTTTAGGACTTGAAGTAAAGTTACAGAAAAAGTCAAGGTACCCGAGAAGTAGTTTAGGACACAGTGTGTTTGAGAGGAAGGACTGTGACTCAGTGCAGTATTGTAGGAATGTCTTTAATACACAATGTGCCCATGTGTTGCAACACAAGTGGGCTCATACATGTATGTTCAGATGCATTTTTCAAGTGTGGAGTTGGAGCAGCATCAGATGGATGGAACAGCTTCTAAGTGTGTCCATAGTGTCCATATTGAATGATTCATAAAAATGGTTTAATAGAAAATAACCCTTTCAGTCCCTCAGGCCACTACTTGAACTATCCTGAATATGTAATTCCTTAATCCAAAAATGAATACATTTTTACTAAACGCACGAGTAATCAGCAATTATGTATTTTCACCCCTTTGAGAGTATTTGAAAAAGTCTTTTGTCCTCTCAGCTGCAGTGAATAAACAGGGTTTTTTTTTTTAAAGAATAATAATAATTTAATTGACTCATTTTTATTCACCTTTTCAAGAGAACAGATTAAAAATGTGGGGTTTTTTTGAATGGCAAAAATGACAAAAACTCTCCTCCTGTTGTAGCATTACTTTGAGAGTTGGTGACCGTTGATCACAAGCTGTTTAATTTGCATTAAAAGAAAGGAAAACCCACAATTTGCTGCACACTGAGCTGTGAAAGTCACCTAAATTCTGAATAATCAGTATTTTCACAACAGTGGGTAATTGTCATCAAGGGCTGCGTCGGTGATAACAGACATTTGTTGATACGTGACAGAAGCTTTTACTTTGAAAAGCAAGCTACAGTTTCTGATATACTGATATACCTGTGAAATCTGTTTGAGCAATCTCTAAATAAATACTGATTCCCGTATATTTAGACTTTGCAGGTCTTGTAGGTTTAAAAAAAAGCCTTTTAACGATTCGTCCAACGTACCCATTGCATGTTAAAGTTTTTTTGTCCATGCCTCTGTTTGTGTTGCCTGCATATCAGTCACAATAGATACAAAAATGAAGTGGTTATTAATCTCTTTGCCCTCCAATCCTGCTGTTATGGCAGGTCAGATGGGCTGAGGTTGTCGCAATGGGACTGAACTAACCCTTCTGCTGTGCTGAGGGCAAGCAAGATCGATACGTGTGAGCAAGTGATACATTTCCAGCAATATTCATGTGTGTGGGCCGTAACAATGTGCGGCAGCAGCAGCAGCATCATGTTACAGAGTGGAGGGAAGGAAGACCCGGCTTTGTATTTAGCATCTGGTCTCATGACAACCTCAGGGGGCATTTTGACAGGGGCACTGACAATGATACATCTGTGACCTTTTTCGCCTCTCCAATAAAAATGAACAAGTGCTGCATCCCACACACGCGCGCGCACACACACACACACACACACACACACACACACACACACACACACACACACACACACAC
>JASSRZ010000072.1:13094031-13104106 GCA_032164315.1 Malacoctenus gilli | reverse complement strand
GTGTGTGTGTGTGTGTGTGTGTGTGTGTGTGTGTGTGTGTGTGTGTGTGTGTGTGTGTGTGTGTGCGCGCGCGTGTGACAAAGAACAGTTCAGACGCAGCCTGTGCTGCGAAGGGAAAACTGCAAACAGTGAAACGGGTGCAGAAAGACTTCTTTAAGGAGGAGAGTGAGAGCCAATGAGGCCACGCTGTTGTCTAATGCAAAACCATTGCTCTTTTATCTGGGTCTCAATTATTCAACAAGAATGCGGCCTCCCCCTCTGAGAAGAGAGTAGATATTGGACTCTACATTACCTGTCGACAAGGGAATTGTGGGACTGCAGTACATTCCACCTGAGAGGCTGTTCTGGGACCAGGCACCGGCTGTGCCCCTAATGACATCATCCATTTCTTGGGGCCTCCTGGAACACGATTATGGTGATTTACAATTTATTCACATCTGTTGTTGTGTTGAATTCTTTTGTACTCTGTTCAGCTGTTCAAGGCTGTGTGATCTACTTCTCTGGTCCAATAGAACTGCAAATAACCTGCAGTGGTTCAGTAAAGACCACATTAAAATGTGCACGGTGCAGCTGAACATTCATCTAATCACAGAGCCACCTGTGCTGACCCCCCATCTGTACTGTACACATACAGTATGTACCCAGGTTTGGACAGATAGCAATTTTACTTTATTGGAGCTCACACAGCATCTGTCACTGTGAATGAGCTACTACAGTGCAGCAGTTATTGTGAACTAAAAAATTCAATTAGATATATTGAGTCAGACAGATGTCACGTGCCTCGTCCTCCCATGAATCAACATCCCGTGCTCTGCAATATGATGAAAGAGGATAATCCTAAGACTGAGTGTAAAATAATTATGGTGGCAATAAATGTCAGGAGCATAGGCAAAACAATAACTAATGCTCGACTCATCCTCTGTGGGTTACTGTAAGCACGCGGCGGAAATGTGCTGATTCTAACAACAAAAAGAATAACAAGAATTCTCCACATGTGCAGGTTGGGTTCTCTTCATGCAACCTGTGCTGCTGCTACACCGCCAGTCAAATCCTGGCCCAGACAACGAATCAGGGTCAAGATTATCTGAGAGACATTTACAAGTGGGCTGTTTGCTCCGTTCTGAGATGGTGGATAACTCAGTAAACCTGCTGCTGCCTGTCCTCAGTTTGTTTTCTCCTCGCAAAGAAAAACGAATGAGAAACAATCATAGTTTGGAAAAGCTATGAAAGGGCCCGTCTCTGTAGAGTTGGCTTGTGGCCTGGGCAAATACAGCCTGGCATGAAACTTTGTAGCTTTTGCTGGAAACACACTTAAAGACATAAGGTCTGACACTGTTTTTGACTTTGCTTCATTATTCCTAAAATCGTAATTGATGATGTTCATATTTAGCTTTTTCCCAATGAAAAATGATGGTTAACAAGGAACTAAAATCTTTTCAGGGTCAGGGTGCATCGCTTGAAAAAGGACTTTCCAATAATGAGCGAAGATGCAATGTTGATGATCTAAACTGTGCAGGAAATTGATTACTTGCATTGCTATAAAAAGTAGTGCTTCAAGCTCCTAATTAGTCCAGAAGTGCCCAGTACCAACAATACAACCATATAAACAGCACCACTTTCTTTATCGTCTTTCCAAACTTGAGACTCAACACTGAAACCGTCCAGATTATTTTCTCTGTCTTTATTTAAAGGAAGACTTTTTTTCCATATATTGTCAGCTAAACCAGAATTTTGTAAACATTTAGTGACATTTAGATGGTGTTTGAGAAAGTGTTTGCCGAGATGTATTACATATTGTAACACCAGGATTCAAATGTCACCTGCAGATGACTGAGGTTGTAAAGTGAATTGTCCTTTTCTGCTCCCACCTAAGTGTCCTTCAGCTGTACACTGAACACCTAAGCTGCTTCCTAAGGCATGCAGACAGCTTTGATGGCAGCACTGTTGTCACTGGCTCAGACAGATGAATGGGTTGGAAATGGTAAAGCACTTTAGTACTGGTAGGAACAGGATACCCACGAGTACAGTCCATTTAGCAGACCTACAATTTTTTTTCTTACAGGCAAATTTAACTAAACTGAATGCAATAATGACCTGAGACATTTAGGTTCAGCTTCCATTGTCTTAATTCAAGTGTGACTCCCGCCGGAAACAAATTCGGTCACGTCTTCACCTGTCGTCAACGTATCTGCGCACGAAGATGTGTCCCTACGCACAAACAAGGAACAGATCACTGCTGATAACAGACTGTTAGACTCTAACCGAAGGCAGATGGCCAATTTCCTAAGACTCCACTCCAGCAGGTCATTTGTAATAAACTGGATGGCACAACACATTACATGAGGTCTGGCTGCAAAGGGGATTATTTGTATCATGTTGTTGCCAGCTGTTAAATTCACCTTGGGTGACCTTTGCTGTACAACTGACACACCTCATGAACATGCTTAATAAATGAAACATGCCTATATTCTCTTGCCCGACACACGCACACTCTCTCACACACACACACACACTCACACACAGCACTTAAGTCGCGGAATATGCACACACACACATATCATACTGGCTGCCAGCGTAATCTAGTCCATCTCCACTATCTGTAATATATTGCGCTGGTGTGAATGATGAGCACAAGGAGAGCCTGACTACGACTGGTGCAGAACCAATTTAAATTTCCAGATTGCCAGGAAGGCCGGCGTGAAGGGAGGCTGGGATTGCGAGGTTATAAGCTAAAGGGAGGTTTATCAATGAACACAAAACTCATTTGAGGATGATCCTCATTCTGCAGGCTTCAGTCCCCTCCATTGCACCCCCCCCCCACACACACACACACACCTCAAACTGATTGGTTCAGCAGGCATGATGACCATGCATTTAATGACTACACAAAGCCATTGTTGACAATAAGCAGTGTGGAAGGAAAAACGGTGGAGAGAGGGAGGGCTCGGCCTTTTTTACTGAAACACACTGCGAGCACATGAGATGTGACACACGCCTGTGATGACAACGACACCCGAGACAGATAACATAATCTTAGAAGTACAGCGGAGAGATTGCACTGAAAAACAACTTATTACATTAACATTCAGAGAACATGCTGCATGGATGTATTATAAAGAAATGGGAGGAATTACACCACTTTGTCTCAAACAACACAGGAAAGAAGTGGGAAGATCCTCTCTCATTTCTGCGGACGATTCCAGTTCACAGAGGAAATAGTGGTTTTGATACAAAACAAGGCTTTGAAGCCAGGCTGAACGAGATCGACTCCTCTTGCCACAATTTCGTCATTACTCAATACAAAATATAATCATCCAACTCAACAAACACACCAGGATTCATCACACTGACTAAATTACTTCCTAGTTTCCCTTATAAGTGTGTCAGATTTCATCCAATGAAAGCCTCATGCATAAATGTATCCTATATGTCGGTGTGCACATCCGTATGTGTGTGTGTGTGTGTGTGTGTGTGCGTGTGTATTTGAGACATGAGTGCTTGTGGGTTTCCGTACATGTGTCCCAGTGAAGTGGGTTTGTGCGAGCAGCCCGGCTGCACACATCAAAGAGCAGCAGTGGTGAGGCTCAGCGGGGAAGGGACTCAGGCCCCCAAAGAGACCACGGGAGGAAATAAAACACCCTGCCATTTCCCGTTGCCAGCCCGCTTGACAAGAGGCTGCACTTGCCATCCTCTCCCGCTCCCTCTTGCTCTTTCCTCATAGCAATAGCCCAAATTGAAGATAGATTATCTTTGAAATTTGCCTTGCAGCTGGACCCAGTTATGAACGGTCAAACTTCCCATTATGGGAATTAAAATATATGTTAAAGGTACATCTGACTATACAGTAAGTAAATACAGGTGAGGCTACAAACTGAAGAGAGTAAAGAACAAATTCTGATTTCAAAGTTGCAAGTCCGTTGTTTGAATTTGTTTCCAACTGGCTGTGATGAATACACACTCGCTCAGAAGTAAGTGTACAAACATTAGGATGCTCTTTGTACCTCTTAGCTCAGAAACTGAGTCACGCTCTGCCCTTTAACATGGAGAGGGAAAATGATTTCCCTCAGGGTCACCAAGATGTTTCTCCTTCAATTTTGGAGCGCTGCCATTGTGTTCATCCTCCCACAAAAACTTGCCAAGTTCAAGTGACATACAAAAACCGATCCATCCATCTTCAATACCGCTTTTCCAAATGAGGGTCGTGAGGTGCTGGAGCAGATCCCAGCTTACATCGGGGGCGACGGGTAGAAAGGAGCAACGTCGCTCCTTCAAATAAATGGCCAGTCATCCATTAAACCTCATACACATGTCTTTGGACTGTGAAGGGTGCAATTGGAGATTCCACTCCACCCCAAAAAAAAACATGTCCCACCTGGATAAGAACCCAGGACCTTCTCACTGTGGGGTGAGACCACGAACTACTACACCAGTGTGCGCACACACAAGCGACTTATCATGCTTGTATGGAAGGAATTATTCAGCTTGTTCCTGTTGAACCAGTTTTTATGAACGGAGAGATGGAAGTAAGCAATTGTGCCACGTTAGGTGGTTCATGATCACCGTTAGAGTCTCTTCCCCTCCTCCGAGGTATATTTGCAATATTGGAGTGGTTTTTTTCTGGCCTATCGAAATCTATACTGTACTGCTTGTATGGCGTACATTTACAGATGGGGACATCTGTGTGTGCTTTTTTGCAATAGCTCACAGCAAAAAACAGCAGCTTTTCTCTATCTTGGTGCCTCCAGGTTTTTGTGCATGTTCATATATATTCGGCTGTAATTATGCTTATATATGTGCCCACCGAGAAATGGTGGGTTGAATGATAGGCAGTTAATTATACTGGTGACGGAGGGCAAGAGGGAAGGATTTCTTGATTTATTCTTCTTCGTATAGAAGTGTTGCGTTTGCCAAAGGCGAGACTGATCAACATGTATAGTATCACTAGAGAAGCGAGGTCGGAGGCCAACTTTGAGGAACCTGGCTTTTTCGATTTCCTGCGCATATTCGGGATTCGGCCGACATGCTCAGAGTGACACCTATTGAGCGAGCAGATGAGCGCTGAATGTCCTCAAGGAGACTTTGACAGGACACGCTGTTGCTGCTTGGGTCCGACCAGTGCCAGGATGTGCTCTTTAACCGCTGTGCCAGCGGCAGATCTGATAGACATGTGCTGTTCTGGAGACGAGAGGTCAGTGGCCGTCAACACGGAGCACTTTCTCTCACCCTCGAGCCGTTCGGCTCTCTAACAGATGCTGAATTTAAAGCAACAGGCTGCTGGACACTTGTCAAAATGATTGGCGCTTTAATTCTGTCCAGAAGAATAGTTTTATCTCCTGAACGGACAGAATCGAGTCTTTCAACTCGTTGACGTTTGGAGAATGAACAGAAGGGAATATTTTTTACTGTAGGCCTTGTTTGGCAGCACAGAGAATTTCTATTTTGTCAATGTGTGACTTCAAAGCGTGATCAAACCAATTACTACGCTGCAGCATTTCATTTGATGTGAGAATCTAATTGAATGCACTCATCAAAATGGCTGGCCAGCCTGACTGGCACACTATTAACACAACCTCTTGCCCTCAATATTTCTCGACATGCGATTGTTAGATTTCTGAGCCGGTCATTGAAATGCACTGGCATGGCTCTCCAGGAGGTATTTCATTTGCAGAGGTAAATCATTTTTTTGTTGCTTTAATGTCTGAGGAACCGACTGAGTGGTGCCTTTGATCACTGCCACTGTGAACATGGTAAAATCGCTGCTGTAAATGAGCTGGAATGAACTCCTGAAACACCAACTTTTACCCACTAAAAATAGCCGGCACGATGTTGACAATGGCCGTCGTTATTACTAATGACCTGGGAAATCTTTCAGTTCACTGCACAACTCAAAATGAAAGAAGCGCTCGCAGACTTTTATTACAGACCATCTTGGCCATTTAAATCGCTTTTGTAACAATCAGAGGAAAGTGATATAAATCTGCAGCATTTCTAAATTTATCTTATATCAATCACATCTTAATCGCCTCGTGTTTTTCATGCAGATGAATCTTACGGTGCTTTACATACGCATAAAACCACTGAATGTGACACACATCCTGACACGTACACGTATATGCACACATGCAGAGGGAATGGCCAATTTAACCCTTTAAATCCTGCTCAGACGTTCGCTGCATTGAACAAATTCCTGAAATTCACTCGTCCAGTTTCAGCCACCTTCATTCTGTTGATCATCAGATAAGGCAACAATTTTTAACTCAGCACTTTTTACTCTTTGTCTCAACGAAATGTAAAGACAATTGTATGAAAATTAACAAAATCTTAGTAGGCGAATTTGGTAGTAAGTGTGAAATTCACACTTACTATTCATCTCCTCCGCTAAAAAAGCATGTTGTTAAAGGGTTAACTTAATGTTGGGAGAAATTTTTGGCCATAAATAAAATCTTAGAAATATCAAAAGTGAACATAAAGTTGGGGAGTAAAAAATCTAAGGAAAATCGAAAAAGAAGAAGGTGGAATAAAGTAAAATAAGATTACACAATTGATATAAACCTAAATAAAAGGTTATGAATGGTGAGAGTGAGAAAAAATATAACTAAAGTAAACCTCATCTCCATTTGGGGGGGGGGGGTCGCATCTGTCCATTTTCTATTTATGTCTTCCCCCATTTTCTGGTTTCCTCTCACAAAAGATGGCAACAGGCAAATTATGAGGCTGGAGAGAAACTATCTCTGTCAAGCAGGTACAATTAGTATTGATAACATATGGGCCATCTACCTGCAACAATGGAGCTGCCATTACACATAATGTTCTCTTCCTGTCTTTGGTCTGGCAGAGACAAGCAGGAGGGAGTGGAGCAGTGTGATCTGGTGAATAACAGATAAAAGCCTGAGCAATCACGCCAGGCTCACAACATTAAAACCTTTTATAGATTTCTCCATGCTGCCATTTTCTGATGAGAGGGACATTTTCAATGGCTCGTGATTGCTCCTGTCAGAAGATCACGGGTTGGCTGGTAGATGGAGAGTTGGAGGGCTGCTGCTGCTGCCGCTGCTGCTGATGAAGGGAAATGGGAGAGGAAGACCCCAATTTTGATCATCACCTCATTTCTACTTGATATTCATTGTGTCTCCTTCACTTTGCATCTCTTGTGTTTTTGTATGTGTGTGAGTTGCGTGGGATAATCGGGGTGAGGCACTCAAACCTGTTAACACTCAAAGTGAGGGTCAAAACAATAAATAATTCCAGAAAAGTCTGGATGGGGAATCAAACACCAACCCACAGGTTTATTCTTTATCCATTATTTAAGGGGAGCCGGCAACTGGGGACAGAATAAGAATTACGTTCGCTCTTCAAGAACGGACTTTTACGATGTTGCAGAAATAACACCATGCCATTAAACGCACTTTTAGCGGCCGCACTGCGATCACAAAGGACTGAACTACACGCGTGAAAAAACACACCGACTGAATCAGAAAGGCCAAACTATCTATTCAAACTATCTTTTGTCGTGAATTACTGCAAGGCTTCAAGTCCAGATAATTCCATCCCCAAGCCAGTCAAATTTTAACTTTGATGCAACAAAAATAGTTTTCAAAGATCTTCCTCTGTGACTTCTTGCAAAGATCTTCCTCATCAGTCACTTCTTAAACCAGATCACAAGCCGTTTCTGCACCCAGATTGGTCTTCTGGACATTTATGCAGCAGCATAAATCAGCATTCCCCTCCGTTTTCTTCTTCAGCAATCCAGTTGTCAAAGATGGCGCCTCGCCTCGCTTGGAGAAGCAAGCGAACATAACAACGTAGCTTCACGGATGGCTACCGGCTCTCTCTCTCCTCCTGTCTTTGTTTGTTGTTTTCTTCACTGATTAAAGAGGGAGTGAGGCGTGAGCAGGACACAAAGATCAGCTTGCATTGGCAGTACTGAAAGTTATATGTAAAGAGTTCAAACTCGCTTAGTTGGACAGAGTTGCAAGCCCTGAAAAAAAGGGTTAATGCCAGAAATAATCCAATTTAGAATTCAGAACTTTCTAAAAACGGGTCTTTGGAGCTTGTTTTTATTCTACACCTGTTGCATCCATCTGTTTCGGTGCAGTCAGCGTGACACTTTTCAGAAAATAACTGAAGTCCCACAAGTTATTCAACACCAATGCTGCTGACTTTAAATTCAAAAAGATGGCTGTTATCTGGACAACTGTACTTTTAAAGCTAAAATACTCAAGCCATTTTCACAAGAAGCATCCTGGTGGTTACATGAGCTTCAGTACAGAAAGTGAAAATCCATCACTGGTTTGATGACCTTAACTACAAACTCTCTTCAAGTCAAAGGACATTACATACATTTTAAAATCTGTTTATTCTGAGAGTTTACGCTGCTTTGCTTTGGAGAGCAGCTCTATTTTTTGGGGGGGGGGGGGGTCAATAGTCACACACAGCCCCTTTTGCAAATTACTTCATGGTCCAAAAAATGAAAAAAAAGTGAGAAATACACATAGTAGTGAGGTTCCAGAAGCATTTGAATCACACCGCAGCCTCTTATTTGTCCCACAAAAGTGTCTAATTGACTGCAATTATCAGTGTAACAGCTCAGGCACTTAGCTGCTGGCACATCATCAGCTAGAAAAAAACAAGTCGCGCCCACTCTCAAGTACAAAATAAACAGAATAAAAAGATTAAGACAAATGCAAAATAATAAGGAACAAATGCCGCGGATCCTTCTTACTGTCAACAGCGAGGCAGCGGCCATCTCTTTTGAACAGACCCAAACAATAGTCAGGCAGTAGATGGCTCAAAGAACCAGATGACAAAGAACCATCTCAACCTCAACATCACATCCGAGATGATCCTAGGAGGAGCTGAAAAGTTAATCTCTTCTAATTATGAAGAAAAACCAACTACACACATTTCCTATTTTGTGTCTGATAACAATGAAATCTGTTTTACATTTATGTGCCAGACAGCAGACAGAATAGTTTGTTTGGTCTATTCATCTGGTCCTTTAACATATTTTGCCTACAGAAAGTGTCATAAAACGGATTTTTAGTGTGGAAATGGGCAATAAAACAACTAATGAGCTACTGATGGCTCAGATTTTAATAGAAAAAAAGTGTGTCATTAGAATACACACGAGGTTTTGACCGGCCTGGCCGCTCAGGCCATAAAGACAGTTTCGGCGCCAGTGAGCATCTTTGGCCGGTAGCTTCGGAGGCCGCGAAACTGGAAGCTCCAACAGCCGAGAGCTCCTGCGGGTCCGAATCGTGTACTTGGGGGTTAACATGTAAACCACACGGAGACCGAACGCAATTCAGGTCCAAGCCATGTTGTTACTATCTTGTGTGAGTCCCAAACACAGTCCAGCCAACACAAAGCGATAAGACTCACCAATTTGGCGCTCCCGTAAAAGTCCCGGATGTTTTAGACAGCGCGGCTCTCCAAACAGTGAAACCGTCGAAGGAACATTAAAATCACAGATAAAATACTCCAATGACGCTCAGATGTTTGGTCCTCTGATGCTGGGATGGCACAAAAAACGTTGAGCTGAATATTGCAGTCAATGAAAGAGTTGACGGGCTACGTCCCTCCAACTCCACGAATAAGGAAGTGGAGGGTGTGTTTCACAGGTACTCCTGAAACGAGCTAACCGTCAAAACGTCAAATCAGAGGCCGAATCAAGCCTTGAATGTGGCAGTGCGTCACTTAGTGGACAGAAAAAAACAGCGCCACTGTCAATATTTACCATTTTGGGCAAGCTTCAACTGAGACAATATTTTTGTTAAACATGTGAGGACTTGAGAATGTGACGTTTCCTGCTCGCATTCTGCACAATAAAAAATTGCAGAAGACCTGTAGAGACTTTGAGGGCGACACATGCAAATCTGGAAACTCATACACCAAATACAGGACACTTGCTCCGTTTTGTACACCGAACTAAGTGGGCAGCATGACTTACAGGGTTTTTGTGTGTTGACAGTAAGATGCACAAGTGATGCACGATCATTGCATGGGTGACAGGCCTCAGCAACGCTGCACAAGGACTCCACAAATGATTGACAGGCTGCTATTCAGATGTGTGGCT
>JASSRZ010000072.1:13073656-13090815 GCA_032164315.1 Malacoctenus gilli | reverse complement strand
ACACACACACACACACACACACACACACACACACACACACACACACACACACACACACACACACACACACAGACGCCTCCAGGGTGTGATGCACGCTGACTACAAAGTGATTTTACACTGACTCTGTGCTGTGCCATGCAGTGTGTGTGCCTGTACATCTGCTGATGGTACTCAGTGTGTGTAGTGATGCCAGTAGTCGCACACCAGGCCGTCACAGGCAGTGCTGTGTGCCTCCTGATAGTCCAGCAGCATCCCATGCTCAGCGCTCCTCCTGTTCATTGCAGTCCAGGAAGCAGAACACAGCCACACGCTGCACCAATGCCCGCTGGCAGCTGCTCCTAAGGGATCGCGGCGCCAGGAGTTCAAGGGTGAAAAGAATATGGCTACCGCTTCAATTGAACGTCCCTTGTCAACATTTTCTTTTCAACTCTCTGCCACCGTGACCACTTACAATTTGAGATTAAATTTTCATGTTGTATTTTTCTCTTTTTCTCCTGTTTATTCTTCGTGCCTGTTTCAGGGTGTCGCGCCATACAGACACAGACACTTTTGTTGTCGAGCTGGGTGGATTTCAGAGTTTCACGCGCGGTACTTTTTCATCCAGGTTGTGCAGCCATCAAGTTTCCTCGACTGAGCATTCTCAGTGACAGGACTGTTGGAAAAGTCTTCCGCCAACAATTGAAAAGGTCTCTCGAAAAATGCCTTAGGGAGCGGAAACAAAATCTTTTAGTCCTTTCACTGACCTTCTATGTGTTCACAGAAGCAGCAAAAATTGAGGACCATACCTCCAAACCGAGGGTTACGTTTCCACAAATTGTACCAGGATACATTTGTATTCTACACAGGTCTTTTTTTTCTCTTTTTTAATAAGGTTTTAAATAGCAATAATTCCAGTGTGGAGTCGAGAGAAGCAGGGGAGAAAGAAGAATGGTGTAATTGGTGCTCGGCCTCTGCTCCTTCTCATTGCTGGCACATCTATTTCATCCTGTGGTGCTTTTAAATAATCAATACACCCCCGTGGTCTGATGCATTTATACACCTTGAAGAGTAAATGACATAAAGGGCTTGTTGTGAGAGTTTGGACACGCGAGGAAGTCGAATAAGAGAAACATTGGCGCGCTTCGTGACAGACTCAGAGACAACGGGTCAGATGCACCAAGACTGACGGCAAATTAGACGGGATTCTCATGAGGGCACCGACATCCACAAATGAGCGAGAAATTTGCTAATAGAAACCAAGCAGAATCCTAATCAGCGAGTGAGCCACGGCAGGCCGCGCGGCTCCGAGGAGGTTCGTGTTATTTTCAAAGCCATTGGGATTCTGAATGCACACTGAAGCCGTAACCAGGTGGGCCTCTGCCTCAGGCTGCTGCTTACATATCTTGTGAAGTAATCATCAGATCTCAGCAGGATTCTTTGCTCCCTGTGACCCCTCACACATCATCACATACAATACAGGCAGCTGATTTTCACTCCACATGAGGGCTACGGCCTAACTGCTGAAGAAAAGGTATTTTCAGGTTGCCTTTTTTATGCACTGAGGGGATCTGTTTAGCTCTTAAACATAGCAGGCTGTTCAATTTGAATCACACCAAATAAATGGGGAAACAATGAAACCAACTCCAGCTGTTTCCGAATGAGAGATGAAAAGGAATACATTTTTTTCACCTTAAAATCTGCTTTTTGTGGACCGCAGGGCACAAATACTCCGTACCAAAGTACTTTTTCAAGTTGCAACAGCTGTTGTTGAAAAAACAACAAATAAAGTGACTCTGTCAGTCTGTCTTTTCGGAAAAATGACATGAGCATGAAACAACTTGATAAAAAGGAGGGATTTTTTAGCCTTATCAATGTTTTGACATTATCAGGCATATTATAGTTCCGATATAGTTTCACTGTCATTGAGGAAAGAGAAACTGTGTTTAATATCATTAGTGGTGCATTTTTAAATTCTTCCCCAAATATCAGAGCCTGCAAAGTTTTTATTCCCCAGCAGGGAACTGTTTTGATACTTCATCGTGACTCGAGTAGAATAATGTGTCCTGCGCTGAGTAATGTCGAACCAAAACTACAAGCAAACACACTTCTGTGCTGGCTCATTTTTCATTGTGTGGCTTAAAAATGTTTCATCTGTTCCTGGACAACCTGATGGAGTTTAATCATCCCAAAGCGGGCACAGCAGGACAAAGCCAGCAGAGACAAATGTCTCAGTTTAGTATGATCACTGGCAGATCTGGAGCATTTTCTATTTGTATGAGCCTTATACAGCTTTGTGTGCCTCCTCCTCCTCCTTTCTCCCCCTTTCCCCTCTCTCTGCTCGGTATTGCATTATTTATTGTACCAACTGAAGATTTATATGTAGTAAACAGCGGATATTAGCCCTTGGCTTGAAATGACCAGATGGTTGATCAATATCTCTCAAGCCACTGATGGTGAGTGAGGAGGGGACGTGTTGTTTGGAAACGACGCAGCATCTGAGTAGAAAGTTGGAGCACATATGCCCCCTCCCCCCTCCCTTCCTCCTTCACCCCCCCCCCAACTCTCTTCCATCTTCCCCCCCTTCCACTGTCCCTGCTTCTCTCCTCTGTACCTTTCGGCTACAGGAGATAAACCTTGTCCCCTGATCAGACTGACCCCCTGAAAGATCCCCCGAAACCAGTGAAGTTGCGACGCAGTCAAAGAAAAAGAACAAACTGAGCCTGGCAAAAGAAAAAAAAATGCTGAACAACAGCCTGCCAACTGGCTCCAGCAGGGTGGATGGATTGGTGGTGGTGGAGGGAGCGAGGTTGACTGTGGTTTGGGGATTCCCTTGCCTCTGTCAGGCTGCTGCAAAGCCATCCATCAAGTCTATTTTTATGGGACTAAGGAGCTAAACCACAAGCCTGGGGGGAGGATATTAAGGACCTGACAATGTGAGCCGCGGCAATTGATCTATTTAAAACAGCAGTGGCAAAGCGGCGGTGCGGTAGGAGATTTGTGGCGTTTTCATTTACTTCTGCGTTTTTCAGCTTTTGATGATTAGATCTGGATGGCCTGTGGGTAAACATTTGTCAGTAGATACCATTTGCGCTCTCTAAGGGCCAAAATGCATACGAATGTCTGTCCCTCGCAGCTGCCCAAACTGGCAACCCTGTTGGTCTGTTTATATCAGCTACTCCCTTATTATCAGGGCAAGGTTACTTCCCCAAAGGACATGAGATTTAAATACAATTGCAACCACATGGGCGCACAGTTTACTACCCCTTGTTAAGTTCGATGCTCTTTCTCTGGTAATTGTTCCAGCAGTGCTCTATCCCTGTACTCACGTTGCTTTTTCACTTTTAATTAATGTTTAATTGTGGTTAACTTGCATGGAAAGCTCAAAGGGGTTATCTTCTGCAGGAGCAAAACAGACGAGCAGATGTTTAAGAGATGTTCAAATGTAAAAAGGGGGCGTTAACTTGTTTATTTTCATTTGATGAACTGTGTCTATTATGAGGGGACTCAAAGGTGCAAGGACACGAAAGCGGTGCAGCAGTCCAAGTATCTGATGAGCATAAAGCAGCACAGCAAACAAGTGCTGAAAGAGTATCCACGACAGTTTTGGTGCTACATGTTGCCTGCGTGTTTGTGCGCAAGGTGGCCGAATGACGCACAAGCATCCGACTCGCATATCGTCGACAGAAATGTGCTTTATAACACAATCCCAATGATCTATTAAAGCTTTTTGACAAAGAATGTAAAATAAAAATAAGGCACAGGAGCTGAAGGCCAATCTTGTTGAACGAACAAGAATGTCCCAGTTGTCTGTGATCTGAAGGTACAAGTAGTTTTACCGAAGTAAAAACTATTACTTCAAGAGTTCGGCTGCTTGTTGAAAGAAAAAGAGAGAATAATGAAAACGTGAAATCACCAAAAGAGAGGCTTGACCTCTCAACAACCTATCACAGGGGAAAAAACTATCACATGAACATGAAATAAAGCGACACATTCTAATGGAAAAAGGGTGGTTTCCATTAAAGTCAATCCAGCCAACGTCAATTAAATCTGAGAGCACATAATTTTTGGGCTGATGGCTGGGAGCAAATTGCAATACCGCAGCGTGTGAAATATGCCAGCTTCTGGCACTGCACAAGACCGAGTCCAGTACCCTTTACTGACAGGAAGTCACGGTCACCCTTTAACAGTTGCACTTTAAGCTGCAGTCCAGCTCAACATGTTACTGTGTACGAAGACTTCTGATTATTTATTTTTGTCTTCCTTGATAATCTTCTCTATTTTTATGATGGACAAAAACATCGATGTACCCCCCAGCCCCCCAGCACCTGCAGCCAACTTGTTGAGTTGCTCGGACTGACAAACATTCAAACATAAAGACAAATAAAAGTCACTGACAGACCTAATACGCTTGTTTTAGGGAGAAATCTGAGTATCTGGAAAAAAAACCCTGTACCCTTGTACAAAGAAACTCGGCAAATGATGATCATGGGACTTGAACTTGTCCTCCTGCAGAGCCCACACAACAATGAAATGAGAACATGAGCACCTAAAGGAGAATTTGACCACAGGAACTCAGTTTTTCACCTTCTCACTGCTCTCTCTTCACTGCAACACTCCAGACGAGCAATCACCTCACTGCTGCCACTTGTTCCGGCCTGTGGCCAATCTCATCACTCCCTCTTTGCATCCACCAGAATAAGAAATCTTTTCCTTTTTTCCCTCCCAAGGGCACTAAATAAACTGCTCCAATACTTTTTTTCTCCCCAGGTCAGTTGTAGCCGTAATCCACTGTCTCCACAGTGCAAACCAGTACGAGAGGTCGGGAAGTTTTGTCAAGTGATCAGCAGCCCGTGGTTATTGATTTTTTCAACATTTGTCCTGATTTGGATGCAGGACAGAAAGTAAAATCACTGTTAAACTTGAAAATTCCTACTTTCTGCATGCCAAATGCTCTATCCGTGCGTGCGTGCGTGCATGCGTGCGTGCGTGCGTGCGTGCGTGCGTGCGTGTGTGCGTGCGTGCAGCTGTCTCCTGCTCACTCTCAGCAAAAGTGAATTTTTTTTAACATTTATTGCTAGAAAAACCCCCACCATCTTCAGCACAATCAATTAGACAGTAAGGAGATGTGAGTGGTGGTTAGTGAGTAAGTCTGCCATAAATGACCCATTATGCATGTACACTTTGTTATGTTCTGAAGAGAAATGTTTTAGGCACATTTTTTCTCCCTTGTACTTTTGTGCATTTTCTTTCTAATCCAGTTCAAATAGGAACAGACTTGCTTTCACCAAAAAAGCAGTCCAAATCTGTTCTGTCCTACTTACTGTGATACAACAGAGCGACACAATCCCTGGTGACCTTGTCGCAATACAAAAAGAAACAGCGAGAATGTAGTTCTCTGAAGCCATCCTCCCGAGGACAGACACATACGTATGTTACAGATTCTTATGGAGAAATGAATTGGAAACTCTCCATGAGTAAAGCAAAAGAATTGTGGACTGGGTTATTGTTCCATAAGCTCGTTTCACCGCGTTTTCAGTACGATACACATACTTCGAAACCTTTTGTATGAAAAAAACCGAAGCACTTGGAGAATTGAAACCGAGGCAAAGCTATGCCAGAGCGGTTAGTTGTTTTGCAAGATTCCTATGAAGATGAACCTTTATGTTTCGGTGTTCATTTCGAAGATGGCAAAAAAAAAAATCAAAGATTCATTTCAGCAGTGACGTAAAATGAGACATAAATCTGCCGGCAGGATTAGGAATGGACTTTTCTGAGTGCTAACAGGTAGGGATGAGTAGAGAACTTCATAGTATGCTTTTTGCCATATATTTTGATTCTCATGTATAAGTATCTTCAAAGGAGTGAGGTTTATTAATAATGAGCCCTGAATCTCGAACATGATACCTGGCGTTTCATCATTCGGTTTTTGCCGGTTCTTCAAAGGTACTGTAACATTTCATCCAGGGCTGCCGAATAGCGGGTCTATTAACGGCCTTCTTCAAATTAAAACGAGTAGAAACATTTTTTAGAGGATGAACGGATGGTGAACCGTGCTCGACAAACTTTCTTACAGGTGTTAAAAGATTCAGATACACCGACACTGAAATCCGGCTCCGACACAGATGTGGCCTGATGTCAGAGAGGAAGCGTTATTAGCATGCTGCACTTTTCAGCTCACGACTCCAAGTCTGGTGCTGCGTTTCTGGTTCACAGAAACAGCTTTAGCCAACACGTTAGTCAGAGAAAGGATTGCACCAACGTCCTTTCAGTTATATGTTGAAGAGGCATGAAAAATATGAGGCCTAAAACAAACACACAACAGCCCCTCGTCTTGTAATGCAAACAGTTTCTGATTCATGAATAGTTTATTTTATAAAATATTCATCCTTGAAAACAAATAAAGATTTAACAGCACATTGCCACGGACAAATGTAAATGTGGTATTTATGTCTGTGTTGTTGCTCGCTCTTGTTGTTGTGCTCTTTCCTTATTTACTTTAGTACCCCAGTAACATAGCAGGGGACACCTGGTCTTAGTGCTTTCGATAGATATATGGGACATTTTACTCTAACAACTTCCTTTGCTCGCAGTGTGCGAGCAGCTGGCTGATGGCTTCTATTTCCCACTGATAACTAGAGGTGCATCTCTGGGGGGACTTTAATTTTCACTCACCAACATCACAACTGTTCAGCGAGAAGCACTTTCTAAACTAAGTCAGTCATTCTGCTCATTGACAAGCCGGGCCATCTCACTGAGTGTTATGGCATTGTTAAAGCCTATAAATGTACTTGTGAGATTATGGGGCTGCCATTTTAAAGATGTGGAAAAATGAGCGTCTTCTCCCGCCGAGGCTTTGCAAACTCTCCCGAGACTCTTGTTTTCTATCTGCATGCAGTGACTTACACTTAAAGAGGTGTGCCTCCTTAATTGCAATCCTGTGGCTTTTATGTTATAGCATCGTTGGTATATCCTGGGCAGAGGAAATTGCTAAAGTGGATTATTGGAAGACTGTTGCTGGGATAGGGATCCACCCTGGTGTTGCCTCTTACTGTTCCCCAGGCTGTCATTGAGAAATATAAAATTCTCCATAATTTACATTTTAACACTTCCTGAAAGACACAGGCCCATTAAGGAGCCCTCTGGAGGAGTTGCCTGTAGTTTATACTTTTATGAATCTTCCAGAAGGGTTTTTACAGGCTGTGCCTGACTACATGTGCCAGCGAGTCCCCATAGCTGCAGTGCAGCACATAAAAAAAGGGAATGGTAATTAACGGAATAAACATTTTACCAAGGGATGCACTGATAATAACATTATCTCAAGGGGCAGCCGGCTATTTTTCAAGAAAAATATTGTATGAGGACAAGCAGACAAATCTGGTACCAGAACTTGTCTTATACATGGTTTTTGTCATGTTTTATTTGGTAATAATATATTTCAATTTGTCAGGCCTCATATATTCCCTACATTAATAGTCAGTTATTATCTTTGTATTGTGTTATAAACTTGCCCACAACTCAATTCAAAACTGACCCGTGAATGAAGTCAACTGGAAAAAAAACAAAAAAGATAAATAACAATAAAATCATTTTCTATTGTTGTTCATTTCAGAGCTGATTTGTCTCTTTTCATAAACATGTAAATGCTGTTTTGGGTGCTACATTTTTGGCCCGATAGACCCGATATCTTACACTTGTTTTCAATTTTTAAAAACCGTGACAGAGACTGATGACTTTGCTCATTTCCCCAATGGCTTATTGAGTACCTGAGAAAAAAACACCACAGAAAATAGCACTAAATCTTGGCCTTGTGTTGCAGAGTCTCCTGTCTTAAGCACTGGGCTCCACTACAGAGCAGGTTGGTGATGGAGATCAGGCTCCAATTCCTTCAAAGTACCTGTGGGTATTGGGGGTAAAAAAGAAACATCTTCTGGCAGGGAATTGAACCAATGCCATCAATTCCCTTTGATTTGGAGTCGCCACACGTTCACACAAGGCTTTACCACACACGTGGTGCGACAGGCAGATAAGGTCCTATTATAAGTCCTGCCATTGCATCACAGCATCTTCAGGTATTTAGGGAAAACAGTCTTTGCCATCGATGATCTCTTTCTGTAGATTTGGTCAAAACTGAATGAACCAGTGTTTTTATGACGTCTTTTTATGGTTCAAAGAGCACCTCACAGCAATCACACGCACATAAAAACAGCTTTTCCACGTTTCCTCAAAGTGCTCCTCGGCTTTCAGGGCAAGACAGAAAAGTTCTAATGTAGGATTGATTATCGCTCATGCACATTTTACATGCATGAACCGTCAGCAGATCAGGCCTTAAATATTTGACGAATTATTTTCCCAGCCGAATGAATAAAGGATTGATTCTTACACCTGCACAGCGAAATTATGCAGCCTCTACTAAATATTTTGGGTTTGAAAGTATCAGCAACTGTCAGAAAGCTCCGAGCGTATTGCTTTGGGCCCCTAAAAAACTTGAAATAGAAATCTAAATAAAGGCTTTTTCTCATGAAAGTGCGATTGAAACCATACACGCAAACATATCTGAGTGACTAAAATTCTATAAATTGCCACGTTGGTTTGGAAGCTGGCTGCCATCTGTCTTGTTTATATAAGCAACGCATTGGCAAGAAGCGAAGCTGACACAGCTCTTCATCCAGTAAACTCACACAAAATACAGGCCTAAAAGAGACAGTGGGAGCGTCCACCAGACGTCTCCGTCCCACCACAACTTCCAATCCATCAGGAGTCACGAGACTCCAAGCAATTCCTCTGGTGTTGGTGAGTTCACAGCCACGAAATGTCAACAATGTCAGCACTTACTGCTCTGCCCTCTGACTCCATTCCCCACCTCATTATTCAGTGTTACAACCCACTGCAGAGTCCAAAGTCATCATGGGGCTCAGATCATCCAGGAAGAAGAAGGAGCAGGCAGCAACACTTGTACCATGCCGGTCGACACGGCTTCACTCTTTTCTTTTGAGAAGTGCGACGCTCTGATTAAGCGGCGCCTTTTAAATATGCTTTTGCTTCACTGTCTCTTGTTCTTTGGCTTTTGCAAAGACTGTGAGAGTTTTTTAATCTGCGTACCTCTCAGGAGGTAAAATGTGAAGGAATAGGAGTCCTTTTCATAAGCAGCTGGTGAGAAAATGACTTTTCTCTCTGACTGAGAGAAATCTACGGTAATTCCTTTTTCTCACTCGGCAAATCACCCTCCATCTTGTTATTTTCAAGTGAGAGTTCAAATTCTTCAAAGTTGGATCATAGCACTTATTAGTCAGTGTGCTGCGTGCAGGGGACCTGGGTCAGCATGGCCTCGCTGTGGACAAGCAGGCAGCTGCACCCGCACAAAAGCTCGGCAGCGGGCTTCCACGTCAAGGCTTCACAATGCTGTCACTAATAAGTGGTCACTAATAAGTAGGCCCATTTTAAAAATCAATATTCGTCTAAGTGTGCATATTTTCTCCTAAAAGCTATTCCACAGTGCTGACAGTGTCCTCGCAGATGCAGTAACTCCCGCTCACGTCATGCAGCATCTGCCACTGCCTTGAACAAGCTGGTATTTATCGAAGGCGTCGCGGTGACGTTACCACAGTTTGCATTCGGACGGCTGCGATCGCGTGAGGAGTTTGCATGTTCCACTTGTGCCTTTTGCAGTTTATGTCATTTGAGCTTCCCCCCACAGTCCAAAGGTGACCTTTTCATTGCTTTTGGGTTCATCTGAAGCTCAATTGGGAGGAAGTGGGCGTAGAAGGCGTACTGATTGATTATCTTCATCTTGCGTGTTACTAGAGAATGCAAATTTATCAATTAAGCCAGCAGCAGACTCGCCCTGAAAGCAAGATTAATCCTATGAGATCGTACATTTATGCAAGGGTACGAAACTGCAACCCTCCCTGCATCTGGCCTGAAATGATCCCATTTGAAACTATTTCACTCGGGTAAAAAAAATGCTTGTGTCAAAGTCCCCTCGGACTTCGAAAAACAGCTTCAGTCACTTGAATTAAAAAGTAACTATCCTACGATTGAAATGATCTTAAATTTCACTCAATCATGTAAATGTACGTATGCTGATTCTCATTGATGAAGAACAGTTTGACAGCTCAAACTGCAGGTCGGTAACAACAACATGGTCGCAGCTGGATTGTACTTCCTTTACATCGCTGCTCCTCCCAAAACTATTCTGAAGGTGACGACTTCGGATGAAATACTGCCAGACTTTGCTATTGTGAGATCCAACAACTTTCCCCACTGGCACACTGACGTGATGCATATGTTGACACTGGCGAGGTGCCGAAAAGTTCACCCGAGCCATTTGCTAAAATGCCAGCTTCAGTCACTTTGACTGGTTGCGGGAGCGTCCTCGCAGATTTGGGTCCCCCTGCTGCTGCACCATACTGGCAAACACAGACACAGTTAAACAAATCATATGATTGTACAGGCTTGTCTGCTCTGTAGGTGGCTGCAATTGTGCAAATGCCAGGCTATCCAAAAAAAACTGTTAAATTGGTCTCCCACTGAAAAATTAGGTCCAAGTTTTAACATTGTGATATTGTTTGTGAGAGAAAATGAAAAATGTTAAAGCACTTATATTCTGGTATGTGAGAAATTAAGCTATCTTTGTTTGTTGTGTAACCTAAGGACAAAATATTTTAGCTGCAAGCTTTTTGTTTCCACATATTCATCATGAAAGAGTCAGAAGCAAAACGTGTCTGATTTCTTTGCTGTGTGGCAGGTGCAAAGAGCCGCGGTGCTGACACTAAGTGACTCTTCATGGTCAAAGGTGGCACATCTTCGTAATGCAGTTCTCATTAAACTGAACCACGTTCAGGTGAACTCAGCTCTCTTCCCCCTCGCACATATTTTTTTGTTGCACAAACCCAGAAACAATATGCAAAGAAAGGTTCCCAAAGAGAGTTCCCTTATTTCTAAACCTTCTTTCTCACTTCTCTGAAAATATTCCTTTGAAAGTGGTCCAGATTCATTTTTGTTCTGAGGTAAACTCACAGTGAGATAATCACCCAAATAAAACAGAACAAGCTTAGATACTCTGAGCTCCTGAAACTGTGTGTCTTTCAAGAACAATGTAAATGAAACAGGATGTGCTGAACTGAAAGTGTCAATGCTCCATCGAGGAGTGAATAAATAAAGTGAAGAAAGTAAAGTGGCTGAAAATTTCTCGAAATAGTTACCTAACTCAGTAAACATCCCCCAACAAAACAAATCAAGCATGGTTGCATCATTCCAGTATGTTATGTTTACTGACCACATGTATGCAGGTAATTGTGTTTTGCCAGCCCTGGTGTTTCTCCCAGTATATTACTGGTTGACGTGATGCTTTTTGTGACTGGAGCAGCTCTTTCACTCATTCACACCAATTTAAGTTTCTGACACAAAGCAATACACAAGACATATGACACATGGATCAAAAATCCAACACATTGTTTTAGCTTCAACGCTTTTATGACAGGAAAGTCGTCCTCAATAAAACTCAGTTGTACTGTATGTTTGCTTTTGAAGCTTGTGATGACAGTTGAGACAGATTACAGAAGGTACTCAAACTGGGTGTATTGCAGCCTCATTTTAAATGCCAATGTATGGAGAGTAGCGATTGAAAATATTTACTTTACTTTACTTACAAAGATCATGGTAGTTATTTCATCTTGTAAGTCCAAGAGCATTCTGTTGTGAATCCCAGTTTTGAGAGTTTCCAGTTGCATGCAGGAAGATCCAGGTTCAAAGGAGAGCTCCTCGGTTTAATTCTGGGTGTTTGGAGGCCTTTCGTTGTCGGCGTTTGGTGTGTACGTACTCATTTCCTCCAAAAGTCCTCCCACAGGTTACATAAAGCTGTAAATTCACTTTGCTTCTCAGCTTTATTAGAAAATTCCACTTTCAGATTCTCTTGTTGCTTGAAAAAAGGCCTCTATTTTTCTTGTTTTTCTTCTTTTACTGCTTGGCATGTCCATTCAACGTTCCTTTTCACAGAGGTCGGAAACGCTCGATGAGAACCAAAAATGTTATAAAATGAACTGTAAACTACACTCGAGCCGGCAGATTTGTCCTCCGCTGAGCACTTACAGACGACTCTAAAATTCTGGCTGAGGATGGTTTACTCCATTATCATCAAGATGCCAAATAATGAAAATACACTAGGTGTAAAGCTACACTCAACCTAATGGTCCGATGCAGATGCTCTAATTGTGAGAGCAATATCTTAAAAGCTGCAGAAGTCTCTTATTAAAAATCAATACGTATTACTTCCAACAGACGTCCCTGGCATGAGTGTTGTGGAGCATTTGCTGTGAAGCACCAGCAGAAACTGTATGAATGAAGCAGTGGCCAAAGGAACTGTATGTAGCAGAAGGTGGTGGGCGTTGATCCACTTTTAGATTCAAGCAGCAATCTTACAACATTTTGGAGACACGTTATGATGGCTCACTTGAATTGCAAAAAAAACCCCACGATATTGCTTCAAGCTGCCTGGTGCATTATCCAGAGAGACAGGATTTTCTATGGCTGCAAGACTTTTGAATCAACTTTTTCATGAACATTCACCCAATAGAGTGAGTAGTTCTTTATGTAGTCTTCCTCAAATAATGTTGCAGTGCTGAGCTGGTGTTTTGCTAGGTATGTATAGGATGGGCAGAATTGGTTGTTTTCTCAAGTTAAAAGAAGAAGCAAAAACAATTGTTTTTATCCAAGAAATCACTAGTGACTAGCTGTGATGTAAGCCCATCAGTGACAGCTGCGTTTAGCAGTGAGTCACTGCCCATAATATGCATGTTTGGACCACCGCTTGCCAAAATGAAGCGAAGTGCTTGCTTGGATGTGATCCTGCCAAGGAAGGACACTGGAGACAATAAGTGACTCTGACATACGAGCCGCATGTTGCTGACAACCCGACTTCTTCCACAGAGAGTTAATGCTTTAACGCTCGCTTCAGTATCACTGATAAAATGAAACTTTTCAAAGACCTAAATTTGCCGTGTCTGGTTATCACCTCCGAGTTTGAGTTTCAGAACGGGCCGCGGCCCCCTACTACCAGAAGTATATGAGCCTCACGGTATTTAGCAACCAGGACACTGCTATTGAGATGATTGTACCGCCCTTCCCTCCTCCTGCCACTGACGGCCAGTGTCAACACCCTCTTTACACCTCGTCTCTGAAGACGTAGTCGTCTGTCAACAGCTGCTAAAAGTCGGGAAACCAGGATGATAAACAACAATAAAGCTTTCATGTATTCACATCTTACCACCACAATCTCTGAGAGATTTATTCACGTTTGATTAAACATAAAAATAAAACATTTATGTATGAACGATGTCTTGAAATGAGGAGGCGGAGGGCAGATCATGTACACATCGACTTCCTGTTTTTATACCGCTGCACCAAATTACGTTACAGTAAAAGTACCAGCAATTGCGGGGAGAACGTTTCAGCTTACTGCAACAGCAAAACGCAGGTTACACTTGTAAAAGCAATTATATTAACATATGATATACCAGGATTTGAGCGAGTAGATTTCTGTGCATATGTAAACATCTTATTTTTGATATAACTACATTCGGGATGAGACACATCATACAGAAGTCTGGTATCTCAACACACTCCTTTCAGACAGCAAGAAAACCTACAAACGCACAGGTTTTCCGGAGTCCGGGTGAAAATGGACGCGAGTCCTTCATGCTGGAAGTTTGTGCGACCCTCCAGACTTCCCCGGCTGTCTCGCTTTTTTGCCATGCTCCAACAAACCCCCACGCCGCTTCGCACGGCGGCTCGGAACGCAAACACAGGTTCCTTCAAAGCCGGTTGAACAAACAAAATGGACAGTCTAATCAAATGCTCACTGGCTGAGAACAAAAGGATCTCTGACAGCACCGAGGTTAAGACTGTGTGGCACTCCACGCAACTGAGAGCAATTGGAAGTCAAGCGTACAGGTGGCAAAGCAAGCGGCCTGAAAGGGGATCGAGAAGCTGCGGGGGGACCGCAGAGTGATGCGATGATTCTTACCAGCGGGGTTGTCAACCTCATACGTTACAGGGTCGATCCTTTCACCGGTGATTCACACGACTGTTTGTTAACCATCCTTCAGAGATATTAATTTAGTGCATACACACAGCATAAAAAACTGCATTGATTCTCACTGCTGTATAGCATCCAATGAAAAGGAAATTACAATAATTGTCTTGTTATTTTTCTTCGGATTATAAGGCAGCTCAGCGACACATGATTACATGATTGCCAGTATTCATCCTATGTGGCTTTAATGGCGTTGCAGCCGTTTATATGCCAACAACACAGCAATTCTCGCTGCGTCTGTAGTGATCCCAACAAACATCGGATATGTAACGTCTTTGTGGACGTTTGGAAATGAAACTACATAGTTTCCAAAACCCCCGACAACAAACAAACTCTGAGAGCATTAACATCACTCAGCTGGCTCTCACAGAAAGGCAAGAACATGAAATAAAGGTAGCAGAGTCTCGCTCTCGGCCTGACGGAGAGTTAGCAGAGTAGTATGGATGGCGGTGTCAATACAACTGGCTCTTTGTTTTATGGCCATAACAGCTCACCATCCATCCTTGGTTTACAGGTTATTGATCACAGCAGACTTAACATCATGTGAATTCTATTTGTGCCCTCCACCACCATGCAGCGTAAAAAACATAACTACCCATTAAATCTTCTCCCACAGCTCCAGCAAGTCCTGCAGGGCCTTCGTAGGAGGAGCAAGTCCTCATTAGCGTGGTTTAGGTTTCTTATACAAGTTTCAATTTGCAACACAGGCTCCTGCAGTCAGGAGTGCAGTGACACTTGCTGAGGCGTCACCAAAAAGTGAACTCAGTGCTTTAATTTTAGAGCAGAATATTTTGAAAATCCTAATGTTCAATCATAAAATCTACACTCATGCGTGAATAGGCAAAACTTTAGTAAGCAGATCACATTCACCATTTTTTGGTCCTTTGTTATTCGTTGTTTTTATTTTTTTACAGGTTGATGGATCTAGTTTTTGTTGTTCTATTATGTATCAACAGAGACATTTAGCAATCTAATCTATTGCCTCGGATTAATGATGCAAACAAATTACCCACCGAGGGCTTGTTATTTAACAAATTCACCATAAATCTCAGTCATTTTTTTAACAGAACAAGTGCACGGTGATCACCACAATTCTTCTTAAAATAAATACAATCTTACTGTAGCCCACCGGATGTTCTGTAACTCTCAATTATTATTCGAAGATATTTAATGCTGACAGACGGGCAGCATGTGGTTATTTTGGAACCCCAAACCTTGTGTTTTTTCATTGTTGTGGTTTGCCAGATTTCTAAAAACTTCTGCATTTTCTGTTTTACATAAAGCATGACTCATTTGTGAACCCTAATATTATGAGGACTTTTATAATAATGAAATATCCATTGTGAAAGCCCTTCCCCCTTTACATGAAGAAAGATCCAGTTTCCTGCTGCGTGTGGGACGCCACGATTCACCACCTGAGACACAATCAAGGCCGAAGCTACTTGACCAACCTTGTATGGGTTTTCAGGTCAAATTGAATCTCAGTGGTCTCACACTGACTCATACACATACTCGCACACACACACACACACTCGCACGCACGCACGCACGCACGCACGCACGCACGCACGCACGCACGCACGTACACAGAAGTAATTGACTGGGCACATATGTTACCAAACTCCCACACTCACATCTTGATATGCTTTTCAGTACAGTTTGACCCGCATACACAAAAGACCAAAAAAGGGTCAAAGCAATGAGGCGTTGACAGTGTCACCAGGGGGTGGGGCACGGTTCACTGGTCCACCCCGACTCCCCACTGTTAAGACCTAAAGTATTTGCATCTTAGAGCCGCATACAACGGCACAGCTTCAAGTGTCAACTGGAGTCCTTGACTAGAAAAGTCTCCTTTTTTAGGAGCAAAAACAGGCGAACACAAAGTCTTTGCGTTAATAATTTACTTTGGGAACAGCTCGGCTACGCACATTCGCTACTAAGCATAAAGGAAACGAATGAACAAAGTATTGGCTGTCCAGGACAGTGTGCAGCAGCTGCCACTTTGTCCACTAAGACAACTCTGACCCCACCGTTTAGCTGTTCACCAAAGAGGTCATCTTCACAAAGCTGGCAGATTGTCAGTTTGGCACCACAGAGGAAGACAAGGAATCAGGTAATGCTGACTGATGTATCAATATAGATTTTGTTGCATTTAGACCTAAAAGGGATTTTTCTCCCAAAATTGCACTTTGTGAGAAAGATAAAATCAAATTTCCTGGAAAAACAGCAGCATATTTTGTGTCATCGCTCCTCAAGTCTACATTTCATGAATAACATAGGAATATTCTCTTTGTCTCACTTGCCATTTTTCTTGCATCATTTCCCGGCGTTATTAGGGAACCACATAGATTTCCTGCTCCCTCCGTCTTGTCTGCGCCAACACATTGAGAGACCTACCAAACATAAATTTGCTGCATCATTGTTAATGTAAAGAAACAGTCTTTCATTCTCTGACTCCCCCGCTACCACCCCAATGCCCCCCCTCCTCTGACCCTTGTCGGAAACAGTGAACAACACGTTGTTATGAAAATCAGTTGCTGGCAAAGGAGCTCAGTTGCCGATTCAGCAGCAACACACGACCATTGACTAATAAATCACAACGCGCTTACACAGAGCCGTCACAGCATTAGCCAAGGCCTACAGCTGATGAAAAAATACACCGCCGGAGATGTAACGACGATTATTTATACTGCGCTGTATGTGCATACATGCATCCCATTAACATCTGCCAGGCTGCCATCTTTAGAAAGCAAACAACCGGCATCGGAGGCAAACAGATTTCCTCCACATCTGCACGCATCATTGTAATGCCACGCAACGTCGGGGCAGCCAGATGGCAGCGAGCTGCAGCTGAACAGAGGAGATCAGGTTCTGAACCGCAGTTCTTCCCTTTCTCGGCTCAGAACAGTAACACAGAGGCTCATGGGAAATCGCGCAGGCCAGGCGGGCTGCTCACGAGGTGAGGAGCAGACCACCTGTGCCAGTGGGCCGAACGGAGAAGGCAGCAGGAGAGTGTGCGGGCGTGTGTGTGTGTGTGTGTGTGTGTGTGTGTGTGTGTGTGTGTGTGTGTGTGTGTGTGTGTGTGTGTGTG
>JASSRZ010000072.1:13060108-13073556 GCA_032164315.1 Malacoctenus gilli | reverse complement strand
TGTGTGTGTGTGTGTGTGTGTGTGTGTGTGTGTGTGTGTGTGTGTGTGTGTGTGTGTGCGTGTGTGTGTGTGTGTGATGTGGTATACGAAAGTTCACGATGTGAGGGAGAGAACAAGTTGATGAATGAGAAGATCTTACACTATGCAGGAATACAGCCAACAAAATAGTAAATGATTTTTCCTCCCTTGTTATTTATGCAGAGTACAGCAACAAAGTAAAAGGGAATCTAAATTAATTTTACACTATGGATGTGCCGCATGTCTTTGTGCACACTGTATCTCAGTCGATTACCCAGACAGGGAATGTGCACCACATGAGGAAGCTGTTTAAGTAAATTCCTTGAGCTGAAAACTATTTGAAGTCGTGTCCAAAGGGGCTTCATGGTTCAGAGACCATGAAGGTTTATAATGTTGTCAAGTGTGCAGTAGGTGCATCTCCCTCCTCCTTTTTGGAGTATCGATGGGAGTAAAAAAAGTAATTTAGCCCCACATACTCCCGCACGCACTCACTCTAACACATGCACACTATGAATGCTCCATTAAACTGCATCTATCCTCCCAAATGTGCCTCAGTAAAAAACCCAGAAGGGACGAACACAGACAGAGATGAAGACCAATGCATTGCTGTGGCAGCTCTGCTTATCTCAGAGATAAGATGGAGACCCTTCAGGGAGACGAGAACAGAGACTGAAGGATGGAGAGAGCCGCAGAATCGGGAGCCGCTTCGACGGAGAGTGATGGGACAGATGTTGAGAGAGAAAGACAGAGAGACAAGGGGGGACAGACGGGAGTAAAGATGTTCAATCTGCAGATAAGAGAGGGAAGGGAAAGTCAGACGAAGACGAATATTCGACGCTGGAGTTCAGTGACTTCAGGTCAGTCTACGTCCGTGTCTGTGTTCCTTTATTTGGTGGTTAAAAAGTGGGCAGATTAGGTCTGTGCTGTGCAAATGTAAATCAGCTGGTTGGGAGATCAAACACTTTTGGTTGATTTCGCCCTTCGGTCCTCACACTTGCTTCCTATCAGAATAGAAAATGTTACAGTTCCTCCTCAGCAAACCCTGGGAGAATAAGAAGTAGACTTCTCCTGACTGCAGGAGCATCAACTTAACTTTCTTCCCTCTCATCCGCAGCTACACTGTGACCTCAGATTTACAAGAATGTGGAGAGAATCCACAGGCTACTTGTCCACACTGAATATGTTATTTTCTTTTTACAGGCATCTTCTTTTCTCTCCTCGTGGAGTGGAAAGCGTCGGTTAACGCAGCACATGACGAACAGGAAAAGTCATCAGTAATTAGGATTTACCGAAAACACACCCTCAGGACAGTTCTGTGTCACTCTCCATGAAATAAGGCACTTAATGATATTTATATCTTGAATCTACAGTGCGGTGTGTGTTTACCTCGGGGAGAAAAAGCGACTGGAGGAAGAGTCGCAGTGAGCTTGTCATGTGGTTTCGTGACATGGGAGCAGATTAACTGACATCTATTTAAAGATGGACACTATGTGGGAAAGATCATGTCAACAACATTTAAACCAAGACTTCAGGCTGTCAGCGTCACCTCATTACAGGTGGCACGTTGAAATGCCGTCTTTATGAGGTGGAAGCTCAAGGTTGGCTTCTGAAAGGCCTGTTTAATTTTCAACATTGCAGCCAAAATGTCACAAAGCAGCATGAGAATAAGAATTGAGGAAACCTAAACGATTTCAGCTTTCATTACAACCTCCACAATAAACATTCAGTACTATTTTCTCCTTTCAGTTTCCATTTCTGAACATTATTTAAGCCATTGAAACAAGACACACTTTTGGTCCTTTGTCTGCAATCTGCTTTTATTTTGACCTCTTTAACATTCAAGTGAATCATTCCTTTTCTTTTTGAATAAACCTTGAATAATATTATGCAATATACTCATTACATTTTGTAAAAAACAAACAAGAACGCAGACCCCAGAGCAACATCTTTGTTGGGACTTTTGTTGTGCACAAAGTTGGTCAAATAAACATCTCCTGACAACAGATTTCCATCACATGTAGATCTTGTGGAGAAAAACATTCATACACACATTCACACCTACAGGCATGTTTTTGGACGGTGCATGCATTGCTCAAACACGCAAACCTCACGCAGAATTGCTACAATCTTTTTGGCAGCTATTTTATGACTCGTGAATTATCAGATAAAAAAACTCAGCCTGACATTAGTCTATCCAGCAGTGTCTGAATTCATCCTCTTGGTGCCCTGACGTCTGTACAGAATCCTGCGCGAATCTCCGGAGCAGATGTTCGCAGGATTACCGAAATCTTCCATCGACGGAGAGCAGGAAAGGGCAGCGCCAGTGTCGTTAGAATTCATTATTTCGGCATCATGAATATCTGATGCAAAATTTGATGGCATGCAGCCATACAGAAGTTGAGGCAAAGTAATTCAGTTTGAGCAAAGAGGATGAACTCATCAGCCGACAGACAGGCAGCTCGCAGCTCGATTCTTGTTTCTGCAGCCGCGGACTTATTGATAAGGCTTTCCCGTGGGAACGTAAAAGTATGAGTCATTTGTTTGAAAACGCACTCAATGCTCGCGCTTTAAAACTCTATTGTGTTTCGTGCGGACAAACAGAAATGTCATTCGGCATTACAGCAGAGGCGGGAGAGTGAATCCTGCAGGATGCGACTGCGGCCACGTTTGGGTCTCAAACTTGCTCCGAGTTGTCAGGCAGTCAAAAACCTAATATCTGTGGTAGCTCGGTGCATAAAGCATGTCAGCACCACTGCTAAGGAGGGCAGGAGTCTGAGGCCTAATGGGGGTCATTTGTACTAAAAAATGTATGTTGTGAAACATCCTGGATCACACTGTCCATTATGTGGCAGATGTGGCGGTATATCTCGTTCACATCTTCATGCTCTGCTGGTCTGACACGGACCTGAAGCTGTTCATTTCAGGAGATATTTTGCTGAACACTAAAAGCTTAATGCCTCAAGTGGACAAGCGAGTTGATGATTCACAGCACAAAAGTGCATCGACAAACGGCAGAGGTTGTGGATCTCTCTAAACCCGGCGTTGTCAGTGTCCCGGCATCCAAACAGCTGGAAGTGATGGATGGTTTACGGTCTGACAAAATGTAACATAAAGTCTCTGTATATATACGAGCATCATCATTTTATTCTGTCCAGGACTGTATTTTGTGAAGATGTTTTTCAGTCTTTCAAACAACCAAACAGTGCTGATAGAGGAGAAAAGAAAACCAGGAGAATATAAAGAAAACCAGTAAACATTTGTATTTACATGTGTATGTGGCTTCAGTTACTGCACAAATGAAGCCTCATGATTCGAATGGTTTCCTGATTTTCCACTAATTTTTCTGTAAATCATAAGAAAGGACGGACCATAAAGTCTGAATGTCAACAAAGAGGAAAAAAAGCCAAAGACAAACTCCAGCTCCATCCATTGGGGTAGAATGGGACCACTAATGGCATAAAAAGCACTGAATAAATAAGAAATAACCCGGGTACAAAAGGCTCCAAAGTATATGAGTCTTAGCTATGGTGTGTGCATGCGTGAGTGTGTCTCTGAGTAATTCAGTTATGCTCCTGAGTGCAACCATCTGAGACCCACCACCCCAAGACACTGCAGCCATGACATTTGAAGGAGTTTCAATTCAGCTACACCTTACAGGGAACTACAGGCACCGCAGGGAAAAGATGATGCAAAACACTCCGGTGACTCGAGGTTGCAATCTTTGCACGGAGGCCTTGAGAGTCTCAGGTACACTGAAAGAGTCTTACAACAAAATTAGCAGTCAAATAACACATTGCAGTTACATACAGTGAGCGTATATCTTCTTTGAAATACCAGGGTTACTCTGCCAGGCACCTCTGACCTGTGAGGCTTTCCTGAGCAAATATGAAAGATGTTTTCTCTTTTTTCCCTTTTGATTATTAAGTTACGGTGCCAGAAGTTTCAGCAGACGGACACGCTCATTTCAGAGAGCACAAGCTGGAAACCTTTACAGAAGATTCAGGGTGAGCTGGAAAGAATTAGCGATTTTAAATGGTGTGGTTAGTTTTTCCAGTAACATACAGTATATATCTCTAATATTTTTTGAGGCTTGGACTTGGATCAAGTTGTAATTTGATTATCTGTCACATCGCTCCTAAAAAGACATGGTATAATCAGTCAGAAACCGAACTGAAAGTACACAGACAAGAGGAAGATGGTGTCAAAAGAACTCAGAGAAGATAAAGAAAAAAAAAACCCTGAGGTAACAACGAACATGAACGAAAAACAAAGAAAAAAAGCACGAGGGCAGAGACAAAAATGAGGAAAACGTGTTTTCACCTTATACAAAATAGAAAATTGTTTTGAAATTGGAAAATTATTCATGCACTGGAGTGTCTGCTAGCTGATAAACATTCTCCATTACTGAAAAAAAAATTGTTTCGTGTCAGCTTGAAATAAGGAATTAAAAAACAAGACAAATTGAAACGAATGTAAAAGATGCACTCGCCTGTTTCACAATGAGTTGAATCCAATCAAAGGCTCTGAATAACTTTACATCAGGTATTTCACACTGTTCTTGCAGGTGAAATAAATCGATTATTGCATTGCATCTATTGAGAAGACTAACGAGCAAACAGCGGCTGCTCTTATTGACCATGCATCATGGTTTTGGTTTGTTTTCACGAGTTTGGTTCTTTTTGTTGCCAGTTCTCTGCTTTTATGGTTTCATAAGCAATTTCGACAAAACCGGTTCTAGAACGGCAGTGCATCCGCTGTTCTACTTCACCATCAACTCGTACTCCAAGTACTACTGCAATCTACTATCCGTGCGAGCTCAGTGGTTTCCCATAATCACACAAAGGTTTTTGGAGTAATCACATTTTCCATCAACCAGTGAAAAACATGAAACAGACCAGCCACAACCTTGACTTTTCTGAACCCTTTTGGAAAAATCTGCTGTTTTAAAAAGATCAAAGCTAGTTTAGAAATGCTTTTTTAGAAAAAAAAAAAATAGGGGGGCATTGTTTATTTATTGTGTACAGTACACTATGTATTATTGATAGCATTCACTTTATCCCAGGCCTTTTCCAGGCATATGAGGTTGTTTTCGTATTGCATGTGCTCAAACGAGACTACGATTTCAACATAAGTGTGTACAAATGAATAATTCCAGGCTATTGCTACTGTGCCATCATAATGATACTTCATCATGCTTGCCAAATCCACAGACATATTTGGTGTGCTGAAATTAGGGAGGGCAACATTTGTTGTCGCGAGGTTTATTTGCCAGCAATTTCCTTACCTTCAGCTAAAGCACTGCAAAAACATCGTCCATAAATAAGACGTTGACACAAAATTTTGGATAAAAAAATTACTTGAAACAAGTGAAAATATCCATTTATGTAGCAAAAATAATCTTTTTCAAGGAGAAATATGGCACTGGGATATCTAAACCCATCTTTAAGTTATTTTGGGTTCCTATTTGAAGTGACTTGAATGAAGATATGTTTCTTGGTAGACCTTTGCTGCGAGGTCACTTAAATTTTCGTTTCTCTTTCTGCATTTGACTCAAATTCGACCCACGTTCACCACAAATTCTGCTGCAACTGCCTGATATTCCCACACAACGGCTTCGTTATCCGATGGATCTTTGATTGGCGCATAACTGAAAATGTCTCACCGCTGGTGGAAAAAAAGAAAAAGCCTCATAAGAATCTCCATCCCTTTAGACACTTCAATAATAAATGATCCTTTACTTCCTGTACCTCTCCTGTGGGTCTCGGCCTGATGTATGGGAGCCCGGAGGGGACATGCGAACGCATTAGGTCTGCACAAATGAGAAGTGAGTGATGGCGGAGAACGTTGACGTCCTCTGACGGCTCAAAAAGTGAGAAAACAAGGCTCTGCTGTTGGCTTTTTGTCATACCAGGTAACTGCCGCTCATACAGGGAAGTGTCTGCAGGACGCAGCACATTGCACAACACCTGCACCGTGAGATCATTTCTTGCTAAACTTTGGGAAAGTGGTGAAATGTTTTTGTAGCCACTAATCACCCTTCCCTGGTATTGGATTGCTGTAGCATTGTGCCTGCTTTGCATAGTGCGGGCCAATTAATCCAACTTGGCTGCTCCCTCTTTGAGTGCTAATGCGATTAATGGGATTGTGACTAAAGCTAGTTGGATGTGGGTGACCATACTCCTGCGAAGGGATAAAAGCAGTGGCGGAAAAAAAACACATGTTTATAGAACTGAGGAGGTATTCAAATCACTTTGAAGAAAGGTAGAGAAATATATGCGACAGACATCCACCTCCCCCCCCAGTGGCGGAACGTTTCTGTCAGGGTTTAATCGCCAAAAGACGTCCTAATGGTTGAAAATGACTTTTCGGGTTTAAAAAAATTGCCTGGTGTGACAATGAGATGGTTCCACGATGCACCTCCCAATATTTCTGCCTCCGTCAAAAACAAATTAACTCCCAGCCTAAATCAAAACATGTTTACTTAACTTGTCTAATTTTTGTCACATTTATTTTCATTATTATGCAAACAATCATAAACCCTGAAGCGTCGCTGACTGTCACTCCGCTGCTTTAGAAAAATAAATGGTGTAAAAACAGACCGCGGTTCTGTGTTTGCGGCACACAGATAAAGTAGAAGTGGGGCATGTCCTGATTGTATGCGGTCAGTTGAACTACAAAACACTCACAGCTCCTCAGTAAACTCCATCCCACAGAGGCCACTGCCCTCACAACTGCAAAGCAGCTCAAAGTGTTTCACAAATCCAGAGACAAAAGGCGAGCAAGAGTGAGCAATTTAGTGTTCGCTGCTTTGTGAAGGACCTCGCAGCCCACACAGCACCATTCAGGGGACTAAAACAGTGGCCAGGATTACGCTTATCAAGCATCAACTGTTTGGTCACACAGACAAAGGCTTATTGCTGTGGGACAACTTTAATGGCCTGTGGCTAAGTGCAAAGAGTGGCTCTGCTAACAGAGAAAGAGGGTGAATTGAGGGCGAGGAAGGGAGGGGGCCGGCGGCGGCCGCGGTGGCGGCGGCGGCACAATCACTCCCTTCGATAATGATGAGAGCAAATGAAGGGATGAGCAGTTCGGGTTTGTATGAATGGTATTATCTCTTTGGACCATAATGAAAAGGGAGCAGCACATGAGCCACGGAGTGAGAGAGCGAACAATAGCAATCCCTCATCGTCCGGCGCTCCGTGCGAGATTCAGAGGCTAATAATAGCTGGATGGATGAAAAAGTCTGCTGGGGGCTCGGCACCAAGAAGTGAGAAATTGTTGTCATGGAATTCTAATCTGTCAACAACGTGCAGTCAAAACAATACACAGAGCTGTTCCACTTGGTTCGGCATGGATCCATTAAACACAAACTCTCGTGACCTTGGACAACAGGTGTGACTCACCGCCTCGCTGCCACCGGCGCGAGCTAAGTGGCTAAATGTGATGAGCAGCTTTTGTCACTTGAACAAAAAAATGCAAATACATCTTGTTCCCTTGGGAGCATTTTCCCCTTTTTGGGGGTAATTTTAACAAACACAACTCATTCAAAATGTTCACTCCAACTTATGATACCACCCTGAACATAAAGCCAAGCAGAAAAAGAAAGAGACACATCTTGGTGCTTATGTTTCAGTGACATTCCTTCCATGAATTCTCAGTGTTTTTCTTGCATATTTTGTTTCGTATATTAAGTCCCTCATGTTCTTCGACTCACATTTCCTCTCTGGTCTGTTTCTGTTGGTCCTTGTTCTTTTCATGTCACATGTTTGTGATTTTTTATTGTTTTTTTCCTTCTATGTATATTTTGGAATTTGATTTCTAATCTGCTTCCACGTCTGGACTCGTCTGCACATTTTTTTCTGATTTTTCTGGTGTTTTGCGGCTCTGCTTCACATCGAGCTTAAGCACCTCAGTCTGTTTTCGTGCCTTTGTTGTGTCAGTTTTAGGAATTTGTGCCAGCGTGGCGCCCTGTGTCGAGCTTTTGTATTTAGTTTGTATCATCATCAAAGATTAGATTACGTTCTTCTCAATTATATGCATCCTGCATCTTTCATTCTGCATCGTGGTGACACAGATTTTCACTGGTATATATAATCACAAGGCTTAAGTTTTTTCAACAAGGTAATTCACTTGATTAGCATGAAGATGGAAAACAGCTCGTCTCCTCATCATTTTCGTAGATGGAATAATGATATTTTATTGTTTTCGCAGGGCTTCAAACTTAGTTTATTCCAATTCTTTTCTCAAGAAAAAATGTCAGTGCATTGCAGCCAAGTACTTCACAGTACCCTGACCAACACCAGCTGGAACTATAACTTTTGTGTTGCAATGACACACAGCAACAATTGTGATTTTTCCGCCTCACTGGTCATCGTTGATGCCTCTCTGGGGAGCACTAAACAAAAGAAGTTCAGCCTCTTTCTGCCGCAGGCAGTGAAACGCTCGTACACACCTTGTTCTCCTTGGTCAGTTCCCCTCTCAGGAAACTGAGGCAACGGTAAAATGTTTCAAAGCTTAACAGCTACTATGTCCAACTCCAATAAGACGAGCTCCCGTGAAGAAAGAAATTCAAGTCGCTAGTTGACATCGGCGATGCAAACATTTTATACCGTTCACAGAACAGACAGATAGGAAGGCATACAAGACAATTTTGCGTCTCGAAAACTACTCGAAAGCAGTTTTATTTGCTTAAACTTGACTAAAAAGCTATGATTGCCTTTGCCGGGTGAGCTTATTTCCTCTTTTCCTGTTGATGTTTGAAATCAAAATAATATAATTGTATTAACATGAAGTGGTCCCTTCACTGTGAATGAGTCAACCTGTGTGACTACCTCACCTTCGCTTTGCTGCGGCGATGTGAGACTGCACCCGGATCAGAGCACTCACTTCAGTGAGTACAAGGCGCTAACATTAGACCCGAGCAGTAAACCAGAATAATCCTTTAAAGAAGGTAACACATTGGTCATGTCAGGCTCTCTTTTCTGTCTTTCGCTCTCTCTTTTTTCTTTTTTTTCCTGGGCTGCTTTATTTGAAATCCCCTCCAACCATCATGTGTCAACTGCTTCTTTTAGGCTGCTCCCACTGAAGTGAGAGAAGGAACCGTGTTCCTGGTTCAGCCGGATCTCCTCTATCCTTCTCCAAATGACACCACTTCATCTGCTCGCCTCTGCCTGCAGTACTTCGGCTCATTTCGTGTAATACTTTTATCCCGCCGTCAACATTACACAGAGCTCACCTTCGTGTTCTGGTAACCACAGATACACTCTCACAAATCCATCTGATACAGTCTTTTCCCCTGTAAATCCATTCAAAAAACTATATTCTATGTAAATCCGGTTCTTTTCGCTTCCCGGTTATTTTCTTAATCCCGAGCTCTATCTCGGCTTTTTGCCGTTCGTCCTGTTGCAACTTCCTCCTGCCTTTCCCCCACACACAGCCCCCCCCCCCTTCAGGCCCTCTGCATCTCTGACTGACCACCCTCAGACCTGAGTCAGCCTCAAGGGTAAAATGTAAACAAGAATAAATGATTGGCGCCCCTCGCCGCTGTATACCGCCATCCCACTTCTCCTCCTCTTCCTCCTCCTCCTCTGTGTCTTTATTGCTGCTTGTCTAATTAAAAGGCAAGCAAAACCTTTTATTATGACTCTGAGACTTCCAGCTCATCTCCTTGCAGATCTACAGTACACGGGTCAATTATACGATGCAAACTGTTGAGAAAAATTAAACCCGCCATTAGCGGCTTTGTGCCATCTGCATTATTGCAGGGTACACATGTAGAGAGACGCTGTAAATTTCACCCTGCTTCTTTCTTGGAGAGGCATGCATTGCTGAGTTTGCTCTTGTCATGGTGAAGCATAATTATTATGGAGGAGGTGTGTCACAGTTAATTTAATTCTGTGATAAGATGACAGACGAGCTTCTTGGGGACACTGGGTAATCACAAAATAGCTGCTGGGGCAATAAAATGTGTGTTTGTGTTGGGTTTTTTTTTTTTTTTGTTCCACGGGCCCAGCATTTGAAATGACATGCAACGGACCAGAGCCTTCTCTGCCATGTTGAGAAACCAGGCCATTACTCTGCCTATTGATATTCCATAAGAGTTCCCATTCTGAGGCTTCTCCTCTCTGGCATCCGAGTTCTCCGCTCTGATGTGACAATTGTTACTTGCACCCAAAAAAAAAAAAAAAAACCCATAAAAAAACCCACAAAAAAAAAAACTGCGCCGCAAAACTCAACACAAAACAACACAACTGCACACGTATGCAGTCAAAGGGAGGGAGGTCGATCAGCCGTTCCCTATTTGCGTTTGTTCTCATCGTGACAGTCTTTCCTGTGGAGTCTGTGGCAACTGAATACTAAAGAGAGAGCAAAGCTGTGATGTGGAGAAGGCGCGCAGGTCCCAGTCGCCTCCCTGGAGACGCCAGGTGCCTCGACGAACAAGGGAAGAAACGGAGACTGAGACTTTATTCATTGATACCGCCCACCGAGCTAAAGAGTTTCAAATGGGTGGAATTACAGGATCAATAGTGTGATTAGCAGAGGCCTTGTAGCTATAGCGTGTTGTTGGCAATCCATTGCATCAAGCTAAACCCAGGGGACGGGGGGGCTGTTGCTCCCTCTACACGTAGAGACTTAACAAGGAGGAGGGGCGCGTGAGAAAGAAGCTGATCCGAGTGTGGAAAAAAATCAGCAAAGGTATCAAGCATTCAAATTGAGAAGAGTCCTCAAGCTGTCGGGCTTTCTTTACTCCTCTTTCTCTTCAGTGGTTGTAAATATTTCAAACCTGTATCGTTAAAATCACGAAGAAAGCTTATCGAGCAATAATTGATTATCTAAATGCAGATGAATGGCACTGGTGGCGCCTGAAAAATGCACTTCTGCCAAAAATCAGTCCTGCAGTATACAGAGACGGGATAAAAAAGCAGCAGACATATGGCAGAAGTGGGAACTTGTGAGCTGTTTGAATATTGAATATGTATTTGTTCTCACAGGGATCCAAATGTCAGTTTCGCTCTACTTTTTCTCTTTGAATAGCAAATGCTTCTGTGATATCCCAAACAACGTGAAGCGCACCAAGATGTTGCCGCCCGCCTGGTGCGAGGTTACATCAAGGTGTTGGAGATCATTACGCTAACCGAAACAAAGGCTTTAATCACGCCCCCCGCTTCACTCGAGCACTGATGATGAAAGAGAAAGAGAAAAAGGTGTGTTCAAAACAAAACAAAACAAACAGGCCTTAAAGTTCGAGGTTTTCCTGCAGGTGCTCTTGAATTGCATTTGTTTTCCACCCACCTGTGTACATTAACTGTTGCTGGAGATGTTGTCTGCTCTCAGGTGTTGAGAAATGTTGCTTGTCGTGTCGCACCTGTCTGCTCTGACGGTGCCAAGAAAGTCCTTCAAAAAAGCGCCGCGGCCGTGTCGTTTTCTGAGTCGCTTTGGGATTTTAGCGAACGGACAAAAATGGGCGAGGAATTCAAACATGGCAGCACATTCATTTCAATAAGAGCAACTTACTGGTGCGTACGCAGCTTCCTGCGCTTTGTGCTTGGGTGCCAATAATGCATGCAAAGTGTCTCGCACTGGCTGAGTCTGGATATGTATGTAAATGGCACCTGAGCATAATCTTGTCCTGGCTCTCTGGGACGTTCGAAGGGTATTACACTGGATTTCTAAGAGGGTTTATTGGATAAAAAATATATTCATGATCATGATTTTATCATTGCATCTGACATGTTGCAGTTAAGTGCCAGAAGCTACAGGAGGCCAGTGGGGAAAAACAGAACACTGGTGTTTGTATTTTACCCAGAAACGACTGAGTGAGAAAAAATCAGATCAAATCAATTTGTTGCTGCAGAAGAAAAAGTTAGAAAAAGAGACTCTGGTGGGTATTCAGATTAATCTTGGTTTAAAATCAATTATCAGTCTAATTAGTGTTTTACACTGATGCTGATTGGAGGCTTCGACGGTACACGAGCCACGGACACTCCCAGTTTTCATCTGTTTTTCTGAAATGAAAAGAACTGGCACAAATCTTTTACAGCCAAGCACAAAATGAATTTGGCCTCGCAACCCCTGATAATGGACTGTAAAGTGAGTGGTCTGGACGGTTTTTGTTATTTGGCTCTCACACAATGCAACCGCCAACGAAAAATCCCCACCAAACGACACACAAACACACGAGTTCACGACATTACTTTTTCTCTTTTTTTTTAATTTTATTTTTGTCCTCAGAGAGAATCACTCATGGGTCCACACACAGAGTGGTTTTCCCTCCAAACAAATTATTGCCCACAGCGGACCATCACACACATTTGGGGAGGTGAAGCATGCATGCTAACCTCCACTTAAAGTGGCACACCAGCAGCCACTCTGTCTCCTGGCCTGGCTGCATGGCGCTACAGTATCACTCGTTTACCTCCGTTCCGTCCAGTCTTTATGCATTTAGAGCTGCTGGCTCCGACGTACTGGCTGAATTTCATTACAGCATGCTATTACACGAGCAAGCTGCTGGGCTGGCCTCGGGATGAGAAGGCCAATCAATACAGTCAGTATCTGCCCCCTCTAATCTCTGTCGCCTGTGTCAGCCCCGCTATCTGTAATAGATCTTAAGGATTACAGGAGCCCTTCTTAAGACACTTCTCTTTGCTGAGAACTGGCTGGCCAACAGGACCCATGGGGGCCGGGCCCAGTCATGCTGATCCAGCAAGAGCCGCATGGGGAGTGCCAGCGGGATGGTTACGGCGACACACTCGCAGGGAAGAAAAAAAAAATCGAGAGGGGGAAGCAGTGGCACAGCTAAAAACGAAGATAGGGGGAAGGGGAAATAGAAATAAGGGTATGTCACAGGGGAGCGAGGTGAAGAAGGCATGAGAGCAGCCATGACATGGAGAGATTGATAGAGACAGGCGAAGACGAGAGAAAAGGACAGTTGTGTGGGAAAAATGGTGTGTAAACAGAGAGCAAAGTGGGGAGGGTGAGGAAGTGTGTGAGAGAGGGGGAGAGAGAGAGAGAGAGAGAGAGAAAGAGAGAGAGAGAGGGGGGTGAGCAGAGAGGAGGATAAGTGCCAGGCCAGGAAAGGCGAGAGCCTATGTAATTTCTCTAATCCTCCTGGCATTTACACTTTCACCAGACAGATAATAAAAATGAAAAATAAAATGGAAAACTTTCCCTCTCAGACTGGGCACAGGATTTTTTTTTTAATCTGTTGCACTGCTCAACTTTTCCCTTTTTTTCCCCCTTTACACAACGCCTCAGTGGATGTGTGCTGAGTCGGCAAAATTGTCTTGGTGTTATTACTGCATGTCATGGGAGATGTGACTCACTAAGGTTTTCACTGAGGTTTCATCAGCCGAGACAGACAAACACACACACACACACACACACACACACACACACACACACACACACACACACACACACACACACACACA
>JASSRZ010000072.1:13048053-13059663 GCA_032164315.1 Malacoctenus gilli | reverse complement strand
ACACACACACACACACACACACACACACACACACACACACACACACACACACACACACACACACACACACATATCCATGTTTGCTCCCAGACTGAAGCCTCTGTGTGGAGAGTTTGCATGTTTTTCCTTTGCATGCCTGCTTATTCTTTAAGCACTCTGGCTTTTCCACTGAATGCAGGGACTGCAATGTTTGATTTTCACCATGTTCCTTGTAGGTGTCACTGACTGTATGTAACCTGGTCGGGATGCACCCTGATTTTCAGCTGAGATACAGAAACTAGACGTGTTTAGACGAAAGATGGACAGTAGAGAAGTTTAAAAGTTGTCCTATAATAAGACTTTTGGTTTGTTTGTTTGTTTTAAAGCTGGTTTATAAAAAAAACAGGACTGTTCCCACAAAGAGTTTGTAAGTTCTTCCTTTCAATATTGAGGTTTCTCAGTGGTCTGAATTTTCAAGCCATCAGATTAAACACCTGTATGAATGTACGTGCCCGTTTGCAACATTAAACTGTGCCTCTCACTCAGCCGACGAGCATCCGTGTGAACGTCTGTTGGTTTTTCTGTCCATGACGGAGCGCTTTATGCTCTGTGTTTCACATGGTTTTGTCCAGTGATATGTTTTTTCTGCAAAAACCTTGTTTGGATGGAAAAAAAAACAAGTCTTGGCTATGGTTCGCTCATGATTCGCTTTTTGAATTAGCAATGCAAATATTTGATATTTTACACTGAACAGAAAATCGCCTGCTTGTTTGTGTGACAATGTATTAAAAACACTGTTTCAGTTTTAATGGTCTCCTGATGGTGAGAAGAATTTCCACCTTCAAGGGTTCAAAACTTAAAAAAAGATTTGGTACAACCACATTGAATGAAACTGGCATTATTATATCCATGACTTGAGAAATATCAAAAATCTCTTCATCTACTGATAGAAGTGACATTTCGTATGTCATCTTTTTTTTCCCCAGCGATACACGAATGTCTCTGAATCCCACTCGTGGGTGTACAAATCCTCTCTTCCTGCCTGTTTGCTGCCTTGTTCCTGTCTACAAAAACAGACGTGCACACGAGCGCAACCAAATGCGCACATGTTGACAACCACACGCAGGCAGGAGATTGAACTGTCGTAATTGTGAGCGAGCTGGAGGGCAGGAGCCATGTCCAATTGTTTTTAATGTGCACGGCATGAGAAAGCAGCTTCGATACACTTGTAAATCAGGACAGACAGCAGCCAGCCAATTAGAGAGACGTCACTGTTCATAACCAACAATACATGTTCGTGTTGCTTCTGCTTGTCAGGATGAGGAGACTGCATGGCGGGAACCAGCGGTCCAGTCATTCCCCGAGTATCGTGCCCCCACACTGGGAATCTCTGGTGTTTACATTTACAACAAGGCAGATCATCTCTACATGAAGCAGCATGTTGACACTTTAATTTCATGAATAATACACCTCGTTACTATTTTGGCCTCGCACTTTACAGCGACAGCTTTTCACAGCGACTGGCGCCATGCGCGGCTTGTCGAGATAATTACTCAACGGAAAACAAAGAGGAAATTCCGTATTTAAACTTGTGAGGATTTAAAGTCGGTTGTGCTGCTGTTGCTGCTGCTGCTGCTGCTGCTCCTGCTGCCGCTGCTGTGCCAAAGGATACAAAAGGGCTCCTCCCTCTTGAGTGAAAAATTAAGATGAGAGAAAATTGCAGTACTTTCTAGCCGGTACACAAAGCACTTAACACTCTCCTACAGCTCCGTCTGGACTCAAACAAACCTGCCCCCCCCTCTCTTTTTTTTTTCTTTTCAAAGAACACCACAATTAACCTCAAGTGCAAAAAGGTCAGGACAAAGTCATTTCAGTCATTCCGAGTCATTTCTACAGCTGTGATGATGCCGCTGCCCCTCAATCTCCCTGCATCGTCACTCTGTGATTGGTTCAAGCAAGAGCCAGATTAATGTGCTTGTATATAGCCTTCGGGAAGCTAATGTAATTGCAAAAAAAAAACCAAACGCAAAAGAGTTACGTGTGTTTATCACCCCGTGCTATTTTTTTCCCCAATGGAGAGCAGATTTTTTTTCTTTATCTGTGCGCAATCAAAACCTGAAACTGGTATTTGTCGAGCGCCTCATACCACCCTTCACAATTTCACATTAGTGCAGAGTATTTCTTCAGCTAATGATAATTAGTTCGATAGTTTAATTGTCTTTTTCCACTCAGTATTATCTGAAAATGTGAGGCAAAAATGCAATGCTGAGAAATACACTGCACAGTTAACTCTTCTTGGTAATTCAGAATGTTTGTTTTGTCCATAACTATGAGAAAAGCAGCTAAATCACACAGCTGGAAACAAAGAGCACGCAGAAGAAAATGTATTTCACAAAGAACCTTTGTTTGTGAAATCGATCAACCAAAAAACACAAAGCAAGGCAAGTCGATGGAGACTCCGCAAACTGAACCTGGCGAAACAACAGTGGGAACAAGCTGACCAGGCCTCCGTACTTCAAATGGAAACTGGGTAGAAAACAACACACTGAGGCGGTCAACAGGCTGCGCTCTCCAGCCAGCACTCCAACACAGTGCGGCTTAACAGCAGGTCAGGAACCAAATTACTGAGGTTATAAGACCCTGAAAAGAAAAAAGAAAGGAGAGCAGGGAGAAGGGAGTCATCTCAAACTCTCACCAGCTGTCACTATAGGCTCCTTTTTTTTCCAAGGGACTCCTGTAACTTTTGCTAAGCCTCCACAAATCACAGTTAGCACACTTTGAATATTCCCAGCAGCTTTCCCCCTGCGTCTGTCGCAACAACTTCACTACCTACTGGCCTCTTTTGCAAGCAACAACCCCTTATGTTACCCCGTGACTGGCCGCATTAATTCTCCTGTGAAATCACGGAGCAACATAGAGCACGCTGTGTTTACAAGACCAACCGCGGCTATGAAGTTTGACAGTGCGGTTATTCGCCGTCCCTGCAACTACACCCAGGAGAGGGATGCATATGATGTGAGAAGAGGAGCACCAAGTGTGCTGGAGCTCAAACACAGAGAGAGAAAAGGCTGAAAATGCACCGAGCCAGTGAGAATTAATGCTGAATTTACTGGAAAACCCAACGACTGCCAACTGTCCAACCAGTCAACGTTCAGGTCCTCAAAGATCTGATGATTTTATCTTGATTGCGGGAAAATCAAACGCCGCTTTGAAGGTGATCTTTGTGAAGGAACAGGAAAACCTAATGAGCCTGAGGTGGCCCGTCACCTTAAATTCTGATACAACCAAAAAAACAGCTTAAAGAATCCAACTGACTGAACCAAAGCACGTGAAAATGCCAATTCAACTGCAGGTTTATGTGCTTATTAGGTAGAAAAAGTCTGGATTTTTTTCTCACTCACATCTGAATGTATAAGGCTGCTTTCATGGCACAGTTAATCGTATTAATGCAGACAGATGAGATGGATATAATATCACGTTATTGAAGTGAGCCTTGATTTTCCTCTTAACTCTCAGAAGGTTACGAAGGCAGCATTTAAATATTATCACTTAATTCCATGGCTGAGAAAATGACACTTTTCTGGGACCAAACGCATGCGAGCGTTCGACAGCATGGTTCTTTGGACTGTGCAAACAGAGGAGAGGAAAGTTGAGTGAAGCTCTGGTGACATCGCTCGTCATCACCTCTTTGTGTAATGCGCACTAAATGTTACTGAGACGCGATCACATGCCCGTGCCGCGGTTATCAGGTGGGCGCCTGCTCCCTGTCAGCGCGGGCACACGGCCGTCACTAAAAGGACTGACGGAGGGTTTTTTCAATGGCTTCTCTCCTGAATCCTGTTTTGCTGTTGCGGCACAATGTGACTATCTCAACCTTGACAGCTATCCAAATTCATTCTCACTGCTCACACAGTGCTCAAAGTGCAGAACATTCCCCCCTCAGTTTATCCAGGAAGTAGCACCAAGAGAACAGCGCAAACACCACAGAAGCAGCTCAAGAGTCCCACTCAAGAACCATCCATCTAAAAACACTCACTTCAATAGATCTTATAATTTTAGCACCACCTTTCAGCCCCCTTTAAGCACGGAGAATATGAAACATGTACACAAAATTTAAAGCTGACCCTCTGACTTCAAAAACTGATCTAAGGTGCATCTGTAATTCTCAAAGTGTCCGATAAAGCGTCAAAATGTTAAGCGCAGATTTATCAAACATCCTTGAGTCAGATATGTTTCCCACCAGCTCGCTTCCTGGCAGAAAGCCTAATGAAGCTGATTCCCACACAGTCAACAGTAAACAGATTTTTACGTTCGCGAGACCTCATCCCTCCAAAACACCTAAAGCCAACTCATGTATTTTTAAGCAGGGTCTGCTGTTGAATTATTAAAACTTGAGCAAATTAAGTTGACTTAAACTCTACAGATTAGACCTCCCGAGGTTCGAAAGCAGCTAAAGAGACATTTACTGCAGGCGTCCTCCGTCTGCCCAGTTCAGTGGCTTCAGTGCACAGAGGGTGGGGAAGACACCGTCACCCCGCTGGATTACAACCAAATGCATATGTAAACATTCGTCCGACAGTTTTGCGAACAGGCATCTCGTTTAATTAACTAAAAGTAACTCGCATTTCGGTGTTAGCTGGAGCCGAGCACGTGTCATAACAGGCAAACGGAATGTGGGCGACGCAACAGTGCAAACATTTCAAAGAGATCAGCAAAGCATAAAAGTGTGGAGACGATACCGCGTCCTCCCCACTGAGAGAGAGTCGGTCGGGCTGGCTGAGCCTTACACAATACTGACACGAGGACTCAGAGCTCCCGCTTGGTGTTTAGATCACATCAACTCTGCAGAAGCTCGCTCACACATTAGGGTTCAAAAATAACCAAATCGTTTTTGAGGAATTTACATGGGACTAACGAGTCATCACAGGGATAACACAAAGAGAAAAACGTGCACGCACGCACGCATGCACGCACGCACAGGGCACATTTGATGACCCTGTGGTACAATTCACCACCACAACTCACAAAAAATGCAACAAATCAGAAAATACAACTGCAAATCACATAAGCAAAGCAGAAAAACACAACAACAAATTAAAAAAACACAACTGTTGATCAGAACAAAATGCAACAAATGTGGAAAAACACAACCTAAAATCTGAAAACAAAAGGTAGGTACTTACAGGCAGCAAGATCCTTCGCTGATTGGATAAACTTGCCTTTTCCCTTCCACTTGAATGATGGTCTTCCAACACTGCGGTGAGCCATCCTGGTGCCTATCAACCCTCATTTGTGCAGTGGGTACCCTTTACTTCAAAATAAAATCCCTTTGAATACTGGGGGTGGTCATATCAGAGGCTTCAGGGTGCAGCTTTTATTTTGAAAGAAACATTCAATACTGGATTATTAGATTTTGACAGGCTCCATTTAGATAACTCCCTGTTACATTATATCGTGTCAGATTTTTACCTCAGGGCCACCATACTTCAGAGAGTGGGAGGAAAATCAGAGTATCTGAAGATCACACACGCTCTGGTAAACATGTAAACTACACACAGAGAGGCTCATTAGCCTTGATCACATCAGGAACCAGGTGGCCCAAGCAGACATCATTTTATCCGTGACAACATTCTTTTATTTTAATATTAATGAGCAGATTTCAAGGTGTCACCTACAAATATAAACTGTGAGAACAGAGACTCAGTACAGATGCAGGATAAAAAGAACTCATTAACCACACAGCCGACCATTTTACTTCCGGCCTGTTACCAGCGAACCCACTTAATTACTGTCACCTCGAATTGATCAAATCTGTCACAAGCGAAATCCATCGTTTTGATTGGAGGAGGTGGAGCTCCTCACCAGGTGAAGCGGAAACGCTGAATGTTTTGTCAAAACGATGAGAACACAATAATTAGTCTGAGTGCAGCCCCAGTCACTCGGTGACAGGTCCAAATAACTTTCACCATTCAAACTCCGTTTTTCACCCGTGGAACTTTGTGGCGAAAATGTCTAAAGTGGCGTTGGACTGCAACAGCACCATGCTGATGCAGACAAAACAAAGTTGTGCGCAGGAGAAGAAAACGGCAGATGTAGAAGCTCGCACCAATTCATCAAAATATGTTCTCATCGGCTACTTCAAATCAGCAGGGAAAAACATATCTGCACTCAATGTATTATTGAGCAATGGCTGGAAAAGTGTAATTATTGTTATTGCATTGATGTATTAATGTGGCGTTAAAAAGTACGGTGGTGATTTGAGGCTCTTTTTATTCCCTCTGCAGTCGCTGCTTGTTTACAGGAAGGAAGGAAGGCACGCACACACACACTTTATGACACAGCAGAGGGTGAAACGGGCTTGAGGTTATTTCTTGCTCAAGTCAATGACAGCAAGGCTCGTTACCCTGTAAGTGCCACAAAATCTGCCAGTGAGGGAGCGAGTATAGGCAATTTATCAAACACCTGTAGAACAAGTAGAACACAAACAGCATTTGTTCTCCAAAAAAGCATAACATAAGCAGAAATAAAATACTTTCAAGCGCTCCCTCCTGGTAAACATTCTGCTGTCGCCGACTTCTACGGCTGCATTACATGACTCTGCTTTTTACCTTCCATATATTGGATCACACGCTGTGGTTCAATGTTTGCATTCTTGAAAGAGTAAATATTATTTTGTGTCTCTAAAGACACTCTTATGTAAACGCCTTAATGAGGTTGCACCTAGGCAGTCATAATTTTATAGAGCTAGCCTGCACAGCCGACTGCCAGACGTTGGCAGTAGGAAAACTTGTTGGCTTACTGCCCTTTGTGAATTTTCCCTGCTACTCGCTAGTTGGCATAAAACCTACTTACTTGAGGCTTTTTTAGTGGAGTACTTCATTGGCAACTCTTTTGGTCAGCAGCACTCTTTGTGGGTAGTTCGGCCAAGTGAACTGGGAAACACTTGGTAGTCCAGGTCCTCCCAGCTGACCATGTTGTATTTTTTTTACAACCCTATTTTGTTATGATGCAGTATTCTTTTTTTCCAGAGCAAAATCCAACTGACTTTATAATTTGCACAGCATTGCTTAGTGTTAGCCAATAGTGTCGGCAGGCATCGAGCCATCTGCTCAAGAAAAGAATTTGTGGCAGGATTTCGTTGGAAGTCCAGAACAGATGAGTCCTCAACTGAGCAAACTACATGTTGCCTCAGTTGCTGCATCGTGTTATTGCAGTACTTCAGAATACCCTATCTTGTCTTTTCTCAATGCATTGTCTGACACTCGTCCAAGTGGTATATCTGAAAATATCTGCTAGGCATAGCAGTTTCATTCTTTATTCCAATGTTTTCGCTTGTACCTTTATCGATAGAATTTGAGTTGGTTTAACAGCTCAACCCATTTTGTATCTTTTAAAATATTTCTATTGGGGGGGGGTTACAAATATCCCTCACTTGCCAAAAAAACGGTACAACAATTTCAGCCCAGAGAGGTAAAAAAAACAAACAACAACAACCAGGGGGCTGGCCGGCAATAATCTCACAGTCCTGCAAGTCGTGGATCAATGTGTTCGGTCGTTTATTATAGATCACGTGTGTGTACGCAAAATGCTGAGGTGAAGCATGGGCGCAGGCCTGTGTGCTTCATACAAATGGCCATTCAAGTCCTCTGGCAGGTTCAGCTGTACTGAGGTGGCGCCAGGGGGGATGTGCATCTTTGCTTAATGTTTTCCCTCCATGGAGCAGAAACATAGTTTGTTTTAGGCCTGTCATGGCCTGTTGGGGCTCTGCTCGATGGCGAGATGCCCTAATACATATTGATAATCATACACTGATGGTAATGGTAATAAACCACCTTTGTCACAGCGCACAGGCATAGGAGAGTAGAATGGATTAGCCTGCGTATTATTTTCCCTTTCTTGGCCATATTTCACTGCTGCTCAGGAAAACACTAAGCCAACCTCATTGCATATTCTGCAAAGCACATATGGTCTTGTATTAAAAATTTGGAGGTAAATCCAGAGTTATGAAGCGGCAGGAGCTGCACTTGGAGGCCCAACGCAGCAAAACAACTTAATGTCAGTCACTAATCTAGTTGCAGGTGTTCAGAAGAGCAGAGCTCAATTAAACCAAATTGGCTTTCACACAGTTATTCAAATTAGTTTAGAATCAAACCCTCGCAAAACTAAATATGCTTACCTGGGCAGAATTGCCCTCTTCCCTGCAACTCTCTGGCTCCCTCGCTTCTCCCAGCCACTGTCATGTTGGGAGGAGCTGAAATAAAAATGAATTTACATTTAAATCAGCCTGGAAGGTGCACAAAAATGTGATCAGGGTCTGCGCTTTTCCCACTGCCTTAATCAAAGTTTTGATGTGATGACACGCATCCCGTGAGAAGTTGCCCGGCGAGTATCTCAGGAGAGGCCCGAGGTAATAACTTATTAATGTACTGCCCACGCTGCAATTAAGCATCAATTAAAGCCACGGGCTGTGTGTCTGACACATTCCTGGGCCTTAAAACCTCTTAAAGCTCCTCGAGACTTTTTCTCTCACTTGTCAGTGTGTCTCAAAAAGCCCCGTCTGCCGTGGCTGGAGTGCCGGCCACTGAAAGGTGTCCCGTTTGGGATTTAAACAAATAAAAGACAGAGCCAAGAGTTTAGTGCCAGAGGTGTGGCATTTCTCACAAGAATACCACCCGATTTTGCCTGTTATTCAACGCAGCAAATTGCTGAGTCAGCCCGCGCGTCTCCAAACCCAGCAGCTTCTTTGTAAATTTTAATTGCACAATTCAAGATTTTCTCCCCGAAACTTAATAGAAAATCGAGCATGCTGTGTTTGATGGCTTGAATTCCTTACACTGCCGGGAAAGTTTAAAAATATCTCTTCTTTGGATGGCAAGCTTTTTTGTTTGGGCTGTTGGTTTTTTTTTTCTGCTGTGTCTGTTCGTTTCACTTTTGCTTTTTCTTGTTTGTCTGCCAATCTAAACATTTTCCTTCCCATGACATTCTCTTGTTTGTGGGGGGATTTGCAGGAGCAGTCAAATCGGTTCATTCACATCATATCAAATCGGGCTTACTCTCGGTTAATATCATTTCTCTCCGTCTTCCCTGTTGCTTTCCATCAGCTGAGTCTCTGATGGACTGAAAACAGATCAGTCAATCAGTCCGGTACATCCCCTGCCCATCCAATCTCACTATTTTTTCCCTTCGATTTTATCTCGGCCTCTTCTTTTTCTACGTGAATGCGCGAGTGCCTCGGCTTCCGCTTGTCTTTCCTCTCCGTCTCTTTGTGTGGCTTACTCTGTCTCTCCGGTCCAGTAGATGGGGATCAGTCAAATCCAGAGGGAAGCGAACAGCATGTTAACAGAGCCTGGAGTAGCTGTGGGAGTGATGGCCAGGGATGGGAGGCCAGTTGAGGCTAAGTGACTCTGCCACTGTGAGCAGACAGAAAAAAGCGGCCCGCTGATCTCCTCGCTGCAGAAATCTCACCTGTGCTTTGGGAAGGAAATTTGGGAGGAAATGAAACCCAACGGGGCAGTAAAGTAAGAAGAAGGATCGCTAATTCAGTTGTGATCACCGCCCTGTCTTTCATATGTTGTTCACAAACACAGCACTGCTCCAGTGACCGAAGAGGAAGCTGCCAACAAAGACTTGTGTGGATAATGACCTTCAGCACGAGGCCAAAAACAAATTGCTGTGACTTGAAGAGACCTCAGAGGACATAAGTAAAGTTTTTTTTCCAAATGGCAAAATTTACACAGAAGAAATAATCCACAATATGACATCGCGCTCAGCTTTTTTTCCCCCCAAGTTTGGGTATTTGCTCGTATATTTATCAAAGTGCGAGTGTAATAATCTGCAAGCAGAAATATGTTGCAATTAGCCTGCGTGGTGCAGTAACAAAGTTAAAAGACAACTTGTGTGGAGGACAAGCATGTAAACAACCTCCCATTTATTATTCAGCAAACCGTTGAGACGTGGTGACGAGCACCCGAAGACTCTTGAAGGCAAGGCCCCATCCCAGAAGCTTTGCTCCATATCTTCCAACCCGTTTGTTATGTTCTCCATCTGTGACACAGCACCCACAACCAGAGCCTCACGCCAACTTTGGGCCACAGCCTCCTTCACTGACGAAATGCCTCCAAGGAAACAATAATGAGCAATTTTCTGATAATACGAACCCATTACCCTTAGCCGCCATAACACCCACAGTTCATCCTGTGAATATAAACCTTGATCCCCCCCCCCACACACACACACAAGTGGCCCTTTGCTGGACATTTTTCAGACAGGCGAAACTGAAATTGTGATGACAAGCTAAAAACAAAAGTTGCTTTATTCACCATTGTGTCCAAAAACCTGTTGAAGCAACCAGAATGAATACGAGTAGAACCTTCAGGAAAGAATTTAATTGGCTTTTATTGTTTTTCCTTAGATAATGAGACTATTTTTATATGGTTCTATATTGAGCTTCTTGTAGTTTCAGTGAGTCTCCGTGTCATGCCAGTGGTTGACAAAACTTTGTTTTCAGTTTCCACCTCACAAAAAACTCAACAATACAACTACATTGAGAAATTTAGAGATTTGGTGAATAAACTGGTCCTCTAGAAACAAACTCAAAATAATGTATTTTAGACCAAAAGTACCACAACAATCTTTATAGGGCCATCACTCAGGAAGTATGAAAGAAACCTCAAATCAAAGCCTTCTCTTGAATAGATGTCCATGAATACGGTACTTTACTCTCAAATGTGTATTTTCGTGGTTGACTGGCCTCTGTTGTTTTGCACAGTCATAACTTGTGGGATTATTTTATTAAACTTTGGTCTAATACACTTGCGGATGATACATGTCCATGGTCCTGACCTGTCCAGTGTGCACTCTCAATGTCAGCTGAGATCGTCTCCAGCTGGAGACCCAAAGTTGGATGAACTGGTACAGAAGATAAATGGATGGGTGAAAGAAGATGCTCCACTGACGTGAGCTTGACTTTTTTTTCCTCTTCATTTCTCATCACAGATAAAAAAGAGACAGAAATCAAGAACTAAATGCAGTCCGTTGGAGAAGGTGTAGGGCAACTTTCTAATTTTCATTGCAGAAGCACATGAGCTGAAACTCTGCCAGTAACATATTTTAAATCCGCCCGACATGATAGATGAGACAGTCCACCCTGTAGGATATTACCATTTTTCTCTGGGGCGTCCAGCTCTCTCTCTGTCTGTCTCTCGCTGTGTCTGTCTGTCTGTCTCTCTCTACCTGCTGATCGCATCCTGTAAACACCCAGAGCGCCGTGCTTTTCAGGTTTGCTCAATCTTAACACTCGTCCTGACAGCACATTTTGGTTCCTTTTACCCCAGCAGACAGCAACGTTTGCATTGGAGCTGGTTTTGTGACAGCGACACATTCATCATGTAATAAAGTGATGCAAGCTGTTACAAAACGCCAAACTGAGACTCAGCGAGTTCTTTAGCGTTGGCGAGGAGTTGCTGCTACTTCAGGGATGCTTCTTTGGCTTCTCTGCCAAAGAAGCACCATCAGACACAAATGTTTGTTTTGTTTTCTGAAAGTGCCAGTTCTGTGTCTGTGCTCATTTAGGAGGATGCAAAAAAAGAGTAACAAGTCAGAACTAATACCTTTTGGTGGCAAGGAGAGGAT
>JASSRZ010000072.1:13018178-13029909 GCA_032164315.1 Malacoctenus gilli | reverse complement strand
TTCAGCTTGAGCCAGGATGGTTGTATATTGAAGTTTTGTGAAAGCTTATTGGCAAGTGTGTGGTGAATGTTTTCATTAGTGTTTGTTTTGTTTATTCCCAACTGTTTTTTTAATGTATAACTTTGATGTTATCAGTTTAGGGAACTTGTGTCTTTCTGAGTTCAAATTCAAGAAAACTGTTGTCTGTGGGTTGCGACAGGAATGCCAGACGAGCAGAGAGAGGGCCTTCAGGAGGAGCTCATTGATATCATTCTCAGAGTTTTGAAGCGTAATCCCCAGCTGCACTATTACCAAGGATACCATGACATCGTCGTCACCTTTTTACTGGTCCTGGGAGAGCGCTTAGCAACCGCTCTGGTAGAGAAGCTCTCGACTCACCACCTCAGGTACAACAACTCAATGTTTCTAGAAACATTTGCATTCGTGGCTTTGTTCTTTGGATACTCATTGATGCCTTTCTTTCTCAGGGACTTCATGGATCCCACCATGGACAATACAAAACACATCCTTAACTATCTGATGCCCATCATTGAGAGGGTCAACCCTGAAGTGCATGACTTCATGCAACAGTAAGACGGGATGAATGTTTTTATTGGTGACAACAGACATCTCAATATGATTTCAGTCCCTTGAAGATACAAGAAAAGTTCATGATTCAAGACAGCTATAATTAAAGCTGAACGGTCTGAATTACATAAGTATATAATTAACTCTGCCAACTCCACATATGTATCCAGTTTGCCTTTATTGAAAGGTTATATTGGGTCTGTGCCTTTTGTGACACATCTGCTGTGTTTCCTGTGTTCTGTTTGACTGCACTAGAAAAGCACTGATTGACTGTGGCATTGAAAATCCCCTGTTCCTGCATTGATTCTCAGGGCAGAGGTGGGTACAGTCTTCGCTCTCAGCTGGCTGATCACCTGGTTTGGCCACGTCCTCTCAGACTTCCGTCACGTTGTGCGGTTGTATGACTTCTTCCTGGCATGCCACCCGTTGATGCCCATCTACTTTGCTGCTGTGGTAAGTTTCCACTAATGGCCACTTATGGTTTGCTGGAGAACTGGATTACAAACTCATCTTCCACTTACAGTGCTGTTTTTTCTCTGAAACAGCGTGGAACTTCTATATTGTTAACTGATGGTGCAGTTTGAAGTCGGATCGGTTTTTTTTTTGTGAAAGTGTCTTTTCATTTCAGGTTGTGCAAAGGTGTGTGTGACATCTGAGGGTGTCCTGGATGGTATTGTGTCCTGGAGTGTTGTGTAAAGAGAAATCAGTGTCTACTATAGATACGTTATGATCTCAATCGAATTCATAAGCAAGATAGTCGAGAACTGATTTGATTGTCCTTTGTATGGCTGATAAATGCATCAGTCACTGAATGATTAGATCACCTGTGTTAGGGACTTAACATCAAATGAGCCTTATATTGTTGTTTGTACTTTTATTGACTTGATTTCATAGTGTCTTCATGGGGAATTGGAAAACTTCCCAGTGGGAATTTCCTAATTTGATAGTTTTCCAAAGTGCTTTTCCAGCTGGGAATTGGACCTTTTCCTTTTTCACAATTACTCCTGATATCAATATTAGACTCTAACGTGCAATAGCGTCGTTGCTCTTCACCAATTTGCCCTCATGTGTTGTTGTTGTTCGTGCTGCAGATTGTGTTGTACAGAGAAGAGGAGGTGTTGGAGTGTGAATGCGATATGGCCATGGTTCATCACCTGCTGTCACAGATCCCACAGGATCTGCCGTACGAGATGCTCATCAGTCGAGCGGGAGATCTTTTTGTCCAGTTTCCTCCCTCTGAACTCGCAAGAGAGGCGGCCTCTCACGAAAGGTACCGAGTCCTTTCGGATTACGACATTTACACATAATTCCAGCTTTGCAGCCCCTATTAATGTCTAAGAGACTTGTACATTTTCTTGCGATATCAACATGCACATTATCCTCTACGCACTCCTGATGACTCTCTTGCTTTCTGTCTCCCTGTTTGTTCTTGTCCCTTTACCTCTGAAGCACGGCAGCTTCTACCTTCAAAGACTTTGACCTCGCTTCCACTCAGCAGCGGCCAGATTCAGTTCTCCGCCGCAGACGCCGACAGAAGCAGGCTGCGCTGGAGAGCTCACCGGTGAACTCTGTTGTCAGGGTGGCTCAACCTTCAGCGGCACGGCGGTTTGTCCGGTTGGCCGTAATGGGTCTGACGGTGGCTTTAGGGGCAGCAGCTCTGGCTGTGGTGAACACTGCTCTGGAGTGGGCCCCGAAGCTTGATTTATTTCCTTGAAGTGCTTCGTTTGACTCCCGCACTCTCACTTATCTGTCCATGTCTGAATGAAGCTGACGGGTCTCTTTTACAAGAACCTTTTAATCTATTAAACCATGCGCCACGGGGTTTGTAACACTGTCAAGGAGCACTCGCTCCAAACTGAACCAGCTAACGCTCCCGTTTCTTTGAAGCACCCTGCTCCGCGTTGGTTCTCTGCTGTGGGCCGTCTTATGATTCCTGGAGAGTGTGAACTGCTGTGGTTCTGGAGAGAAGACTCTTTCTTGCTATAATCAAGAGACTATTTCAAAGAACTCTTACAGAAAGTGTCATCATTAAAATCTATTTATATTTCGTATTAGGATAATCTGATGTGCAGTCATGCTGAATGCTTTGGAGGCTTCACTACACTTGAAACTGCTGCCAATTTAGAAGGATGGAGTGTGTCACGAGTGTGAGAGTGCGTGTGCGTGTTTGTGTCAGCATCCCGTTTGTTATCAATTTGATACCTGGACTGAGACCAAAATGAGGATTCTTCGAGTCCTCTCTTTGTATAATTTATTTCTTTTGTTTATTTTAAGGGATGTGAGTATCTGTATAGCAACATGACGGGCACGTTTGAAGTCATGACTTTCTTTCTTCTCTTTTTTCCTTTAAGCTGTTTAAAGTTGCCCTTTTAGACAGGGTGAAAATAGTTCTTCTTCATTGGGAGGGAGTATTAACCATGACAACACTAATTTGTTTTGGCTTGTCGAGTCAGGTGAGCTTCTGTACGTATGCGGATAAGGAACAATTGGTGTAAAATAAGTAAATGTATTGTAGCCGATATACCGAGCATAATTTCTGTTTCTGTAAATTAGATTTGGAGGACACAACTGGGTCAAACTTTTACTGTTCAGGATGTTGAATTTGTTGTGACAAATGTTTTTTGGAAAATATCTGTCTCACTGCAGTTATGTCTCAATTTTGAGTCGTCAAATGATAAATTATTTCCTTATTAATTTTAGAGGGATAAATGATCAGATCTCCTCGTGTAGTTAAGCCACATACTTATTCATTAAATGTAAGGCAACAGAAAATGTTGTGGGATAAATAAAAGTGAGATAAAGCATAATCCTCCTTTTGGCACACTAAGGGACTCTGCCTTCACTGGCAACATTATCAGAATACCGATAGTTCAATAGGTGCTTTGCTCCATTTTCTCCTGCTAAGGTGCTCTTCTCACAAACGGCACCTGATTCTTCAAATCAATGCTGTGTGATGTTTTTTGTTCTCAGCATGACTTTAGCTTGATTTGCAACTTTGTAAATTCTATTGACATACATCCATTCCCAAGAATATTTGAGTCACTTTAATTTCCATGAGGATTTTTAAACTGGATATGAGAGGTTTCAGTGATTTTGCACTCTCAAGTATCCTTGTTTTTACTGAAAATACACTGCAAAAGGAAGTGATGATGAGCCGGTGAGCCTGGATGGTAATGTTGAGGATTGGCTTGTCATACATCACAGATGTTGCACTCTGTCACCACTCAAAATTTCTCAAATTTTGTTGAAGTCATGTTTAAAAAAAATGCTGGATTTGTTGGTTAATTTTTTGTTTTTACATACATTTTTGTATGCTGACAACTGAACTCATGACATCCTGTTTGTGCATTGTAGTCGATGGGTTTACCGTCCTATCAGTGGAAAACTGACTGAACTGGTGGATGATCAGTAATATTGTTTAAATTAAGGTGTCCTGTCACATGTTCAAGGATGCTCTCATGAGCATAGATATACTCACAGTATTCTAATGTCCCGCGCGCATCTGCACTTGTTTTTTGTTCATTTTTATTGCACTAAATGATCTCTCTGCCTTTTACGTTTATTTTGTTATAACAAAGCTGTCATGCTAATGTAAAGTTGTACATGAGAATGCTAATAAACTAGAGTGAATATGTTTAATTTTACTTGCTTGAACCTTATTATTTGATCTCAAATCACGTGTGCAGCTTTTGTTGTGGGACGGCTGTAGGAAATGGCAGGAAAGCTGCCATTGTCGCTGCTCTGCCACTACGAGATGGTGTGGGGAGATCAAAGTGGACCACTGATGATGATGACGCTGCAGCTGTATCAAATAGTCTCGTGTCTGGCAGAAATACCACCTACCTGTCCAACCACAGGGAATTTTGTAACTTCAGATTTTGCTTGGGATACTAACCCACAAGATATGTCCTGAAAACTTCTGATGGTGACAAGCAGTGACATAAAATCTTGCTAAAACAGCTTTTACAATCACAGAATGAAATTTCATCAAGCTCAGACCGGATGAAAGAAGAACACAAAGTTCGTTAACTCCTTTTTTTAATGTGTTTTTTCCATGAATGGAGGCAATTACAGCCTTTTTTATAAGACATTTCGGTCAACGCTTTCACGTTTACATATACAACATAAACACAACTTTGTTATTCTCCAGAAATGTTCATTTCAGAGTGAGCCAAGTACAGCAAACTTAATCCAGTATTTTGTTTTGGATCCGATACTTTAGGGTCGTCAAGTGCATCACAACCATCCGCTTTATCCTGTAAACACATTCAATTATTTGTAAACGCAACAACATTCTTCACCTGTCTCGATAAAAAATTACAATTCCCGCAACTTATTTGTTTTTTTTAGGCACTTATCAAGCAAAAACAAAAGTACATAACACTCTGGATTACCTTCACTTTATGCTCCTCGGTTTTTGGCGTTGTATATGATGAGCACTAAATTAAAGTATTGCAAAAACCCCTTTCACAACAAATATTATGGGAAGCCATTGTTGCACTTGAAGGGAAACGTTGAGTTGCAATTCCTCACAGCTTTCTCAGAGAGGAGAAATTAGCACAGCAGGCAGAACCATAATAACAACGTTAAAGATCAGGCAGTGAAAATAAGGAAAGGACAAGTAAAAATAAGTGGTTAATTCTTCTCAGAGAAAGGCCCTCGAAAGCTCTGAACCTTGACAGTTTGGGCACACAGATAAACAAGCTCAAGGTGCTTGTTTGTGTTGCTTCCTGGTAGCAGATGAATAGTGTAATGACAGGACAAAGACAACACCTGACACCTGTCCAGCAATTGGATCCAAGGCTGGTAGAAAAACAAAAAACAACACAAAAAAACACCAACTAATGAACACTTTTCCAGCAACCAGTTTTGAGCAAGATGGAATCTGTGCGTCCTCACAGTGTCACAACAGCATGTGCAATATGTTCATTACTGTGCTCTCCTCAGTGGCAGTTCTGACAGTTGGGATGACAAGGACGATTATTGACTCTACATCCACAGCCGCCCGATGTGTCGCCGCTCCCCTGTTAAATGGAGAAAGGAAGAGAATGATTCAAAAATGCCCAAATAACTGCAACTCTCCCGAATGATACACAGTGAGAACGTGTTCAGCTGCTCCGTGCACAGATGTGGGTGCAACGTTCTTACTTTGGGACCCCAACGAGCTTGTTTGGTGACCCAGCAGATTTCCGTCCTGCACATCAAACAGCAGATCCAGTCGCAGCCGTCTTTTTTCTGGACGATGATGTCGCATCGAGGGCATTTCATGGCCTCCCCGTTCTGCAGCATGTTCTGCAGTGATACACAGGAAACAATGAAACAACAATGAAAGAATAGTATAGTACCAAAAATTAAAAATATTACTCATTCAGAAATAACACTCACCAAAATCATCTTTGTGTGAATTCTAACTCAAAATTAATGTTGACCTACCTCCAACATCTGCTTTGTCTTCTGTGCTGCTTCGTCGTTCTGTGCTCGCACACGCAGGTCGTCCTGGTAGTCTTTACAGTTCATGTTCTTGTGAATGGCCTAAAAAAAGCCAGTTGTGAATGTTTATTGCTGCTACTATCGTAGCTAAACACACACAAAACTGTCGGGAAGTCGTTAAAAGGCTACAGATCTACCCTGCAGAGGATGCAGTTGGTCTCGTTGCAGAGTTCACAGTGGAACTCGTTGACCTCGTCCTCGTAGATGCACCACCCTCGACAGTTGGGCGTCTGACAGTGGAAGCTGTGCTCTGAGCGGCTCTCCGCAATGCTGAGACGCAGCTCCAGGAACCGCTGGAGCTCCACATCTGTGAGCAGCTGCAGGATCAAACCATCAACAAAACAAACAAACGAGAAGCTTTTGATCTGGGCCTTTGGAGCCTTTGAAAGTGGAGGTACTCCAGTGTTCTCCCACAGTCCACACACATGCTTATTGGTTGAATTGATGAATGTATTTGCGTTCCCAAATCTTGGCCGTTCATGTTCATTTTCTTGTGTTCCTGGCTTGAACTCACCGCTTTAATCTCTCGGTCCAGCAGCTTGCTGTCGCATGCGTCTGGACACGACACCTCGGCATCTTGACTGTTTATTATTGTCCCTTTCAGACATTCCCTGAACAAAGAAACACGAGTTAAACCAAACCATCAGTCAAACAGAATGTAAAACCACAACACGCTGACAAAGCTCCAAGCTGTTCCCCCCTCAAACCTGCAGAAAGTGTGCAGACACTCCCTGAGCACGACGCCCTCTCCTGGCTGCATTGAGAGAAAACAGATGGGGCAATCTGCTTCATAAGTGTTGGGGATGATGCTCATTTCGTCAGTGGCCAGCAAGTTCATGTAGTTCTTCTGACGTTCTTCCTGCTGAGCCTGTAAGAGAAAAGTCAAAGGAGGCGCAATAAACAGAGAAGATTCAGATTACAAGCATACATTAAGGAAAAACAAACTGGGAAATGTTGTGATGGTTGTGAGTCGTTCTGCCAGAAATGTATAAAAAACCAAACGTAATTTATGGTTTTAACAAGAGCATAAATAGATGCACATACGTGTCAATCTTCCCTAACTCCTGCGCATGACATTTGCATCATCACAATCGTGTTACATAGCAAAAGAGGTAAGTTCTGAAAAATTACAAGTCAACACTGTGAGGCAACAGGTCAGTTTTTTTGTGAAGTGCACATCTCTGTTTTGTCTTCAGTGCAAATGAGGTGAGGTTCAGAACACTGCAGGTGGAAGACCAGAGTTTATGCAGCAGTTACCTGTTCGTACTGCAACAGGGCCAGCTCCTCCTGCTGCAGTCGGCGAACCTCCTCCTGGTCTGGCTGGTAGATATCAGGCACTTTGTACTGCTCCGGCCGCGCCTCGCCACACATCTCGCAGCCGGGACGCGTTGGCTTGTTGGTGAAGGTGCACGCGAGACAGGACCAGCCGAGCTGCACACGCAAACACAGAGACACGCTGCATGCTCGCACTGCCACCGAAAACAGGGATAAGCTCAGTCACGAGGCAGCCACATTGTTTAGGAGTGTTCTGACCTGAGGTTTAGGAGGAGGAGGAGGAGGAGCAGGTCTCTTTTTATCATCGCCTGCACCGAGTCCTCTGGGTAGGAGATGCATGGATTGCATCGACTCCATAATACCTGAGCGCAAAATACCATAAAATAAAATGCTCTTGGAACCAGGGAACTTGTCAGTAACACTTGAGACAAAAGCAGAAAAGGTGGTAAAAAACTGTTTTAGTCATGTTTAAACATGTTTCACTGCTTTCTGTGATGAACCAGTTGAATTTAAATGGTTTCTATCTCTCTTATTCTTTTGTGTGCTTAAGTGTCACTTGTTGCAAGGCTGCTTGGGTAATATTTAGTTTGCTTTTTAGTCTGTAACTTTATTTTGTGCTCTTTTTTTTGCCCGACATCCTGATTAATGAACTTTGTTTTTTGCAATGCTCAATAGATGTCATTAGGAGTAGATTCAAATGTTATGACAGGACACAAGAGGTGTTTAAACTCATAATAACTGCTGCCCATTAACTTGTCAGTTCAGAATTCAATTATCGTTTTATCTCCATAAAGTGTGAAATTGCCCTCAAAGTTTCCTCACTAAAAACGTTGACAGTTGTGGGTGTTTTCCCCCAAAATCTGAAACAGTCTCCCTCGATCTTTATATATATTTCATCTGTAGATAAATGTGCATCGTGTGTGTGGGAGTCTGACCACTGACCTTCAATTCGCTGCTGCTCCAGGTCGATGTTGTGTTGTTGGCGTGACAGATTAGCAGCTTGGGCAGACATAATGAACAGGAAAGCCTGGTCACCACTCTTCCGCACTCCGTGGCTGTGTAACGTGTCCTGGTCTTTGGCGAGCCGCTTGCCGATCACCCAACGCTGCAGCAGCGGGTGGAACCCGAAGTCATGGCTGATCTGTGAAATTGTGACTGAATTGAGCAATGCGAACAATTATGCAGAAGTGCAAATGGCAACTGCATATAAGGCAAAATGTCTTTAAAACCTTTAAAAAAACAAGAAGCAAGCCTTGTAAAGTGACTCTCAGATGAGCTGGTTGTGTGTCTGCACAGCTGTACCTTCTCCTTCAGGTGGGCTATCGTCATGGCAGCAGAAACCTCAACAGTCACGGGGATGTAGTTGTCTGACTCAGCATCCTCCACCCCAACTTTCAGCCTACAAGTGGACATTTATTCCTGGTATTGTTGAGTTATGTTTACACTTGTTCAGTACACGAGGTCTCAGGAGCCCAGCTTGTATCCACGGACGGGTGTACAGACACTTTTGCTTTCAATTTCCTGGTGCCTGTCTCGACCTTTCACAACAAGTCACATCTAAAAATAGGCTCAAAGAGGAAGGGGGGGGACTTCTTTTCCCAGCAAAACAGGGACGTCACATGAGAAGAAGAGTCTGCACACAGTTGCGTCCCACCTGATGGAGTCCTGAGGGTAGGCCTGGCTGCCGATGCTGACCGACACTGGAAGCGCGAGCTTGGAGAGCTTCTCACACAGTCTGACCGCCTCTTCGGAGTCTCCACTGCTGAGGGACTCGCTCAAGGAGCGGGCGAGCTCCTCAGCTGCAGGATGAGGGGGAAAAAAAACAAGGAGCCTCAAGGGACTTCTCATCCTCATGCTTCACTTTCCTTTTCACTTAAAAGGTGCAGGCAGTGTCATTTCTGAGCTTTAGGCAACAGTGGTGGCTGTTTGAGTTATAATAAACAGATCTATCATTATGCAGTATAATGATTCATGGTGCACATTGAGGAATATTATAAAATAAATGTATCTTTTGCAGGAAAAATAGGCGATTCAATGAGTTTTATCAAATTGAATGTCAAAATATTCTAATACTACTTGATGTACCTCGTTATTCACAGTAAACAAGTTGCCAATGATTCATCGTCACACCGCCACATATTTTCTATCCACATTCGTGGACAGCGACAAAAAAAAATTGACAGACAGAACAAATCAACCAGTTTCCAAGATGACAGTATTTGGTTTGAAGCGGGAAGTGTCAGATTAAATAAATCATGACAGAAAACCGACACAAAAGTGATTCGCTCACCTTCTTTCAGGTTGACTTTTGCTGTCACTTCAGAGGCCATGGCGCCACCTGAAACGACAGGTAGCGCGACGTTACGGCGCAAAAACCCGCCTGTCGGAACCAAAACCGATCATTGTGTCCTATTAAAGTTTGTTTCCCACCTCATGAGGCCGCGCAGCTGACGCACTTCTTTCCGCGTTCAACGGAAACTTCCTCCGCTCGACTTGGCGTCCAAGATTGTTTCGTTGGCGAAAGAAAAAAGGGAATGCAACCTTGACATGAAGGGTTTGAGTCCTTTTTTTGTCTTTCGGCGTCGAGCAGCAGTCAGGAAGAAAGGAAAGTGAAACTCACGTTGAATAAGGGCAGGAAGACCTTAGACACGCGCCGCCCTCCGTCTCTCCATAAACCCGCTGACAGTTTCCACCTTCATGTGAAGTTTAGATACAATGTGGATAAATGACTGGGTTCATATGTCATGAGGATCGAGCACATTGTATCCTTCCTCACGTTTGCGTTGATTCACTTTCAAAATATTGAATAAATCCAGTTTCAAATGAGGCTCCGGGCTCTCGTGAAATAGGATAATTTAAAAAAAAAAAAAAGAAGCTCTATATCTGGGAATAATTTAGTCAAAGTGCAACAAGGAGGAAGAATCGGGACTCAGACTCTAATGCTTCCGCATTTGCTTGTTTGCGTGACGTCCCAAAGTTTCGAGTGCGCAACTCTATCGCGGTTTATGGTAATTTTGCCGCCTGACTGTGCCAGAGGTTCGTCAGGCAGGACAACCTCATACCAGGCAGGACAGCTGCTGTCCTGCCTGGTATGAGGTCACCTGATCTTATCGAGCTGTTGGGTAGCAAACTTTCTGCAAATCTCCTCGCTGGTGAGATTCAGGGGTGTTGAAGGGGAAACATAGAGAAACATGCGGGACTGCGGCCCGACAGTACCAGGAGCGTCCACCTCTGCACCAGACCCCGCTCATTTTACTGAATAAGACCACTCAAATAAGTTGAGTAGCCGACTTCGATGCTTTTGTGAAACAAATTGAACTGACCACGCAGCCAAAATTTTACATTGGCAAAATGTGTCCAGCAGGTGGTAGTATATCGTCAAAGTTGTGTTTCTTGACAGCTAAACTGAAGGTGTTTAAGCTTTGCGTTGTAGTAAATTTTGAATAAAAGATCGTCCAAATCCGAATGCGGCATAAAAAATTATAAAAGGGGTAAAACTTCCTCAAGTTATCAAGTAAGAGGTAGAAAGTTTAGCCATGGGGACATCTACAGCTAAAAAGAAACAGTCTGAACACAAACACACTTCTTGTGTTGGTTTATTCATGATTAAATGCGGTGAATCCAACTGATGTACTCAGAATAGTACTCCTGTTGCAGAGCTCCACATCTCACCACCAGCTTCCTATTTACTCTCCGTGCTTTAAAATAACAGACAGGTTCAGGGATTGGAATTTTAAACATGATCAAGTGAATTCCCCTTTTTTTTAAATTCCATCTACACGTTGAGAATAAACGGGCCAATCACAGCGGCTCCAGCAGGAGGAGCTGGTTGCCGTGTTCAGCAGCGCACCACAAAGTTGCTCAGCATCCTCCGAGTCCCCACCCGCCCGCCCGCCTGCTTCTCCTCTGCCTGCCACATTTCTCCTGCCTCCTCTCGCACCTGCAACCTGCGGCTCTTCCAGCGGCTCCGCTCCCAGCCCGTCAACAGTTCCGAACCGTTCACGGTGTGTGTCGACGCGTCCGAAGATGCTGGCTTGTACGGAGATGATCACTATGTGCCTGCAGTCGGCCAAACAGAAGCACCTCCGGGCTCAGCAGCAGCAACAGCAGCAGCAGCAACAGCCGCCGCTGCACACCGCTGGACAGGGGCTTACTATCTTTCATGATGTGAGTGGACCGACTCGCGTAATTGCCATGAAAAGTAGCGTTTCTGCTCAGCATATGCTGTTTGTTTTGGAATTGCAAGAAGTGCACTTCAGCTCTTAGAAGTCAAAGTTACCGGTTAAATAATGAGATGCATGATTTCAGAAAACATCTGTTTTTGTAGAAAATGCCATTAAAGTTAGAGGATCTCTCTCTCTCTCTCTCTCTCTCTCTCTCTCTCTCTCTCTCTCTCTCT
>JASSRZ010000072.1:12969735-12985312 GCA_032164315.1 Malacoctenus gilli | reverse complement strand
CACACACACACACACACACACACACACACACACACACACACACACACACACACACACACACACACACACAATGTGAGTGTTCGCTGACTCTACTTTTTCTCTGAGCAGCCTTGTGGTGCAGCTCTATGAGCCCATGAAAATAGGGAACAAAAATAACTTGTACACTGATGAACACGACAGGAGAAGAAGTGTGCACTGTAAAAATGTTATGATCAGCAACTAAAAAGTTTCCACTGCTTTCATGTATTCACAGATGATTCACACATTCATTATAAGTGAGCTTTTCAATAATTACAGGAATCTCTGAAACAATTCATCTTTTTTTCAGTACAAATTCATTGCCATATTAAATGTTATGAGACATGCACCGATTTTGGCACATGAATGTATCAGATGAGTCACACTGGATTTTTAGATCAAAAAATTCTCATCGTGGCTTTTGAGTCGTCCTGCTTATTTATAGAGCTTTATTTAGGAACTACTCTGATGTCAACAGTGTTGGCTGATCAACATTGTTATTTACTCTGCTAATAAACTGGAAGCTTACTTTGTAGTAGTTATGAATCATATATATTAGTCATTTGGGCCTGCACAACATGTCTTGTTATTCCACCTCCATTTATATCATGCACTTTTTACCCTGGTACATCAGCTGATTTTACCGATCAGTACTGATCTTCTTGAAAAAGTGTGAAGAATTTATTGACTATGATGAGAAGATACATCAGCAGCCCATTTAATAATGGTCACAGCTTCGATTGCACCCCCATAAATATTTGACTTCCTGAAAGATTTAGCATGTTTTGTGTTGATAATTTATGATTAATAACCAAACAGACTTTTAAAAAGGAAGAAAAAAGATAAATATTTCATTGGAGTACTTCAAACAGGTTTTATTCAAACAATAATTTCCTCATGCATTTTCTTTTTTATTATTTAGTCCTGACAGAAGTTAAAGGGAAGGGTTCTCGTGTCACTAAGTGTTGAATTCTTCAAACGACATTGTTTTATGAGCTGTGTTTTCAACCAAATACAACTCACAAGTGCAGTTTTGTATCAGTCTGATACAGGTTTAGATTCAATACGATTGTGCCCATCACAAATTTTAAAGAAGCTCTGCTATTTTCCTTGTTGTGTGAATGCTGGAAGCAAACATGGAACTTTTCATCCTATTTTTTTGTCACCATTTCAATTGAGCAACGTTTTCACCTCACTTGAAAAGCAGTTTTTAAGCTGATATTACGTTCAAGTTCCTGAAAGACAACTTTGGCAACTTCAGACGTTCAACACATCCTGCAGCCTTGCAAATAATTCCTTTACTTCTAAGTACAGATCTATCGGCGCCATCTAGTGGCACCATGTGATATTACATCCTTGTACTCATAAACTTAAAATGATTGATTTTATTGCAGCTTCCTGTGACGCAGGTACTGAAGAGGCTCAACACCTTTGCGAGCCACTGCTTTATGTAACGAGGCATCACAAGAATACAATATGAATTTCAGAGGAGAAAAACATGATAAATAATGCAGAAGAAAATTCCCAGTCACCTCACAATAATTCAATCCCACCAAAGCCTCCTCATTACTCAGCACCTACATTCAAAGATGTCTCCTGCAAATTTAATTGTGAGCCACTGAATGATTCACAACTTTTAGACAAAGCAGATGCAAAATTTAGAGATCTGCTTTTTAGGGGGAAACCACATCACACTTTTGCACCGCTCATATTCGACTTACCCGAATTTCATTTGACTTGTCTTATAATGCTTTGCCTTTTCATAAGATTTGAATCCCATTTGACAAAATTAGTTGCAAAAGTAGGGTAAATGCGGGATAAGTATGGAAATAGTCTTTATTCATAGCAGTTGGTCAATGAGCTTGAACCCCCTAATGTGTAATATTGACTGCGTGTCTAGGAAAGAAATAATTGAATTACTTTTGAAAGATGAAAGATCATAACTATTATGTACCATTTCTTAGAAATCAAAGAACATCCCCAGCTACACGCATTCATTTTACATTTTAGTGGTCAAGAGATGATGATGAGAAATGTTTCCCCCCTAATAAATGGAACCATTAGGTTTTTTATTTCTCAAATTTGTTTCTCATTCACTCTTGCAAAGACACAGACACAACACTTTCTGAAGTATTTCTACTTCTTTATTTCATACTTCATGTCAAGATATGTTTTTCATATGAAGATACGCTTCATAACAAAAGAACAAGGTTTAAAGAATGAAGGTAAAATTGTGGCTCACAAAATAAAGGCAATCTCTCATAATTTTTTACAAAGTCATCTTACAACAAACAAGAAATATCTCAGTTGTAACAGCAGAGTACCATGAGTCAAAGTTCCTCGCTAAACGTCTGACTTAAACCTAACTGTGACAAAACAACAAGATATGACCTGTACATACGAATACAGCTTAGCTCCTGAGTTTCTCTGTGGGACTGAGTCACTGCTCTGTACCATCGCAACATCCCTGTGGATAATCTCTGATGGAAGTACTTTTAATTACCTTTTCATGCCTCATTTACTGCAGTTTTTTAAAGGATATTCGAATGCATGTATAGGAAATTGTTGTGATGTTAATATTGCAACGGTTGAAGATTGGGTGAAACATCTGCCTTCCACAGCTGGTGATGTTTGCCAAAGTAAAACTGAACGCTCCTGTGTTTACTCGATCATGACCACTCGTCCTCCTGTGTGATTTTTTTTGTTTTGTTTTATCCTTTTTTGTTGAAGATGTAACAGTAACAATATTCAAACTCAAGATGATATTCATGTGATGTGATTTACAATCCATTTTCCACAAAGACGGTTACAGGCAATGACAACGACTCTTTCTTTAGTGACTGATAACTTTGGTGATGCAGAAATGGCTTGAAATACCTGAACACTTCATTTTTCAATATTGCTTTCGACAAAAAAATAATCATATGCTTTACAATATTCACTGACAGCACGACTGGGTGACGTTCACGCATATGAAATCCTGACAAGAAGTTGGTGAGCAAATATTTATTTATACACGGGAGCTGCAGAGACAACTTACATGGTCTACTGTCAGATTCTCTTCCTACAGGACAAAAAACAGATGCTTTAGGGCTGGTACTAGTACACTGTTTACATTAACCTCCACCTCCGCTATCTTAAATTTATACAACAAAGTGAGGATGTCAGCTCTCGGAGGGGGAGCGTTTTTATACCTCATTGTTTTTTAATCCCCTCTGTCTTTTCTCATATGCCTCCCTTTCATAACTTCCTCCCTGCAGCCAGAGATAAACCAAGATCAATCATCAGGCTTTTTTTTCTCTCCCTCCCTCTGCACACAGATCCAAGATTTGGGGTTTTGGACGATGAGAAACACGTTTCCATCTGTTAGGGAGATCTGTTCATCCAATGGATGCGTTCGAGACGAGTCCTTCTGTTCCTTGCCAAAGCCAAAGTCCCAGTTGACATATCACTCAAACAGTCCTCCATAATCTGTCCTTTTTTATCTGCCAAAGAGTATGATGAAAAATCTGTTATCCTAACTTAACCCACGAATAGTTTCCTCATGCTGCTGATTCAAACGAAGAGCATGGACGGCACGACAACCGCCCAAGTCCTTTAGTGTCCGTTGGTCTCGGGGGCCGAGGCGGGGGTGGAGGGGGTTGACGATCGGGAGGCCACCGAAGCCTTCTCCCCACCTGGGCTGGAGATTGAAGGCATGCTGTCGGCAGCTTTGACCCCCGCCAGGCCGACGGGAGGCGCCCCGGCGGCGGCCGCCGCCGCCGCTGCAGCTGCCCTACTTGCGGTGATGGCGGAAACGGGTTTGGGCTGCGCCTGGAGTCCTGGGCTGCAGATGAGGTGATGTCTCTCCCAATCCTTGTGCTGGCAGAAGGAGCCGCAGTAGCGAGCGGCGTTGCAGCCGCTGCACGTCTCGCTGGCTTTGCGACCACAATTCCAGCAACACTGAAAAGAGAGGAAGGGACAAGTAGGCTGTAAGTTTTCATGCTGACCTCTTAATGAACACTGAAATGATCTCAGAACATGAAGAACTTCCAAAGATAAATCCGTCAACTGATTTTCTCAGACAGAAACAAAAACTTTGACATTCAGGTGAACTTGAGAACAATTTTCTATTTACATATCCAACAGTGACTTCAGACCGAGCTGTAACGAGATCTCATTTGCAGTCGTGTGTTTTGGCTCCACTAAATCTCCAAATCCTGAAGGAGATGACTGGCTCACAAGGTGCTAAACACTTTACTCTGTGAACCATAAATAATAGGTGTGAATTTCTCTTTTTGGAGTGATAATAGATTCCATTTTATGAATGGAGAGGATACTTTACTTGTGTGGCTCGTCAGACTGCTTGATCACTGTGGTCTGCCACATTCACCCATTAGCAATGTAATGTGTTTGCACACTACTAGGAGCAATTTGAGGTTAAGTGTCGTGCCCGAGAGCACTTCAGAAAATGGGCAGGGAGGGGGTGGAATCGAGCTGCCATCAGAACACAAATCGAAGGACGACTTGTTCTGTCTAAGCCGCAGCTGCTCTCTTTTTAATATTGTTACTCAAGCTTATCGCCATGACAACTCAGTTTATGTGATCTTGTGATTATAATGACCTGTGACCAAATGAATGCAACTCGATCCGCAAAGAACACAGAATATAAAGTCGTAAAGGACCCAAACAATTGCTGCCTTGAGTCAGTTGTTACGTCTGTAAACTTCAATAAGCTCGAAGTCAAGGCTTAAAACTGTTGTGCTTTCTGACACAGAGCTGCTTTTATTTCAGATCTTCTTCCACCACATGTCTCCTCACCTCGCTGGAATCTTCCTGTTCATTGATGACCAAGATTGCGTCCTCTTGAGCTTTTCGCTTTGCGTCAGCCAGAGTTTTCTCCATCTTTGCTCTCTCAGCGGCGATCATCTCGAAGGCCTTCTGCTCCGCCTCGGCGACAGCTTTCTGAACCTCATCCATGGCCTGACGCTTCACCTCGTTCACCGCTTCCTCTGCACAGCGAGAGGAAAGAGTTTAATTTTTAGCTGACTTTGTCTTGCGAGTGGGTTTTTTTTGCAATCTTATTTCCCATCCAAGGAAAAGGCAATAGGATAGTCGCTGTGTTTAGATACTGTAGGAAAGTTGTCACCTATTCGATTTCCTAAACTGTTCTTACCAGCTTTCCTCCAGATCTCGTCTGTAACGTATGCTGAGCCTGGCCGCGGTGCAAAGTCACGCTGGGAGTCTGCAGAGAAAGACAGAGACAGAAGGGATTAGAACCGGCCAGCGCTTACTGAGATATTACGAAGATTAGTATTTTGAACAATGGCCCAATTTTGTGACCGACAGCTCTATCGGGGAGGCAGAGGAGACGGGGAACCACACGGACAGGCAGTAACAGTATCTTTGTAGCGTTATGTTATGTATTTTTTTAGTGAGGCAAAGGAGTCCGAATATCTAGGCCACACAAGCGGCGTAACTGTTGGTTATCAGAGTCTTGGACCGATACGAGATTTGACAGCTTTAGAAAGGAATGTGTTTGGCTTGGAGGGAATTGCAAACCGACAAGCTGTGTCAATATTCTGTCTGTTCCCTTGAATCTCCCTCCCTGCAGCCCAATTCATTTCTGCGCAGCCACCAGGCTCTCCCCTCTCCAAAGCTGCTGCTGCTGCTGCCTGGCTTACTTCCTCTTTCTTCATCTCCCGCGTCCTGTCTCACCACTACTCTCCGTCTTTCCCTTCATTTACATCCCCTTCGTTTCCCACCAAGCATTCAGTACACCCCCACGACTGCAGCTCAAGCCCAAGCAGGCAGGCAGGCAGGCAGGCAGGCTTTCCGGCTGGGGGCCCAGATGGCGCTCTGGCGAGTCAGCCAGCTCTGGGTCTCTGAGCCTGCAGGACGGCAGGACGGCCCTTCTGTGGCCGATATGGCGGAGGCCAGTCCTGGCACCTGTCTGTGACTATGGAGCAGCAGGGGGACGGCAAGGCTGGCACACAGAGAGAACATTGCCAGTACACAGCAGACTGGGGACTAACTGTGGAGGGATTCACTGGCTCACTGACTCGGTTGCAATTACTGTTAATGGCCACTAGATGATGTAATGAGCACAAAGGAAAAATGGGTCCGTCTTGGGTTGTGTTCAGACTTTGGTATCATCTAAATTAATCTCAGGAAGTCCAGATCATTATATCCCATTATTGTGAATACACGAGACGTTTGGCTTGGGTTTGTAACAGTTTATCTCACGTCAGCATCTCAGAGCGAAATTGCCAGTGGTTCTGCCGTCCTAAAATAGACATCTGCTTTTCATGAAATGAGGCCGATGCTCATTTATGATACAGGAAAATGAAAAGAAAAAGGAAACGCGTCCATTAGCTGCATTTATGTATCAGTCTGCGCTGTCTGTCATCATCACATTACAAAAAAAGAGAGAATTGATCGGATTATGTTTTTTGTTGATTATGCCATGTTGGGTGTGTAATGAATGTGTAGCAGCCTACAAACAGAAAGCGCTCTTTTGCAGCACACGTACAAGTGTAAATATAAAAACTGACCGGATTCTGCGGAGTGAGGACTGTGCGTCTTGGAGAACGGCGTGCTGGCCGAGCCTCCTTTGCGTGGGTCCTCCTGCTCGCTCGAGCGCCGTCTCCAGTAGTTGAGTTCCTCGCGGTCAGACTCTTGGCACCGTCTGAGCACGCTCACTGACCGCCGTGTCTTCTCCACCATGTCCACAATGCAGTTTAACACCTGAATAGTGAAAAAGAGAAGATGTTTAAATCTTGTTTTCTGCATTCAAGCACAACAAAATTTCAGATAAACTGAAGTTTTTTTCCTCATAGTTGAATTTTGTATTTTGATGCTATGTCTCATTTAGATTTCACTTAAGTACAAAAAGAACAACAAGCAGGTTTCAGTGGTCTCACATCACCAAAAATGCTAACGAAGAATCAAGAGGCAGTTCTTTGTCCACTCAGACTCCAGAGAATGGTTACAATGCACAAAGCAGAAATCTCACATTTCAATATCCAACACAATCCTTAATTAGGCAAAGTCGTAAAACCATCAGGGAAACCTCATCAGTGGTTTCTTTGTACATCAAAGTACAGAAGGGAGTTTGGGGATCTTATCCAAAATTGGCTGCTTGATAAACGGCTCAGATTACGACATCTGCTTTTTCTTCATCATTTCTTCACTCCAACTCATTTTACTGGCTTCGCAGTGGTTTGGTGAAGGGTTTCAGTCCCATCATAAATGGTTATGCAGTTGATTAGGAATTCTTCCTAAATGTACATGTCTTAAGTTTGAAATGTTTTCTGTGAAATCAGCCCGTTAAGCTGTTCAGAAACTAACACAGTCTCGAAAGGATGTAAGCAAATGTTCCCTCAGGTTCTGTTTTCTGATGTTTAATTAACAATTAGCAGAAGCTGCAACAGGAGCTGACTTGTTTCTAAGGCGTGGGTTTAACAATCTAACGAGGCGGCACATGAAGTTTATGTCTCCTTGCCGAGGACCCCAGTAAAACAAATAGCATTCCCTCCGTATCACAAACCATTAGCAGCAGGGGTGCCTGTCTGTACACTTACATGATCCAGATGCCTCCATTCATCAGCCCACTCTCTGTCTGTCAGCCTGTGGTCAACCGGCTCCTCACGGTAGCCCCCGTTAGTGCCTGATTAAAAACACACATAAGACAGACCGCAGGCCAGTGTGATTAACAATCGGCGTAATGTACATGGAGCCACGAGTGACAGTGAAAGAACTGGTGTGCGAGAATGTCCATGCAGTGAAACTGTATTGTGTTACAAGCACAATAAAGCCGTTGTGATCTCACGATTCAAGTGCAATCATATCATCGCATGGTGAAAATCAAATCAAAACACCTACATAACACATGGCAGATAGTGATTTATAGACAGTTTGATGTATCTGGAATTTGGAGCAAGGAGGATAACAAGAGGCTGAAAATGAGGAACAAAAGATGCAGGATAGAAGGAGGCACAGTGAGCAACAAAGATGAAGTGAAAGAGAAAAAAAGAAGCCTATGATGCAAAACAGACGTACAGCTCCCAGAGCCTGCACACATCTGGAAGTCAGCTGTCAACCACACACACCCACACACACACACACACACTCTCTCTCTCTCCAAACTTCTCCCACAGCACCTCCCCTCCTGGAGCTCACAGCATTCCAGCAGGGAGACACTCAGGCTGAGTAGAGTGGCTCCACTTCTAAACACAACCAGCCGGTCCGACACTCGCTATGGACCTTTACAGGCGCGCGCGCGCACACACACACACAGAAACACACACAGACACACACACATACACACACACACGCACGCATGCGCGCACGCAATCTGATTGAGATCCAATCATTACACCATAACTTCGGCAATACAAAACCATACATTCAACAGTCATTCCAGTTATGGTTTCAAACTGTGTTTTTGTGCAGACCGAAACATGTATGTACACACACAAACGTGAAACTAAAGGAACACACACAAAGATGTAAACCACTATCGACCAAAACTGTGCAACAAACTGCCGTGAGGCCACATGCACACTGGCCCTGCTGAAGAGAATAATGATGCTTCGTACGCACACACTCACTTTCCTTCTCCTAAACATCTTCCCAACTTCTGGTTCTCATCAGCGTTCATCAGTTCAAAGCCACGAGTGTGCACACTGATGTGTTTATGTGTGTGTGTGTGTGCCTGTGAGTTAAGTGGCGGCAGGCGGGCGGGAGGCTGTCAGACAAGGGACTAAGGCCTCGTAAACACAGCACCTCTACCATGAACATATTAAGGTGTGTGTGCGCCTCAATGTGTGTGCCTGCGTCTGTGAGCTACTGCTGTTTCCACTGAGTGCTGACAAGCCCCAAACGGAGGGTAGATATACACCAGAGGAGATCCAAACCTCCCTCACTTGGACAGTATGGCTCTGTTTATACACATGCGTGGACTCCAGAGATGTGCCGGACTCGGCTACGCAAACACACAGACCACCCATTATTGTGTGTAGAATATGATATGTGTGCATGTTTGCTTTCACGCGAGTTTGCACATCTCTAATTGTGTTTATCAGCCACTTGTATTCACAATACAAAGTGGAGCCAGTTTAGGTTTGGCTGAATTAAAGGAACATGCCAATTTATCAAATATTTTGATGTTTTATGGTTGGGAACTGTACAGTTGAAGACAAATATTTATTACTGTGACGAAACAAACGACAGTGAGCGTTTGCATCACGTACCGGGGAGTCTGGGTCTGTCTTTGAGCTCGCGGATTTCCAGCACGCGTTGGCTGTGCTCACGGTGGAGGATGTGGGGTGCGGCGATATCATCGAGGGCGTAATGCTGCAGTGGCGGCGGGGTCGGGTGGAGCTGGGCGGTCAGGGGCAGCGGGTGGGCAGGGCTGTGTCGGGGAGCGGGGCTGATGGTGCAAATCCGCTTGGAGGGAGGCTCCATGGTGACTGGTGGTCGCTCGTGGAAACCGTTCTCTTTAGCCCTGAAGAGGGGGCAGCAGGTATTTAGCTCTCAATGTACTTTTTTTCTGAATGGACGTAGAAGAAGAAGATGAAAGCATTTTTCGTGCTTCTATCTGACCTGCTGGGACTGTGTCTCTTGGTCCCCGTCTCAGGAGGATCCATCAGCAGCTCTGAGGAGTCCGGAGAGGAGGCCAGGGAGGAGGTGCTTAGCAGGAGGTGCTCATGTTGGGACAGGTACTGAGCTGGGGTCTGCTTGGCTGCACGCGCACAGTGGAGCAGCTCCCTCTGCAGCAGGGGAAGATTTGCCTGGCAGGAAAGAAAAGCAAAACTCCAAATGTAACATCACAGTGACCCATTGAATTGATAGGTTTCAGTCAGCTTTTCATTCATGTAATCTTTCACATCATCAGACTCCAAAATCATTCAGAGACAGAGACAGACACCCTCCAGAAAAAAGAATCACTCGACTGCGTGTCAGCGAAGAACAGAAGCGCAGATCTGGAGCAAACAGACCAGAACTGCCTAAGACAGACTCCCAGCAACAGGGCTGAGAGACACAGTGCAGATCTGCCTCCCGGGGAGGCCTGGCTGGCAGAAAGGAGGTTTCAAGGGGGTGGTGGGAGTGGGGGGGGGGGGGTCAGTGGCTTCTGGTGGTCTGGCTGGAAGAGTGGATCTGGGTGTTGTTCTGTGGCCGCGTCCATGGTGGCTGTGGCTTCTCTAACTCAAATGAAAATAGCCGAGTTTTCTAAGCTGTTGCCGACGCTGGGAACAGACCTCATGCTTGTGGCGCGAGCGCTGAAAACAATAAGTTTCTCACAACAAAGGTATGTATGATAATCGAGAGGTTTAGAAATGTTAAAATAGGCTGTACTTCTGCCCCGTTCTCATTTTCTTTCCCCTTAAATGTTTATCTGTGACTCGAATCTTTCCATCTCTCTTTTGTTCCCGGCTTCGCCCTAATTAGGACCAGACTGCAGTGTGTTTGCAATTACTTTACTTCCTCACTCCCTCTTCTCGAGCAACCAGCAAAATAACCAAACTGTTCTCCTTCTCCTTTTTCTTTGGACTGACCTCCACCGATCAAGTTACACTCTGAACCATCACCTAGCAATTTCCGAGAACCTCCTCCCGTTCTCCGATCGATCCGACCCCTTTTCTTGTGTGTCTCAGAGGGATTGAAACTTGTTAGCATCTCACGTGCTTTCCCCTAAAGATGCTAATACTCGTGCTTTATGGTCTGTGCTCCCATGCTCCTCTGCATCCCTTCTTTCCCTGGGGCCCCAGCGAATGGACACATGTGCTGTGTGTCAGTTGAGCACGGGGCTCTCTGGGGTTCAGCGGGGCGGATGCTAGATTGGCGGCGCCTTGGCAGCTGAATGCTCTTTTTAACAGGACAGCGGCTCCATATGGCGCACTGGAGACCATAAAAAGGGGAAGGGAACACTTTATAGGCATGTTTCACACTTCCGAGTTTCCACTTTTCCTTCTCTCCTCCTCCGCCACTTCTCCCTCTCTTTTCCAGTTTCTCACAAACTTTGTCCCATCTGTCTCATCTCCCTCTTGAGAGATTCTTCTCAAAGACTTGGAATTGAGTTGTGTGCCTCCTTCGTCTTTGTAATGGAGTCGAGGGAGTGGGAACGCGGTGTTACGTCTCAACCTCCTCCAAAAGACAGATGGAGGGGCTCCAAAGGTGAGCGAGAGGTAAGTGTGGAAAAAGAGACTTCAGCTGCTTTGAGTACGAGTGCGGCGGTGCAACCGACTGAAGATTTATGAGCTATTTTACTGGGGGGAGCTCCTAAAAAGTATACTCTTGCAGACTCCCTTGGTTACAAAGGGACTCAAGAGGCTGTTTAACACACACTCATCTGTTACTTGTCAAGTCAGCACGCAACTCGTTGATAGTTATTTTTACACATTGAGAATCAATTAGATAACCAAAACTGTAGAGGGCTCTATTTGTAGAACAATGTACTGTTTCATGAAGAAAATTGAACACATTTAATTTTTCATCATTACCGAGATCATCCTGAATTGCAATTACATTGAGGTGAAAGACCTTTTGATTCATTCCGTCGTTAATCACACATCAGACTGTGAAAGATGTCAATGCGAAGAAAAAGGAAGTAATTCAGCTGAATGATACAAAAAAAGGACAGCAGGCATATGGGAGTGGAGATCTGTTTACCTTGAGAAACGGAATAACGAACGGCCGTAAAGGGAAGTTGGTGGCCTCATGAAGCCGGGAGTGAAACTCCTCAATGGTGACTGTTGAATTCTGCGAGGAAAAGAGCGTTAAAAAAATCTCAAAAAATTGAACATATCAAAATTTTTTCAAGATACGGATTCATAGTTTTCATTTTTTGCACGCCATCAAAAGGTCCGGATTCTTTTGTTTTTTCTTACCACGAGCGCCAGAACGAGGCTTCGGACGCTGTCTCCCATCTCAGGAGAAATGTCATTGCCAAACTGCTGCAGCGTGGTCAGGAAACGCTTCAGCTTGCTCAGCTGGCGAGCCCCACAGGTGGCCGGCAGCTGCTGGTTGGCCAGCGACGACGAAGACGAGGAGGACGGCCCGTTGCTGTAGCGCTGCGGTGGAGACGGCACTGCGTTCAGGGTTGGGGGGGAATGATGGTTCCCATTGGTCACTGGGGAGAAGAGGCAAGATGCAGGAGGGGGGATTAACAGCGATCCTGCTGAGAGACACCAGATGTTTACAACTTCATCTGAATGTGAACCAGTCAGCATGCAAATACATCGAAATGAAGCATTTAACAATTGTCTGTGTTGACAGGTTCGACAGTCTCGACATATAAATCCAGTATTCAACGTCTCCAATAAACTTCTGGGAATCGCTTACAGGCTGTGGTGGAAAAAGACGCCGGGCGAGGACCGCTGGGGTTGACAGAAGGCAGGGGTGGCATTGTTAAGCTGGCGCTGCTGCTGGGGGCTGATCTGGAATGAGTCTTAGCATCCACAGGAGAACCGGGCATGGCAGGGCTCTTCTTCTCTCTACTGTCTGCAAGGAAAGAGGAGACAGGTCAGCTGTGGGTCAGGAACCAGACTGGTTTGTTGTTGTTGGTCAAATCAGTGAATGAAAATTTATCACAGTTTAAGGTGTTTTGCATTCCCCATAACTGTGTTTCTTTTGCATAACCAGGTTACGCACAGGTTTGATAATTACTTTTCACTGCCCGAAAACAATGAACAAAACTGTTTTTTGGTTAAAGCAGAAGGTCAAAAAATGAAAAATTTTTTCTGTGTAAAATCATCACCATGCACACAGAAATCCTGAACAAGTATATGAGGAAAAAGCATCAAAAAGTTAAAATCATGCCCAAGTTCCCGGAGAGAAACAAGCAAACAAAAATACCCCTTTCAACTCCCACAATCAGCTCAGTGGGTTGAATCAATGGCAAAGCTTCAAGTCTACCACCAAAAAAACAAAACAAAAAAACAACAAAAATCCCCCCCCGACCCCACTTCAGATCATACAACACATACTGTGCAGGGCATCAACCACCCTGCCCCCCCATCAAAGAGCCAGATGTCTAAAGTTTAGCCCCTCACTCACCCATTCAGATCAATAACAGAAGAAATGCTGAAGAAGTCTATTGTGTGGGAGGAGAATGCCCCCTCATTGAGCTCCCCAGCAAATAGGGGGGGGCAAAGAATGAAAAGAGAGACAGCGAGAGAAAGGGACGGAGCTATTTCACGCTTTACTAACAAGATCGGCAAAGCTTTTGAATGTTAAACGAAACTTCTCAATATGCTATTGAGGCTGAATGAGACCACCAGATAAGGGGCTATGGAGGGAGTGGAACGGGGGTGTGGCGGTGGCAAACTGCGGGATCAGAAGCCGCCTTTGTCTCCTGGAGATCCATGAAGGCCGGGTCCCGTCTCCATTTAGGAGTGGATCAGACTTTTCTAACTGCTTCGAGAATTGACGATTAATAGACAAGCGCAGCCTCGCAGGTCATGGGGTCGTCAGAAAGCAGCTTTTTAAACGTGGTTTCATGGTTTTAGTGCTCTGCTTTCAATGGCACCCTTTATATCTTTTTCACAGCTATGAACTCTGCATGGCCTTGAGCCACAGGGTCCCAGTTTATAAAGGTTTAAGATAGAAGACTTAAGCTGTCAGGAGGGAGCTGAGAAGCCTGTTGCCTGATGAGAAAAAATGCTTTTACAAGTGGAAAATATGGAAAAATATACTAGAAGAAAGACACGCCTGAGGTGTTCCTACACACTTGAGAGTTTGAACGCAGAGTCAGATCAATCTGTACGTTTTCCTCAACTTTACCACTCATCCAGCCCCATTTTTGTGGTCCCCATTCACCCTCACTCTTTCGCAACCCCAAGGCCTGCCTGCCTCAGCTCCACCTGTTCACCAACATAGGGGGGCAGGAAGGAGGGATCTATGCAGACATTTGGACAGTCAAACCCACCACACGCGTGGCCTGCCAGCGCACCGCAGGAAGCAGCCCGCAGCCTGTGGCACGTGCGCGCGCGGGCGCGCACGCACCGGCTCTAACGCTCAGCCCACCCCATCCGTATGGCCAGGAAATTAGACTGACATCTCAATAACAGAATCAACGGGGCATATGGCCTTTGTGTCAACACTGTTGCCATGTAAACAACTTTACATACACACAAACACAAGAACCAGGACTGTGGTGATTTTCTTGTGTTTGACATGCATTCGCAAGTTGTAACGCACGTCATTAACACTTCTCCACTGGTAGTTTTGTGTCCAAAACAGAGTGTCATCCTTTTCATGTAAGATTGTGTATCAATAAAAAGGTCGATAAGACCCTACAGAAGTATAAAAAAAACATGCATTTTGCATTGTGTGACCCAATTCTGGCAAGAGAAGCGTGCCTGCAGCTGTGTGCATGCAAATCTTAAGATGTGGAATGGTGTGTTGTTGGCTGTGCCAGAGGTAATGGGCAAAACAGGAGACATCAGGTGTGTCTGTGTATGTGCATGTATTGCTAACAGACCACTGAGAATTGCTTCTGCTTGTCAATTAGACAGCACACATAGCTGGATGACTTCATCTGGCTCGCGAGCACCTGAGTCCGTCGTATATAAGTCACAGGATTGTCAGGGGAGGCAGCTGTCACAGCAGCCACAAAACACACATGCTCAGAGTGCACAAAGTGGTCTAATGTTAACTCAGGTGAATATTGGCTTAGAGGAGGATGTAGGCTGTTTGTCTGGTCTAAATGCCACCTGTCGTCCCCGCGCTAATGGAACAAAGGGGAAGGTACACCAAACTCCTCACCACACATCAGCAGGATTAAATGGAAATACCCTGATGCATAGACAGCACTCTGAAGAGAAGGGGTCACAGCAGTGAGCAGACTGATGCATATTAAGTGGAAAACTGGCAAAACCTTTCAGGGAAATAGAGGTCGTACAGAGGAAAACAAAAAAAAAAATAACGGCACACGATCTGCTCATACCATTCCCTGCTGCTGTGCTTCAGTCCCATATCTTGCAGAAAAGGCAATCTGAATTTCTCATCTTGTCAGTTACTTATCTGTTTTATTTTCGACAACAGTTGTTATCACAGCAATGGAAAAGCAACGCGCATCTGTGGTGATGGCTGTTGCTAACCAGGTGTGCCTTGTTTGTTCAGCTTCAGGTGACGCTCGTCTGCATTAAAACATCCAGGGGGCTTTAATTGCCTCAGTCTCTGCAGGTGATGATTCAGAATGAGGCTCCAAAGGAGACGGAGGAGATAAAGACGCGAAACGTGACTGCTCCTGTTGAGCCACTTCTGTTGAAGTGTGGAACTGCACATGAAAAGAAAAATAAAGTTGGAGAAACGCTCATCTCCCTCCTCGTGGAGGCTGTGGATGGATAACCTGCCACGAGTCAGTGGAAATAAATCACACTTGAAAGGGTGCATAAATAAATGTGTTCAGTGTTAGGGTTTATAATTGTTTTAATTCCAAACTCTAAGAGTTTAAAGTCCCAGCGAACGGTCAGCGGCTGTGAGGCAAGTGTGCGTGTGGGTTTGTGTGTGTGTGTGTGTGTGTGTGTGTGTGTGTGTGTGTGTGTGTGTGTGTGTGTGTGTGTGTGTGTGTGTG
>JASSRZ010000072.1:12922505-12939173 GCA_032164315.1 Malacoctenus gilli | reverse complement strand
CACACACACACACACACACACACACACACACACACACACACACACACACACACACACACACACACACACGAGTCAGTGAGCCCCTCAGACACTGGCCCATATGGTGGACCTCTGGAGCTGTTGCCCCCTAGCAGAGTAGGGGAGGGATGGATAGAAGCAAGCGGACATGGTTGGAGGATGGCAGGAGGAGGCAGAGGGATGCAAGGGGGGGTCTGAAACTAATCAGCAGGCCACCCCAACTGTCCGCTGTCTTTGGGGAGTTGAGACATGCATATATGTGGCTGATTGAACTGAGGGAGGTGAGGGGACGTCAAGTGGGGGTCGTCCTGTATTCAACTGCATGTTTTATTTCACTCATTGTTTCATTCCATTTACAATTTCTTGATAGCAATAACTGCCATAAAATCTTTAGATATTCTTTTTACTTTGTGACCTGTCGAATATCATCAATACAACAGTCGTTTTATCATTATTGTTCTTATTCTTATTGTCAACGTTATTGCTGGTATTTTACTACAATGAGAATTGTGGTGGTAGCAAGTTTACACCAAACAAATCATAATGCTGCACTCGTATAACCTTTTTTACTCTAAACAACAGATACACCTTCAGCAAGTGACCTTTGTTGCTTCGATATATTGAAGTTTCAAGTTAAACTCCAAACAAAGACAACGTTTTGTTTTTCTACTACTCTTTCACTTTGAAAGGATTGGACATGGGGAAAAAATGACACAAAGAATAAAGAGCTGACTTCTGAGTGAGATTAAATTTGAGGGTCCATAAATCCATATCTGGTTAACATGAGAGAAAACTAGGAAAAAAGGGACTCTGAGTTCAGTGTGAACAGCTTTAAACATGCTTTTTGGCAAGTCAGCACATTCACGCTGTTCATTATTTGACCCAGAGCGGAGCTAAAAGTATAAAATGCAGTGCACCCACATAATATGAGATGGCAATGCACTTAGGTTTCTGTTTGAACAACCTTTCAGTACAGTACTTCTCCCAAATACAATTGTACCTTCTGTGAGAGGACCTCTATTCATCTGTCTGTAAGAGATTCTTACAAAATCCTGCTGTTCCATTGACTGAAGCTTTGAAAACATATTAAGCCGCGCTACTGTGAAAGACTGGCCAGCCACCTGCCACTCACATCCCAAAGTAATAGACTGACAGATGTATAGACAAGAGGTCAGATGGTCAAACACTTTGTCATAATGCTAAACATCATTAGGTGGAGGCGCTGCTTAGGTTCAGCATTGTCGTTGAAACCTTCTGTTCATTGTTGCTGGGATATTCATATGCGTTGTTCAATGCAAGTGCTAAACAGTACTTACAAGTACCCACTTCTGAACAGACATTTACAACATGTAAAAACATGTAACAAACCGGCAAAAAAAACATCGATTGACACGGATACTGTAAAGACATCACTTGTCACACCAACAAGAACTCCAGAAGAGGCTCTGGTAAAACTGGTAAACAGCTGCATCAACAGTAAAACTGCACCTTCAGGAGTGATTTTATTGTGTCTAAAAGCATTCCCTTTTTATCTTCCTGTTTTTCTTTCTGTGTCTTTGTTTTGTTCCCCGTCAGTTCCTGAGGGGCATGCCTAACTCTATAACATCAGCAAAAAGACAGTTAAATGCTCGACAGTTTCCATGCTGAACAGCTGGCATACAGCTGTTTAGTCGTGGTCAACTTTTTTTTTCCTTTACAAAAAAATGCTGCCAGCTGTGACTGGAAACACTTGGAGGAGGATATTGAGAGTACAAGTTCTGACAATGGTGAGCAGAAAGAAGCCAAATTGTTGCTGAGTCGAATTAATATCATAATATTGGATTTAATACAACATAAAAAGCTTGTTTAATGGAGCATTAAATCGTCTTCTTCTTTGCAAAAGCTATGTTTGCCAAATACATTCATGAATTACAGACACACTCACCCTTCTTGTGTGATTGGTGTCTATTGGGCAACTCTCAGTTAATACCTCTTTGTCCATGTAGAACACATGTAGCATGACTACGACAGAAGATGTTACCTTTCTGAAATGAACAACTGTGATAGTTATCAGTTACGAATGTTAGCTTAGTTTTTGACCTGGTTCGAATATATCCGATTGCTGCGCATCTATGCGGTGAAAAATAATTTTAAAATGATAAACAAACAAATCAGATTGTTTGATTCATCTCCCCATCCATATATTGTTTTCAAAGTTGTTCTGATTGCATTTTATCTGACATATGGTAGAATATGAACTTAATAACTTAACAAAGTGACAGATTGTGCCGACTTAATGCCTGTCAGTGACACAATGACTGTATCTTTAATCTCATGCTTAAGAGATTAATTTAAGCATGATCCAAATTATTTTAATGTGTCTGTAGAAAAAATGTTTTCCCTTTTAGGGTCATTTCGCATCTGACGAAAGACATTTTGATTTTAAGCCACTGAGATTTTGAGATATTCAGTCTAAACATGTTATTGTTTTTTACGATATAATTCTCACTGTTATTGTTTTTTCATAAGATGATTCGGGAAAAGCCAAAAAACTGCAATCCCTAAACTTCTTTATGTGACATTGCAGCTGTCTGTTTTAAACAGATGCAATGCAGTTCAAGTTTGCCTCGATAATGTAATAAACCTCTTTATTCACTAGAGGGAGACGTAAGATTGTGAACGATCCTTTACAAACCACGACGAACACTTCATCCTGGTGTTGCAGGGCTTTTGAGAAAGATATTCAGTGATTGTAAAGAAAGTTTCATATAAAGGTAAACAAGAGTCTAACAGAAAAGTTATGCAGGGAAATGTTTGGCCTGTATTCCGCCTTTGATGCCATTAAGGAGTTTTACTGACAAATTAAGCATCTTTAAACCATCTGTTTGGTTTAGGAGAAATTTTTCAGCCATTGTTCAAAACTTGTTTTATGAAGGGAGCGCCTGCCCCTCTCACCAGCCCACCCAGAGGAATGTTTTCTAAAATTGGGTGTTGGAACCCTTTTCGCTGTTTCACCTGCTGTGCAGCAGATGCGTCGTTGACTGCCACACACACAGCTGAAGGGCTGCCAGATCACTTGCAGATGCAACAGAGCCTGGCAAACGTGGACTGCTTCATCAGCTTGTTTCAGGGACTCATGCATGTTCCTAATGTCGACTCTGCGCAATTAAGTGCACCTCTGCTGAGTCACCATCTTAGTGTACCACTCATCCATGTTAAGTTGTTGTCAACAATAAGGCCAAAAGGTTTTCCTGTAGTTCTTCACTTGTGAGTTTTTGAGTCTGCCCTGAATCGAAAATATCACCCAACTGTGAGCTATTCATTTTGCAAATCAACATGTTTAAAGTAAGTTAAAAGCTAAATATTGTATTTTCAGTCCATTTTAGGTTAATACCAGATGGCTGTAGTTTAGAATCATACTTTGTCCACGCACATATACAATGCTTCTGAGCCATTTTTTGAGTGAAACACTTGACCAGAGGTAACGGATCTCTGGTACACAAGGGTTGCTGACCTACATGTTTTCAATACCTGCATACACTCTGCACACCTGAAGCGGAAAAGTCATCAGCAAACTCTCCAGAAAGTCTGACCATTCGACATATTCAGGTGTGTGTTTGTGCAAATAACAAAAATGAAAGATTTGAGTGGTGTTGCAGTTAGCGCTCTCACCTCACAGGAAGATGGTCCTTGGTTTGAGCCTTCCCATGTGCACTCTGCGTGTTTTTTTGTGTGCCTGCATCTGGTACTCTGGTTTCCACCTATAACATAAAAACATGCATACAGGATCAACTGGTCACTTAAGAGTGTTTTCTATCTCTGTGTTACCCTGCACTGGGCTGACGACATGTTTGTTAGGTTTTGAGCTTCCCGTAATAACAATTTGAAAAAAGTGGTGCATTAGAACAATGAATAGAAGAGTGTGGTTCTTCTGTAACAGAGCTCATTTAACCAGCCATACAATGGACATGATGTCAAGTGTTCGTCATTTACCAGGACTTAGTTGTTTAGTTGGCTTCATTGTTTGCTCCTACAAGTAAAGCCAATTGCTTTTGTTTGCCTTGTTTATTCATAGTTTAAGAGAAGGTTATATATCTATTTGTTTCATATTTTAGGCTGAGAGGGTCCAAGGAAACATGATTAGGCTTCTCTCCAGTTAACATCACGGCCACTGTAAGCATGTTGTCTGTCAGCAGGGTTCAAGCTGAAGGCGCTTGGTGGATTTCATGCCTGACATGAGCTCTCTCCACTGGAAACTGTATTTCTGGCCTGAGAAGCATATTGATTTTATTTTTTTTTTCTTTCTCATGACGCGACATCTGTGGCTTCCACATGAGCGCAGTGATTTTAAGTCTTTTGAGCAGATCGTAAATTATACCCACGATGCGAGCCCGGGCGGTTCAATGCTTCTGAATTAAATAAATAAATGAATGAATCAAAACGTAATTATGTGTGACTCGAGCGCAGCCTGTTGATTAATGGATGGACTCTACAAGAAGCTCTTTGAACTTTTAGAGTGCGTGTGTGTCAACACCGTTGCTAATCGTATCACCCTCAATTAACTTTACTTCTTACTATAAACCTCTTTGGAGGAGGAGAAAGTGGAAAGAGGGAGGGAGAGAGAGGGGGGAGTAGGAGGAGGAGGGAGTGTGTGTGAGAGCCTGCATGCCCCCTACCCCCAGCCCTCCACCCCCACTTTACAGGACTGCCAGCCCGTCTAGAGTTATTCCAGGAATGCGTTGAACATGGCTGCCGCGATGAAGGCGCAGAAAACGGGACTGCTGGAACTTCGGGTGACCGTGGACCGCTGGATCCGAGTGTTGGCCACACTCACGGAGGACACCCTGACGGTGAACCCCGGCGAGGGAGCAGAGGAGCCCGCGAAGCCCAACCCTACACCCGCCGGAGCGCTGAACGGAGACCCCCCGAACCTCAGCACGTCCCCGGTCCCGGAAACCATCACCAACGTGAAGCGCACCGTGCGAGTCACCAAGCAAGATGTTGGAGGACTCGGAATTAGTATCAAAGGTAAGGACACTTTCGTCGGATACGTTTACAAAAACAAAACAGAATAAAACGACATAAAGCGTGTCACTCCACAAACAGCGACTTACTGTCAGTTAGCACAAGTTTTGTCCGGGACTTTGAGCACAGCTTCTGTCACAACGACGGCGGAAAAAAAACAACCGCTAAAACACAATCCCTCAAGGAGTCGTTCACTTTGCTAACTTCAAACCGACCGTTATGTGACTGGAACGCGCGAGGAAAGCTAACTTTGTCGCGTTCGACAAAGCCCCTTTTTTCATTTTTTTTCTGTCGCAACCCGATAAATTTCAGGACACTGAGCAAAAATGACAGCTGTGATTATCTCAAGCTGTGCCTCAACTCAACGGGGAACCATTTCAGTGCCCCGGAGTCACAGCCCACACTCATTAGTTACTGTCAGACAGCGTTTGGCTAACAGGTGTGGCTACAAATATTTAACATATCTTATAATTACGAAGAATTCCTTTTTTATACGTCGTGTGTGCTCTCGACAGTTTAAACAACGACTTTTGATACTTTATAAAAACCCTGCAATCTTGTTAAACACAAATAATCTAAAGTAATCTTTTAAATACCAGTATATTTTTAGTTTAATTGGTTACAATGTTGTATCTGATCGATAACATAGGCCAGACAAACCAACTGTGTCAACACTCTTCACACCTGCTGCACACTCAGAACTGTTTGCATTTTATTTAGTTGCTAAACTTCTTTAGACTGTTGAAAGAATAAGAGCCCCGCATTCTGTTGTATTTCACACAGTAAGGCTCATAAAAAAATCATCCTGTCAAAAAATGGCTGAAAAGACAGAAAAATGCTTTGACAAGTGATAGAAGTTAATGTGTTTCAAAAGAAAAAAAGACTTTAGATCTGAAAAAAAATTCTTGTTTCTTAACTTTTGAATGTTTGAAAAAGAGACCACTGCTTCCTTCTGTGTTTCTTCTTTTCAAATATTTTTACTGTCACTTAATACATGGATTTAAAAGTTAAGATTAATGAGTGACAGAAGTGAAGCAATTAATTTTTTTTCTAAAAAAAGAAAGACTTTGGATCTTAGAGATCTTTTTTTTGTCTTATCGCTACCTTTGAATGTCTAAAGAAAAGCAGCCCACCAGTACAGAAGAGCCCACTGCTTGTGGTTCCTCTCTTGCTGCCCCTATAACCTCTCTACGGGTAAAGGTTGTAACCCCTCTATATCTTACAAGCCACACTCACATACCTGCATGGTGTTCAGTGGCGAATGATAAAACCGTTTCCTTTTCCTGTTTCCACAACCTGCAGCATCAGCTCCTATCTCTGCTGCAATCTCAGTGTGAAGAAAAAGACTTGGAAGGTTGAACACTTGGAAGCTATGTCAGTACTGCAGATAAAATGGATTATGCGTCGACAAGAGTTGTTGGAGAATTATGTTTATGTGATAGTTTGGTGGTGGCTAAAACAGATTTGAGCTTTGTTTCAGTCACAATGAATCACAGAGAGTGTTGCTTTTTCACATTCTACACAGCATTCTCACTTTGAGACACTTTCTGAGTTGTAATGCTATTGCAGTTAAGATACTAATATTAGGAACACTTGAATATTTAATGTTTCCCAGGAAAATAGCTTAAAATAGACTTGTTTACAGTTCATTGCGACTTTTCTCTGCCACTCACCTCGCATTGTGTTGGCTGCAAATATCACGACAAACAACAAGCTCGTAAGAGGTGTCATAAATAATAAATCTGCAGTCTGATATGTGCGTTCAGGATGTGTTTGATCTTGTATTTGTGAGGTAAAACCTCCTCCTCTTGCGGGTTTTTATTCATAGGTAGTCACTTTGTGACTAGGCCTTTGCAACAGGTCAACTTGATGGGTAAACCACAACGTTGTCACATCACTTAGAAGGCTTGTCATTGTAGCTGCTGGTGACATGTTAATTTTAGTCCCCCCCCCCCCCCATTGCTGCCACCGACAAGAAAACAAAGCCAGGTCCTAATGACATAAATGTAATGTCCATCTCTGTGGAAATGGGGAGTTTTGAAAATCAGGCAGCATGCTATTAAAACAAAATCAAAGCTGGCAGCCTGCTTGGTTGACATTATTGTGATGCTGGTTGTTCAGTGGCAGGAAGGGAGGAAGCTCACCAAGGAAGATCTGGACAGGAACAAAGCTCAGGGCCACAGATCAAAAGGGACACAGAAAACCCCCCAAAGAGGCCAATGTTTCAAACCAAAAGAGATGATATAAGAATAAGTGTCAATAAAAACCGGGTCAGATGAATGAAAGAACAGGATAAAAGTTGCTGAGGGCGAGCTGACACCACATTGTGAACAGCTGAGAGGAACAGCCCACTGCACTCAGTTGTCATTGGCCAAAGATGAAAGCTATGTGGCTGGGAGTGGAGTACTCCACTGGTGTTAATTTTAGGGAGCCCACCCCAGCTTGGAGAAGAGCTTTGAGGCAACCTTTACTCGCATGTCTAAATTTAAAGGGGAAGGCTTGAGAGCTAGACTCTGGGTCGCTTGACTGGCCAAAGTCAGGAGGAGCACGCGTCCTGCAGACGGATCTTTTTCTTTTTCTGAGCCTCCCATGAACAAGCCGGGGGGGGTGTACCACAGTAGCATTACGGAAGATCTGAAATCAGCTAGCAAATTAGACGGAAATGATAACTAAGATGACTGCCTTTCCTTAGACATCTTTTGTGGCACTTGTTTGATCCTACTTAAGTGGAATAACACATTGTAAAGTAGTCTCTTGTTTTTTGGGATGAGCATTATGAAGCGACTTTATGAAACAGTTACAGATCATTTAAGCTCCTCATAGATAATATTATTGTGTTTGGATACTCAGTTGCAAATGCAATGACTTTGTGGGGTAGACCTGATGATTTATGGAAACATAAATGTTTGTGCACATTATAGCTAAATAAATAAAATACATGTATGAAAATGTATGCATATAGTATGCACAGGTAATAATACACATATTTTCAGAATGCCATTTATAATGCATTGTTCACACGCTTGTACTGGTTGCAGCTTCGCATACAAAGTTCGAGGGGAAATGCTGATGAAGCAGAATTCTTTAAAAGGACCTTTATCGCAGAAAACACATTGTTAGCACAAAAATTGCCTAATTAGGTACATGTCAATGTTGTACAAGCTGTTACCTTTCATTTACCTACTCCCCCCGAAACCCACCACTGCCACCCACCTGTCAGCTGGGTGACATTCTGCCTGCTGAAAGGTGACGAACTGTGTTTGACATGAAAAGCACAAGCAAGGTAGGTAGTGGAAAAAAAGTAAATAAAGGTTGTGTAGGAGTGATGGGCATATTGATTACTGATTCTCCCACTATACAGCTGAGGTGTTTAGACATCTTGTCACTGAGAAATTTTTCAAACTAATGTGAAACTTAAAGGTTCTTCATAATAGGAGGATCAGTGTGACAATGAAACTGTTGTAAATAGTTTTTGTATTTGTAGTCTAATTGTAAAGTGTTTGTCAAACTGAAAGCCTTTTTGAAAAAAGTTTGTGTTATTGATTGGAACGTTTGTTTTCTTTGATCGCTGGTTCCTGTCAATCTTGTCTTGTCCATCAGTTGAACTGGCAGTGGGGGTTATTTTTCAAGTTTTCTAGCTTTACCTTGAGTTTAATTTAATTCTTGATCAATCAGTGAGTGAAGAACACGATTGTGAATGCTTCAAAATGCCCTCAAGGTTTGTCCTGGTTGGCTTTTATTAAGCCCTTTAAAAGGTTCAAGTGTTTAATTTTGTACAAATCAAGCAGTTATTTAGCTTTGTACCATTTATTTTTCTCTTGAGCTCAGTTGCACTGCTCCTCTCTCTCAAAGCGTAAAGTCAATATATGCCGCATCTGATGCCAAAGGATTAAAATTTTCATATAACCTGATTCAGATAAATCTTTTTGTCAATGCAATGAATTTCTATGCATTAAGAGGAGATTACGGAGCATTGTGAGTCAGGACAGTCGTGGTGCAAACTGGGGACAAAGGTAGCCTCAAGGTTAGAGGAACAACTTGTGATGAGACAACATTCAATTCTAATCCTCAAACCAGATGGGGAAGCTTGGATTGGGGTGAGTGGGCAGTTCAATTGTTGCCAAACTGTTAACTGCCATTCAGAGCAACAACTTGATTGTTGTGGCTGTTTTACTAACATGTGCAATGATTTTCTCTTATGCTACAAGCTGGTGCAATATGTTAAATTTAGCTTATTCATGCCTAATTCGCCACACTGCGATTTATACTAGTCTTCAAGTACATCTTGTTCCTATCAGTGACTCTACTTTCTTTACGCAGATTTTTTTCACAGGATCACTTGGTTCTTACTCATCATCTGGTATTAAAATCACAAGACTGCATTGGAACAGTGTTTATTTCCAATATGAATATCTGCAACCAAAGGCAACTCATCTGCAGTTTGATCAAAAGTTAAATATACTAAGATATGTGCAGCTGATGAATCCTGTTACTGAGCACTGTTTTACATAGTCCCAAATAGTCACAGTTTTTGAAGATCCGCAGCCATGTAGTTCAGCCACTGAATAGTCCCTAAGTCTTTCTTTATGTTAAGTTTCTTTATAACACCTGGACAAGTTGGAGCTGTTGACAGTGATTCACTGAGCAGAGAGAAAACAGCAGCACAGGGAGTGCTGCTGGAATGACATATTTTTGTTGGGCAACACTGAAGTCAATGGGTCCCCTGACAAAAGCATTTTGGGTTTCCTCACTAGTTTTAAAACAGTTGCAAAAGAAAAAGTTCAGGAAAAAAGCAAAATAAGTAAACACCAGTTTCAAATGCTTAATACAACAACAAGGAGCTTTTGTCATATTTGGATTTTGTTTTCCATGAGGTGAACTTTAATATATTTAAATCAGTTGGCTCCAGTCCTGATTATGGTCAACCTTTTCATAAGGGAAAAATGTCTAAGTACTTTGATCGCTCACCAGCTCACCAACACTGGCTAAAAGTTTACAGTTTACCTACACTTTAAAATTTCTATCACATCATCTTTCATAACCTCTGTAAGTGCAGGGCATTGCCTCATTTCTGATGCTCAGTCATGCGGCACATAGTGATGTGAAGCCACAGTGTGGTCAAGTAGGTGATAAATCCCTGTTTCTAAAACTCACGCTTCATGAAACTCTAAAACTTTATGTGATTTAAATGCATAGCACCAGAGTGCCCCCTAAGCACAGATGTTTTTTTACTTCAATCATATTAAGAGTACAAGACTGTAGTCTCCAATGATAGAAACATGAATTAAATCCAAAGGGATCACTCAGTAAAAACACCCTGTGGAAGATGTATTTAATATTAATTAAATGTAATCCTCTTTTAGATAATTTCTGTCTTGCTTGGAGGCCAGAGTCCAACTGCCAGCTGACATTAACAGTGATATTTCTTATGAAGGGTGAAAGCCCACAGCAAGAGGTAGATCCATCAGCTTACGAGCTGACCTTCATTTAACGAGAGAGGGAGACTGAGAGCGAGAGAAAGAGGGAGAGAGAAAGAGAGAGAGAGAGAGCGCTGAAGAAATGAATACATGAGGGTAATCGCTGCCGTCTGTTTGTCCTTATTCGCTCTTTTAACTGCAGTTTTGGTGACTGGAGTTGATTTAGATCAGAAATTTGCAGGGAGCTTGGGCTGGAATCAAAAAGAGATGTGGGATGCTGTTTTGTTCACTGTTGCAACGACTATCCATCCTCTCACTTTTCTAGTTTTCTGACTCACACAGTACTTTGTGGTGTAGAGTCACAGTAAATATAATGGCATTTTCATGCAGTGCTACATTTGAAAATGCGCAATTTGATATTTGTTTATAAATTAGCCAGGTTAGCATCAGATGTTATAACTCTTTTGTAAGAAACAAAAGTTCAATTTTAAGAACATGACAAGTGGAATTTTTTTTGTTGTTCTGGCTGCAAAGTGCAAGATTGTGTGTGAGCACGCTTGCACATGTATGAAATGCTAGATTGGTCTCATTATTATCGCTTTTGTTTCTCTTGGTATGCAGGTGGCAAAGAAAACAAGATGCCAATCCTCATCTCTAAAATCTTCAAGGGGCTGGCTGCTGACCAGACGGAGGCACTTTATGTCGGTGATGCCATATTGTCCGTCAATGGTTATGACCTGAGGGAGGCCACACATGATGAGGCTGTACAGGCGCTGAAAAAAACAGGCAAAGAGGTCATCCTCGAAGGTAAGATATTTACAGAAATCAAGACCGATCTGCTCCTACTTACTTTTTCTGCCTTCCCCATGACAAAGGAGCTAGAGACTACCTGGAAAAAAGACAAATGGCAAAGTGTGATTTTAGATATGTCTGTTGCATGATGAAACTGGATCTTTGCTCATTACTTCACAATAGGATTCTCTGAGTAGAAGGGGGACAACACTCTCATCTGGCATGGCAAAGACAAAACACTTTACACCTCCCCTGTCAGCTCTCTGCGGTTTCAGTTAGATACAAAGATGAAAATGACGCGAACATTTGATACCTTTACATATTTTGAAACATTTTTCAACCCCTGTTTGAGTTTTTTTGTTTTTCTCTGAGGCGATGTGTGATGAAGTGAGAGAGACAGTCCATTAAATCAGAACTTTGATCAGACTGCTTTGGAAGCATCCAAATAATGAGTTGAACTGAAACAGCAAGAAGAAACCAAAGACTCAAAACTCGAGAATATTGTTGTGGCCCACACCTCAGAGTGTCTCGGCATGCTAATGAGCAGTCTTCCACAACATCAAACACATCTGACACTGACGAGAGGTTGAGTTCATGTCAGAACGTAAAGCTCAGAAGAACTCAGAGTTAGACCCAGGGTGCATCGGAAGATGTTTAAGCAGAGTCAGCAGGTGTTTTTCTTTCCTCCTACTCTCACCCATTCATATGAGCTGCCAGAGCAAATGCTCAGCTCCTGACAGCCCTTCCCTGCCTCATTTCTACAAATGAGTCATTTGCTGGGTGTGATCATGCATGGACGGGAGTGTGTTAGTCTCGCAGCAGGTGTGAAACAACAAGGTGAATCTGAGATGCCATCTTTAATTGAGATGATAGATGAAAAGGATTAAAATATTTTTTCCTCTTGCTAAATGAACGCTCCACACAAATTCGTCAGTCCAGCATAAACACACAGCATCTGACGGCAAAGGTTGACCATTGTTTTCTCCTGGCGGACATAATTCCAAATGAATAAAATGCTCCTGGAATTATCCTTGATTAGATCTGAGTTCTGGTTCCTTTGCTGATGAATGTTTCAATGTTTTTTTGTCAAAGGCGTCTGATAATCTTCGCACTTGAGCTGTGTATTTTGAACGGGCTGGTTTTTCGTTCCTTGAATAGTCTACTTCGTTTGGGCAGGTTTGTAAGCACATCCTCATGCCAAACAACCACTTGCAAGTGAACCCTGGTGCACTTAGTTGGGTGTCTGAAATGCAATTCAGTGGCGCAAAGAGAGGAAGTGGACCAAAGATAGCAAGACATACAATATGTTGCTCTGCATTCTCTGCCCAATATGAACCAAGTTAAACACTGCCAAGCATGTCCTCACAACCACATTGTTTTTATAGTCATACTCTTGCAAACATCCCAAATTCAACCTTTAATTTAGTAAATTTTTGATTTTCATGGTCTTTTTTGAGAGACACTGTGGTGTAAGTGGTTCGCCCTCTTGCTTTACGATGAGACAGATGATGCTACGATACTACCCGATACCAGGCCTTTCTAACGAATGTGAAGTCTGCATGTTCTCTCTGTCACAGTTTTCCCTACCTCTGCCGACAATCCAGATTTTCATGTTGGTTCATGAGTGCCTCCAGTATATTGACCATAGGATTGGTTTGGAAGTGGACATGAGTCGGTCTCACTGTCTCAAACTCATGATGGACAGCAAACGGTCTGGAGTGCCATATGCTCTGTGCTTAATGTTATCTTGGATTTAATCCAGCCCTAACTTGGATTAAAGCACAAAAGATAAGTGACCGTAGAGTACTTTTAAAATAGTGCAATTAGGAAAGTCTTTTGAGTTTAGCACACTTGATTGACATACTGACATTGCCAAATAACTCAAACTCAAACTGTTATCTTGCTTTACATAACAACAAGTAGAAATCGTATACCTCTGTTTGTCATGGGGTGTATTTTCAATTTAAAACCAAGAACAGAAAAATCTTACCAGTGCGTCTGGCCTGCAGCGCTCTGTGTTTTCATCAAATGCTGCAAAAGCTGACTTGTTTTGTTTTCATTACGTTCTCTATCGATTGATAAATTCTATTTGTGTCATATTTTCTGTTTTGGAAAGTATACCCAGTGAATGTAAACACGGGATATTTTCAGTGGTGTGGCTCAAATGCTTTTTGAACTATAGATACTGTCAGTGCGTTTTTTTTTCTTAAATCCCTGTAACGCCACATAGGCTTTCTCAAGACCTGAAGAAAACAAGTCTCTGTTGGTGTGTATTTACAAGCCTACAAATTTGACATTGGACACGTTAGGTACACGGTATGAAGATGAAGGGTTGCTAGTTTTCCTTGTCAAAACATTTCAATAGGTTAACTTACTCCGTTGGCCGGCCTCTGTACCTTCAGCTCGCAGATACAGCTGGGAGGCTGCAGCCAGGGGAAATCATTGCAAATCTCCCTGTCTTACTTGTCCACAGTCAGGCAGAAAAGTGTTGATATCAGACGGCTCAACCAGCTCCGCTCTGTGATCCGTCATGTCAGGAATCATTTCATGGGTTTCCTCTCCCCCCTCGAGGACCCGATAGAGGAGCGGGGAGACGAAAGAGGCTCGGAGGCTCACTGAGGGGGAGAGGCTGAGTGCATGTGTGTGCATTTTTTTGATGTTCTGAGATTCCTGTGTTTGTGTGTGTGTGTGTGTGTGTGTGTGTGTGTGTGTGTGTGTGTGTGTGTGTGTGTGTGCGTGCGTGCGTGCGTGCGTGCGTGCGTGCGTGCGTCTGTCTGACCTAGAGATGGCATGACTGCAAGATGCACATCTGTTGTGAGAAGCTTTGCAGTATTTTTAGGGAACAGGAGAAATACCTAAATAAGATTTTTTTCAGTCAACACTTTAGGGCTGTCAGCTTTCCAGCTGCAGCTTTTAAGATATCGGTTTTATTTCAAGACCATTTGTGCATTATAAAAATACTTGTAAATACAGATGACATCAAGTTCAAGCACATTTATTTTGGTTTTGGCACTTTATCAAGATTCTCAGAAACACAGTCAGAAACAAACTCCTTTTTGGCACCACAACAATGTTAAAGGTCAGGGTAGCAGTATTTCTTACATGTGCACTGTAACAAACAGCCACCACTGCTGTGCTCACGGCGATTTTCAGTGCGCTGCGAAATTCACAACACAGACGGCCTTGGCAGAGATCAAGGAGAAACTCCTACCACATTAAAATATCTGGAATATGTGAAGCATATTACTTACTTACTTACTTTTTTTCGCAACTGCTAAGAAAGATACGTTAGAAGCCTTGTTGGCATTCTGTGCCTATGGCAGGATTTTTCCTTTCTTACTCTCTTAAAGTCAAGTGAAGATACCGTTTGGATTAAACTGATTTCTACCCACTTAGATGAACACTATCAGATTGTTGCAGCGGCTCATTGAAGTCAATAAAACCAAGGTCAGGCTCAAAATTTGGGCATCTCTTCAAGGTGAGTGTGACTTTGTTGGGTTAAATTTTGTTCTGTAAATTAGCTGTGTGCGCGTGATAACAACTCAAGAGCAATTTTCAAAGATATTTGATTGACACAAAATTGTGTAAAACTTGAGGGGTGTTTTTTCATATTTTATTGTCATTGTATGAATTGTCTGAATGTGCAGTTCATAAACCAGCTATCATGAGTCATCTCTGAAACAAGCCCCCCCCCCCGCCCGTTGATGCAGGGAAACATCCCATTAAGCTGCAGGAAAGGAAAACTTCTATTCAATGAATGTTCGTAAAGGCTCCGAAACACAGTGAGTGAGTCATCAAATATTTGGTGTTTGTTCTGCGGGAAGAAAAAAAAAAAGAAAGGAAATTAAACTCTAATGTTTATTCTGCTTTTGTATTTATTTAATTATTTAAGGAAATTGATTTAGTGGGATAATATGAGTATTATTGCTGGGTTAAATGATTGTTTTAATTTTATTCTGTTATTTTTCATTCCTGGAATTATTTTGTTACATCTGCTTGGGCGGTTGTGCTTTCAGGGGTGTCTGTCTGTCTGTCCATCCGTTCGTCCATCTGTTAGCAAGATAACTCATGGCTTCAATGGATTGAAACGATGAATGGATAAGGGTTGGAACAAGCAACCAATAGTTCAATTTTTGGGTGATCTGATGACCCAAAAATGATTAAAAAAAGGACATTTCTTTGGCATGTCTTTGTCTTGAGTCTTTGTTCCTTTAAGAGATTGTGGCGTGTTTGAGGTTGTTGCAGGAAAGGTTACCAGGTGTCTTGGTGGAGGTTTGTGCTCCCTGAAAGCTTCTAGTTTATTGTTGTTTAAGTCTTTTTTATGTTCCTCAGTTTTTCTCTTCATTTTGGTGGATTTCTCTTTGGCAAATTAAATTCATATGTTTAAATTCAGCCTATTACCGGTGAATTAACTGATACAAAACAACTAACACCCTTTTTATTTTTGTTTTTGTGGCACAGATCATTAAAACACAAGATAAAAACTGAAGTGGTGTTTTTCATCTCATTGGTCAACAAACAAAAACAGGAGAAATCACTCAAAATGTAGGTGGCACAGCTGTAAAGACTTTCTGTATTGCCTCCCTTTATTGATTTTTAACAAATCAGGATTTTGGAAGGCTATGCTGTTGCCTAGCAGCTGGAAGTTCATGAAAAGGGCAGCGTTGGGAAGCTCCCAGGTCTGACTGTGTGTAAAACGTTTTGTAAATATGAATTTCTGCATTTTTAATGTGATTGAAAAAAAATCTCTGTACCTTTCACCTACCATCACAATGCTGAGGAATAATCAATGAATGTGTATGGGAAAGGACACAAGGGGGTCAGATAAATATAACGCACCGGATGAAACCATAAAAGCACAGCTGCTTTCATTTCCTCTCAGCGACATTTACAGCCTGACCGTGTGCCTTTAATGCTGTCTTTTATGCAGGGGTGTGTGAACACATGTGTTGTGCCCATGCTTGTATGTGTTTGTGTTTTTCCTGCATCTTCAAGTGTATGTGGGTGGCTCCCTGTGATTTCAGGACAAGAAAATCAACTTCAGTCCTACAACCTATTTGAGGTTGGTCTCAGAGTAAACAGCAAGAAATTTTATTTATATTGTAAAATATTGAATGCGGGGACATCATGAAACACTCTGATGTCACTGGTTACAAAAAACAAACTTAAAAAATCAATCTACTCGAATTGAAGTGATAACAGTCTCATTGGACAGCTGAATGAGCCTCGTCATGTATTGTCGGTCTCTGTTTCCCTCCTATTATAATTTGGACTCTGACTGAGAACACATCCATCACTGCGACCGGCCTGCCCGCCAAGACAGGGCACATTCCACTACATTATGTACACATGCAGAGCTCCAAAGCTGTGTGTGTGTGTGTGTGTGTGTGTGTGTGTGTGTGTGTGTGTGTGTGTGTGTGTGTGTGTGTGTGTGTGT
>JASSRZ010000072.1:12880049-12918756 GCA_032164315.1 Malacoctenus gilli | reverse complement strand
GTGTGTGTGTGTGTGTGTGTGTGTGTGTGTGTGTGTGTGTGTGTGTGTGTGTGTGTGTGTGTGTGCGCGCGCGTGTGCGCGCGTGTGTGTGCGTGAAAGAAAGGGGGGGGTAAGGATAGTTCAATGGCAGGGCTGTTCCCTGGGCAACCAAGGTCTGTAAGGAAAGTACACACACAAAGAAAGCATACAACCACTCCATACATGCTTAATGCACACATGAAAATGTACACACACTCATGCAAATACGAGGTGTTAAAACGAGGAAGCGAAATAAATAGGCTGCAGAGGACAGGTCGGGACACTGAAGTAATAGTGAATGTGAAGGTCACTGGGTGTGTGTGTGCGTGTGCGTGCATGCGCTCGTGTGCGTGCGTGCGTGCCTGTGTTTGTGTTAGTGAGCAAGAAAAAGAGTGTGAGACAGCTTTTTGTCAGTCACAAGCATATGTCCTTGTGTATATAGCGCTGCCCATGTATCCCATGAGTCAGAGTTCCGGTACACCATGTTTAGTGGAACAGCAGAAGAATGTAGCACCCTTCAGCAAGTGATGGACAAGCAAAAAGTGCTAACAGACAGAAACTCCAAATGCTGCAACAAATGTTAAACTCCCGAAAACAAGACAAAGAAGATGACAAAAGTAATCGTTTCATGGTGTTGCCATGCCTCCTCCACATGCTCTCATCAATGTCCATCGTGCACACCATCCATCCTCAGTCCACCATCAGGCCTATACAGCTAAAAGATAACAGGGATTTTTTGCACAAATGCTGTATTGGTATCAATTACGAATTTGGTTATAAAATCCAGCACTAATGCCCATTTTATGAGCTTGCATTATTTAAAAAAAATCCCAGCGTATGACACGTGTAGATGGCACCCAAAGAGGGAGAAAGCTGCCATTAAAAAGTACATTCAAATTGCAGTGTTGTGAAAAAACTTTAGATCCCAAGCAGTTTAGACCACATTTGTGCTTGTCGGAGGCATTAGCTCTGTGTGATTTTGCTTGGTGCTCTGCAGATTTTACTCTGATATCCAATGGGACATAATTTTCTCTGTCAGAGTGTATACATGTGGAGTGAGGGACAGAATGAGAGAGAGCGCTGGTGTTCTCTGCCAAGTCCTCTCCGGACACCGCTGGTTCTTTCTGTCCTGTCCCTTTCATTATGGTATTTGTGCTGCGACTCGGTGCACATACACCAGGATTAAGTAGGCTTATTTATGGAGGCTCTGTGGTTGCCGGCTTTCACTTGTACAACCTTCTTCTCGCTGGGACAGTTTATGTTTTGAACTGATGCTGTTTTGCTGTGTCAAATCTTCTGATTTGTGTCGTCCTTCTGTCTGTTGACCAGGATGTGAGCATTAACTATTGAATCCCTTCAGTGCAAAGTTCAGTTTGTTTAGTGAAAATTCTGGCAGTCTTTAGGTGAAACAAGACTGAACAACCTCAAAAAATGCACATGATCACTTCTGTCACTTAAAGACGCAAAGTTTTGTAAAAGTTGTTTTTCAGAGATACTAAATATTTTTCCCTGTGAAATGCATTTTGATCTAAAGAGTTGACATTTTTCTAAGACATGACTAAAACCCATCTAATCAGTCACTTAGCTCTGTTAATATTTGAACTTTGGGCTACTGAAGAGTGAAGCAACACATTTTTCAGTTTTTGTTGGGTTTTTTTCCCTCCTTTTGGTCACTCATAGCAATAAACATTTATTTCAGATGCAGGTCACTTTAAGACCTCATGGGTAACGATGATTTGTCAAAAATATTGTCAAATTTGAATAACCAGGACTTATATTTTATGTTTTTATTCTGCGATTTTGTTCCACTGATTCCTAAGATGACAAAACCTCAATATTAATGATGTTTCTGTGAATAAACAACTTTTCTTTAGGATCTGTTTTTATCTTACAATGGTCAGTATTTTGATAACCTGCTTTATAGACAACATGCCAAGCTATTTTTAAAGTGTCTTTCATGAAAAACGATATGTGCTTGCACACAGATGCTTACGGTTAAATGTGAAGGTTTAAGCTGCCGTAAATGTCCGGGTCCCATTTATTTTATCTTTTACTGCAAGCCAGTGCTTTACTACACGGTATATATTTCCAGCCACATCAGCGACACTGTAACACGTGTGCCAAGAAGCAAGAGATAACTATTAGCGACGGCCTCTGTTGAGTCATGTGTTCTCACACTGTTCAGACTGCGTGTTTCAGGCATTTTAAAATTTTAATTTGATTATAGCCTTAGAAAAGAATCCCACTTGAGTGCAGTGGTGTGGTGTGTTGCACAATTCATTGGATTAACTACATTTGACGAGTGTGGCACCCTTCTTCCAGAGCAAAGCATGTTAAAATGCCTGAGGTGGGACTGGATTTTAGGGGGTTCATTTTGCTGAATGATCCCTCTGCAGCATTCTCACAAAGATCTGACCAGAAATGTCACCGTCTCTCTCAATCATCTGTAACTACTTTATTCCTGTCTGCAAACCAGATTCTGTAACGAGATGTCTCTGTAAGTTTACATTTATTTATTTTCCAAAATCTCGGAGTCAAGATTAATAAATAATTCCATTCCATTCAAGAATATTTAAACTATTAGTAAGCAATGTGAACGAAAAGTCAGGAGTAGGAAATAGAAAACCTAGGTCTGCAGCAGCATTCCCCATTCACATCTTGTGCTTTGTGTGCTGGACCAAAGTCTTTTCTTCTGCAGTTTCTGCATGTTCAGAAATCAATAAATTCCACAACTGGTGCTGCTTTGCAAACAACAAGGCCACCGCTGGGCAGGCTCCGAGTGTTTGTGCTGCAAACTACATGTAAGTTGTGGACTGACCTTCAACAGCAGCATGGTTTCCCTGTTAAGCAGTATGTAGCAAGCACTTTCCCCTGGGTTGTGAAGGTGTTTCGTGGACACTGTGATCGTAATGATAAATAAAAAGTTCCCAAGTAAATCGTATCAAACCAAATGAAATGAGTGGCTCTTTACAAAGCAGACCAGTAGTTGTATTTTCTTTGATAGCTAAAAATCACATTTCTTATCCACACATGAGATTCTTCAGGGATTTATGCAAACATAGCCCCTTAGCAGGAGAACGATGCCATTTACTGTTTTTTAAGCAAGGCTAGCAGAGATATACACTCTTACACTCTCTTCTAGCGCTGATTCAGAATGGCTAAGTGAGCGATTTATGAAATATAATGACTTTGGGGAGTGAAGTTTAAAGTGCCTCATTGGGACCCAGCAGGCTGCCGGTGGAGGCTGTCTATCCTCATCCTCTGTGTGAAGTTTTTTTCTGTGGGTCCGATTCAGCTGGCAATGCAGCAACATTCCCTATTCACACATAATATAATCTGTAAACACACTGGTCATGTATGGAGCCACCTGCTGATGAATTTGCACTTGGAGGTATTCCTTCCTGTCCTGCTGACCCACAGGGTGAACTGTACCTTTTTTTAGTGCTGCTCCAAATGCAGGCTAGGCACCAAGTGTGATTTTCTTAATTCACAGTTTCTAAGAGCAAATTCTCAAGTGGTTATTTTTTGGCTCAACTGGATCAGTCCAGTCACAGATGTGATATTTGGTATTTCTGAGTAGTAGCTAATGTTCATCAGGTGGGCGGCTCTACAGGCCCCAAGGCTCACCTGGTTGAAGTCTTTCTTCCAGGAGCCTTTTTGTTTCTTCCAACAATGTCTCAGGTTCATAAGTTTGTGTCCTTTTTGGGGCGTTTTTTATCGAAAGAAGTTATTACATGAGTAACAACTGTTGGCTTTCTTTGTAGAGAAGTTGAAAACCGTCCTCACAGAGCCACATTTTAGTATTTCCAATAAGGTTGAACAAAACACATTATCATCATATGTGTTTTTTTCCAAATAGATACGTCATAGAAAACGTCTACACTGAAAGTTTATATTTCCAATCCAGCTGTGAAATCTAACGCTATGACATGTTTAGTTTGTCTCGGGTGATGCTGTGTGAACTATCATGCATTTCTTCAGTCAACAGTATGACAATTATGCAGCTGTAGTTTGGTGCCTCCTTGACTTTCAACGTCACTTTCGAAAGCTCATCTGCAAACATGTTCATCAATGTGTTTGTTGGACAATGTTACATTTCTGTTGCATTTGAAGATTTCTCATAACGAGACGCCCAATTTGAAGTCCTGGATTCGACACGCTCATTTTTCCTCCACTTTTTCTACATTTGACCCGCCTGTCAAATTTAATTGCAAATTGCAGCACGCTTCTACATGTGAAAATGTTCCAGTGTAAAGTCCGATGGTTTTTAGATGAACCAGGGCGTGATTAGTACACACATGGCAAACAGTTTCTTCACGAACATGTTTGTAAAATTGTAGACAGATATATGCAGTCAGGGTGATGGTGAGTCTTCATGGCTGATTGGAGTAACCTTTTTAGCATGTGTGTTGGCTCAGCTTCAGGCAAATCAAGTGACGTCACAGCTGATTCTCCTCATGTAGCTGTTCCAATGCCACACATGTTCTTTATTACCCAATTAAACTTTCTGGCTCCTGCTCCTGTGACAGAATAATTATTACCTTGAAAATTTTCCGTTGTAGCCTGACTGAATCCACCCTGCAGTTTTCAGCCTCCATATCACATATTTGCGCCCAACTCGTTTTCTTCTCCCTTTCTGCCCTCTGCTCTGCAAGTGACTTATAACACTGGAATAGGATCAAAGAATTTGTCATATTGTTGATGAACCCTTATCTTAACATAAAGGATTTTTGAAGTTAAACCAATAAATCAAAATCAAATTCAGTGCAGGTGGTTCAAGTGATTGTTATATATGTAAAAAAAAAAAAAAAAGTGATACAAGCTCTTTTGTTTCTTTTCAGGTGAAACGAATGGGGGTAAAAAGTACTCGTAGGAAATCCATGGGTTGTCGATCCTAGAATATGCATAAAATAATAATGACTTTCTCATTTCTTCCTGCTTACTGCACTTTGATGTCTTGGCTGGGTAGTCAGTGGACCTAAACACAAAAGACCCTAACAGACTAATGTTAAATTGTGTTGGTAAAAAATAGAGCTCACCTTCAGATAGGATATATTTTCAGTGGTGAAAAAACTATTTCAGAATGTGGCCTTATGTTCTTGCTTTACACTGACCTAGAAAAGGTGATAATGCCCTCCGTCTTTTTTTCCCCCCTACCTGGAGTATTTTTTTCATTCCCAGTTGAAAAGCCTTTAATTTAGGTTTCTCACATACATCCCAAATCTGGGCCAAGTTGTACCCGAGGATACTTTTTGTGTTTGTTTTTACTGCCTTCAGGTGTGGGTTCTTCCCGGGACACAAAAAGGTGTGAGCGTTTATTGACAATGTATCTGGCACTTTCTGAGAACTAAATCCCACCCACATCTGGTGCCCCAATTCTTTTAAACTCTCATAAACGGGAAAAGTCAAACCTTTTTTCTTTTCTTGTCATAGACTTTTTTTGTTCCTTTTAACAGGAGTTATTTTGATAAATCTCTTGTCGTGGAACATGCATTGAATGTAATTGTGTTCTGTCAGCTTAGTTTTGCGATTCTATTTCTCTTGTTTTGCCTGGTGAAGTTTATAATTTTATTAATGCTGATAAGTTTATTGATGAAAGAATATGAAGAGCTTTTTGTTTGCAGCTGATAAGTATGTCAGCCACCAAATATTGTTGTCTGTCATCAGAGAGCAGTCCTTGCACATCAGCCTTCTGCTGCTGTAGTCTGGGTTTAGCTGTTGCTGGTTCTGCCTCGGTCGTCTGCTGTGAAACCTCTAACCCTGCATACACAAAGTGTGGTTCCATTTTCCTAAAGAGCCGCTGGCCCGTGAGGACATTGTGCTTACACTCAGCGGGGGAATGGATTAACCCGCAAAATAACAGAGCTTTATTAAATCACAAACCTCCCTTGGACCCTTTCCCCCCTCTGTGGTGTCAAGTTTACTCTACAGGCCTCCTTTGAACCCCTGCACCCCGATCCAGGGCCACAGATAAATTGGCTGACCAGCTGAAGGCAGTGCTCACACTTGTGCCATCTCTTTTCTGCCAAAAACCACATGTCTTACCAATATGTTTTCCTTATTTCAAGTCAAAAGTATGTGATCACACTTAGAATAACACCAAAAAAGTCAGCATGCTGCATTGAGACTTCATTTGAATTTTCGTCATGCAGCACCATTGTGAGAGGGTGAGTGACACTGCAGCACATGATTCTTGATGTTTGAATTGGGTCTGAGTCAAGCCATTGTTTTGCCCAATAAATAGAAAAATATGAAGCATAAACACAAGCCAAAGCCAATAAAAAACTTTTTTTTTCATCAGTCTTTAAAACTGCTGATCCACCAGCTAAAATATGATGTATTTGGTGTTCAAATCCAATTGTTCTCTGGAATTCAACAGTAAATCGTCTCTGTTATTCACTATTCTTTGGTGCACTGTGTTTCTCTGCAGTAATCTTTGTAAACTTTACTTTCAACTCACACAGCTTTCCAGAATAGAAAAGCTGGCATTAACGTCCATTCCTCTAGATCAATACAAATAAAAAAAATGAACTGCAAACGAGGTTCAAATTGTTTTGCAGAGACTCAGCGCATCACACTGAGAACAAATATACAACCCTATAAATGGAAAATTGAGTTTCTCTGCATTCCAGGCAGCAAAGTTAGAAGGTGAAGTTATCTGTAGCCGTGCCCTCCTTTCACTTTGTTTTGTCCTCTGCCCGAACCTGTTCAGGTTTCTTTCACTTTCACTTTGTTGAATTAGGATAATTAACTCTCCTGACACACCATGCAAAGTAATGAAATCTATGCTTTGGCACTGTGTGAATTAGTTTAAAAGTCTTGTTCACTGTGCTCTACCCGCACTCCCCCACTCACTCTCAGTGTCTCTCTTACCAGACCTAACACCCCTCAAAGTTGGCAGGTGTCCATGATTTTAATGAGATGGGCTATAGGAACGATGAACCTTTCTAAATCATATAGAACAGGAGAAGTCTTCTGGCTGACTGTTGCTGCCAGTAAGAGACACACATTAATCAGGGAGACTCTGGGAACAGTAAGTTGGCATTTAATAGTTCCACCCATTTGCTTACAGATCACCAAACAGGCATTGCCATGCACTTTTACCTCCAACTTGGCACCAAAGGCTATTTATGGGTTTGGTTAGTCAGCCAGGAAAAAATGATTGTCAGAGCTTCGACTGTTGAAGCAGCAAGCCTAAAATTGTTGAACTGATTTTTATCCTGTCAAGAGCTGTTTCTGTACAATCCATTAAATTTTGTTCCGTCGCGTTCGATTGTTAAATTCTGTAAGTTGACGCATACAAGTAATGGAAAAAAGTGATTTCTTTGTAACGATAAACCAACAGAATTATCTACGAACTCTTGGGAGGCTTTTACTGTTGTATCTTCCTACTCACTGTTGGGACTTTGCAGCCCACTCCCTGACAGTTCTGAAACCCACTCATCCCATTACAGTCAATTCCAGATGAAGCTGTTTTCTAACACTGCAGTCAGTTAAAGCCACTTTCTTTTGCTGGTCCAGTTCTACAGAGGAAACTGCTGATTAGTAGCATTTGGTCATTGTGTTTCTTTAAAACACTGTTTACCTTCATTGCCTCAGGATGTGTTTGCATGATATTGATTCACAAAAAATGATGGTATGAATGTGCACTATGTGCATGTTCTTCATACAGGTGGTTCCAGTTGTGTCCATCTGGTGGAGCTTTGTATAGGTTCCTGTTTGTGCACCTGGAGGGTGTCAGCAACAACCTCTTTTTTCCAATCAATTTCATCCTTTTTGCACCCTTTCATATCAAATGGAAAAACAAGATATTTCCTTCATCTTTACCAAACGCAAACAGCAGGTACAGAAATGTCTTTTTTCTTTTACCTCAACTGACCTTCATGTGCTGTGTGAAAACAGCGAGTGTTCCTTGTACTTTGCACAGTTATTTACGGTATTGTTTTCATTCAGGACATTTTTCCTTGGCGACGTAACAGTGGGACATTATTTGCTCGACTTGGTTTACTGAGCCAACAGCATGCTTCAGAGGTCGCTGACTGGCCAGTGACATTCCAGCTGCTCCCACAGTAACCAGTGGCGAGGGGGAGGGAGGTCTGGCTGCTGGCTTAAGTGCATTGTTTAGTGTCCGACAAGCAAATGGCACTTTTTGACTGTGAGTAAAGAGGAATAGGAGCATGGTGTCCTTGTAAGCAGCTGTTTGGAAGATGATGCGTCTATTTGTTGGGAAAGAATTCACAGTTTTGAAAGTGTCACTTCTTGCTTTAGTCATTTAGACTTTCGAGGTAATCGAAGTAAAGACAAAACAAGACAAACCATACACACTGACTGTGTCAAAACTGAATTGACTAAAAACGTTTGGGAAGAATTTCTGAGGTTCAGTCTGAAGCAAAGACTTTAGTAGGAAAAGCTCTTAGTGGTGAATCCTGTGGGACACACGCACGCACGCCTGCACGCACGCAGGCACACACGCATGCAAGCACACATGCACGCAAGCACACACGCACACACACACACACACACACTGTACAAAAGCAGTTTCATTGGCAGCCAGATAAGCTAAAGTAATAACAGTGCCATCTCAGCTAATTTTAGCTGTGTATTGAATGTGCCGCCACTGGTATTCATGACAACATTTCTGGCTGAGCTTAGCTGTATATTTGGTCTGTCTGTATTGCCTGTCTCGCGCTTTCATATTCTCATTTCTTTCCTGAGGTCTCTGTGTCTGTCTCTCTCTCATTCTCTCGCTCTCTCCTTGTCCCTCTCTCTCATTCAGTTTTTCCTCTTTCTTGATCCAGACCTCTTATTTAATATACCGTGTCTAAAAGCTATCTCCTGTAATTTGTAGTGTTGGGGCACAGCTGATGTCTGACATATACTCGCTGGGTAGTACCAGTCTGATTATGTTCACACTCCTATATAGGTAAAAATACCAACACCACAATGAGAAACTGAACATCATCTCCTACCTGCTATAGGTACAATAGCAGGAATGTAGCAGATGTTGCTAACTCTTACATAATGAGACATGCTAAGCTATATCTATTCAGATGCCTTATGGTGTCCTCCATAGAACAGCCCTGCAGAGCAAAAGCAATGGTGTTATGGAGGTTAGAGAAGCAGATTTATAACCAAAAAGTTGCTGTTTTGGGTCCCCAGATCTTTACAGATTCTGGTAGGTGGAGCTGAAGTCAACATTTGTCTGTCATTGCTCTCGAACGAGGCCCGAAACCTTTGACTGCTTCTCAAGCACTGCACTGTGGTAGCCCACTGGTAATTGTATGTGTAGTTCAGGTTAACTATGAAGAGGACCGTTTGCAGAGAGAAATATTCCTCAAGGAAACTATAAAATTGAGCTTACTCTGTCGATAATTGCAAGTTGAAGAGATTTGTGAACGATTCCCTTCGAAACATTAATGCAGATAATGAGGGGGTGGCTGAGGGGGTGGCTGAGGTGGTGTCGTTCCTCATGGAGTTGATCCGGCAGTTTTAGTGTTGGCGGTTCAGTGCACCTTTTTGTTCCTTTTTATGTCAAAGTGTTGCTGAGCAAGACACTGCACACTAAATTTCTTCCGATAGTAAGTGCTTACTTTATCTTCTATGGCAGATGTCACAGTTTATCTGTGAATATGCGACTGTGACAGATCATATATTGCACTTTGAGACTGCTGCAGAGATGAAATCGTACTATATAAGTTAGGTATGTTTTTCTTCCCGAGTCTCATTGCCGAACCTGCTAGATCGACCATCGATTCTGAATGGCCATAGTCCAACAACAAGGAAGCAGTTGGCGACTTCATGCTGCAAGCATCAGTAGGTTTGGCACTGGAACAAATGGACTGAAGCTCATTTCCATGAAACATTACGTATGCAAGTTGACAGCTACTTCAAAGCAAGTACAGATTGGCTGCTCACTGCTCGATTTGTGCTTCCAGTGTGCACAATCCCAGTTCGCCTCCTTTTTGCCTACTGTTGCACTTTTTGTTGTTTTTATGCTGAGCTGAAATCTCCATCAAATTGTTTTAGTTATGTGAGCCTAACATGGTAAGAACATGGTAAGATTGAGAGAAACAGAGAAAGCAAGAGTAAAGTGGGACTTTTCACACACTGATAACATTAGTCATTTTTCACTCTATGATCTCGCATAGATTTGAGAGGTAAATCTTGAATGTTGAAAGTTTTTTATCTTAGGGGTATAAAAAACCACTTCTGAATTCAAAACTTAGATGGAATGATCCTTGTCTTAAAAAAAAAAGAAAGATAGTCTGCGAAATCCGGAAAGACCGGCATCCATGACAGTATTATTGAAAAATAAAAGGGGTTTTCAGAGAGGCTGTGCAGACTGAAAGACGCTGAACATTGTGCTGACTCAGGTAACAACTGTATGCAGATAGATTGCAGCATTTAGGTCATGCCGTTTTCAAAAGCGTCTTTAGCCTCATACTGGCAGTGCAGTGCTCATGGCAAAGTGCTGGGGAAAATAAGAGCTCGAGTCTTTTTCCTGCCCATGTTGCTTCGCCACACTTGTGTGGCTTTTTGTGAGGTTTGAACACCAATGCATAAGTTTCCTTCAGAAGCACATCGCTCATTTATGTGGTTACTTTTTCTGTCTCTGACATTCGTCATGTACTAGCAAACAAATTATTGGCCTTATTAAAATGAAAATAGGCATATTACGCAACTCTTGTGTCTCTCAGGTAATAGAGGTGCTGTGGTCCCGCACTGAAGTTTAATAACTGTTGTCCCTGTGTGCTGGGGACCTGTTAACAAGCAAACAACCTCTCACCTCGCTCTTTTTGCATCGCTTCCTGTGATGGTTGTTCTCAGGAGCTCAGTGTCAGTCATGTGAGCTTGACATTTGTAGCAGCCATTTATTTCTGAAGAATCAACCTCACAGAAGTTTGCAACATCTGTCAATACCTAAAAGATCATATTACATACAAAACTGCATTTAAGCAGGATCACAGTGAGAAGGCAGGTATAAGTACTGCTTAGTTAGTTTTCTCAAACACATTACAGAAACACAGTATGTGTTTTTGCTTCAACTCTCTGATATACAATCAGTTAATGGTTTGTAATAAAGAGCAACTAACAGAATAATTGTTTGTCTAGCTGGCATGGGCTCTATTTCGGGCGTGGTGGAAGCCCCCTCTCTCCCTCCTGTTGTCCTGTGCTGTGACTCCTCTGCTTGCCCTCTGGCTTAATGCCTCTTGTACTGTGCAAGGAGAGCTCTTCACACTTCCCAGTGAAACTAGAGCTTTGCCTCCAGCCTCCGGTCTTGCCATGTCCTCTGGGCTATTTTTACTCGTGCAGTGGCTACTTCTGCTGAAGCCATACCACAGCCTACTGGACTGGAGCTGAGGCCATGTCTTTCCATGTGTGGTGACGCGTGCATGTGTGTTTGTGCAGGGATGTGTGAGTTGTGGAACTGCTTTTAAAAGCTGCGCATGCATAAAAGACCACAACCATAGTTTAATAACACTGGATCATATCCTGCAAATAAAATATGTAATTACTAGGTTTCCCTGGGGTTTAGAAGTTGGGGTGTGGAGCTGCAGCGTTCTTGATCGAAATGTGTCAGCTGACTGAGTGGACTGGATTGAAACACACAGTGAAACCTGAAAAAACAAGTTTTATGAATCATTGTGTTTGGGGCTTTATTATAAGGTTTGAGATACACAATCAAAGACTGAAAGCAAATTCTCTAATTAGGTTGTTCTCTCATTTTAAATACACTAATTAACACCAAGAGTTACTTCTTTGTAAACATGACAATCATTTTCGTTGGTCTTAATTACATGCTAGTTATAAAAAATAAGCTTGTAGTTGGAGCTGAACAGAACAAAGTGAGCTGAGCTGTCTGAGCGCCGTATCATAGTTTCATATTGGTCTGTTTTTTAGCAGGATTTCATTGGAATTATTTTACCCAATCGGTGATTGGGTGGATTTTTACAAGGTCTGAAAGATCAATTGATTGCCCCTTTGTAGAGCACAAAGCACAAGTAATTACACCGCGAAAAGGTTCAAAATATTTTGGAACAAATTTTCGAGACAATATATAGAAAGTCTTACGATATTACAATTTAGGTCGTTAGTTCCCCAACATGTCCAGCTGTGCTTGGTCACCCATGTCATAGTGTTAGTGCACAACTGGAGGAAATTATGTCCCCTTTATGCCTCCAGCTGGTGCTCAAGAAATGGACAGCTATACCAAGACTCAGAACAGACAACACACAACAATATTAGAACAATTTTAAGATATTGTAAAATGTGATCTCTTTTGCTAATAATTACCAAATATGGACATGTTCATTGCTGAACTTTTCAGCTTCTGAAGGTTGACCTTTAAACTCATATTAAAACTTAAGTTTTCCCCACATTTCTCTTCAGCCCCGTTTTCTGTTCCGTGTTACTCCCACTTTATCTAACTCTCCACTCTCTTCTCTCCCCCCTCCCGCTCTCCCGCTCTCCCGCTCTGCTTCAGTGAAGTACATCAAGGAGATGTCTGCCTTCTTTAAAAGCTCCGGGTCCCCCGGAGCCGCCCTCCCGTGGGATTCTCCTCCCTCCACACCTCAGAGGGGCACAGAGCCCTTAGCTGCTGAGGTGAAAGAACCACGCAGTATCCCGTTGAAGATGTGCCAGGTGTCACGGAAACAGTGCCCCCCAGACACAGAAAACAGGTACTACATGTTGAAATGTTGACGCTTTACTGCAGATGATATTTTTCAGACGTTAAGTAAACAAAGATTTAAAAAATACTTTAGAATGGTAGTGTTGAAAGAAAGTTGCCTTTATCCTAAAAATAACATAAATTGACGTTTTCCACACTTTATACTGGACTCTGTCTGTCTCTGTCTCGCTTTGTCTCTCTCTCTCTCTCTCTCTCTCTCTCTCTCTCTCTCTCTCTCTCTCTCTCTCTCTCTCTCTCTCTCTCTCTCTGTCTCTCTCTCTCTCTCTCTCTCTCTCTTTCTATCTCTCTCTCTGTTTCTTTGGTCCTTTTTTATCAGGTATTTCGAGGTGGTTTCATCCAACAGAAAGAACTCTGTGTTCCTGCGGGCAAAAGACCCAGCTATGGCCCAGTCCTGGTACAACGCCATCCAAGCTGGTGCTGCCAACCTTCTACCACGAATCAAGGAGGAGATCAAGAATATGCAGCCAGGCACAGAGGTCAAACATCTGGGTTGGATTACAGAGCAGGTATGAAAGACCTCGAACATCCATGTGAAAGACCACAAGAATTGCTCAATTGTATTTTATTCTTTCTCTATTTTAATCGTTTTTTTTATTGTTTCACTGGCTCTCTGGATTTATTCCTTGATGTTACAAGCTTGTTTTGTTCATGGTTTTGCTGAGACAGTTTGCCACCTCGATGAATAATAACTTTGTACCCTGTTCTGAGTTGCCTGCAGCAACACGGAAATAGAAAAAAGCACATTCACATACCCAAGGCCATGTGTGCATGCCAACTACCTAATTTCACATTCTTAATTGGGGCCAACTTATGTCCACTGACACCCAATGTCAAGTATGTCATGATGATCATGAATGAGTTGTATTTCTAACCACTTTCATTATCATAAGAATGATAGGTTTTTCGTTGCATTAGGATGTACTGCTCAGATGTGTTCACATTTAACTCAAATCAATATTGTCGAGCTTTCAGGAAACATGTCAAATCTTTTTAGACATTCACAGTTTCCGCTACTATTATATAAACATTTCTTGGTTCCCGGCTGTCACTCTGACTATTATTCTGTTACCAGTCCACAGGCTTTAACACTTTCTGTAAATAGTCCAGCAATTGTTCATGGTTTATTTATATCTCCAGTGTGACTCTGTTGCAGCTCCAAGTATTTGGTTTGCTCTGGTTGATAAAATCACATCTTCAAAGGAGCACTCGATTGATATTGCACCCGAGGCACATCTGTCCAGGGTGCCGTATCAATCTAAGATGTCCACTCTCTGTGTGAAGGCATTCTCTGACAAAATGCCACCATCTCTATACAGCTTCATTTGAATGAACAGCACACCTGTGCGCTCTGCGCAGGGAACCAAAATACCACCGAGCTGGGTAAAAAACAAATCTCAAGGTCGGTAAAATACTGAAAGGTCAGTTGCTGCTTGGGCTGGATGCTCAGAGTCTGCAGCCGTGTTAGAAACTCTGTGAACTCTGCCAGCGTTTATCTGGAAGCAGTGAGCTAATGCTAATGTCTGGACCGACACTCAGGTATATCAATAATGCATCCTGGTGCTGCAACACTGTGAGGACTGCCTAAAGTCACTCCAGAAGTGTTTCTCCTGTACTTTGCACAGTTTCACTCACACTCTAATTGACTGAGCGTTACAATTACTGTGTCTAATCCAAATACTCAACCTTTAGTTTGTTGAAATTTATTCTATTGTGTTTTATCAAGATGAGGGTGATGCTTTTAGTTTATATCATTTGGTTTTAATGTCAGTAAATCCTATCCGAGTCTGTCGCAGCATTGTGTGGCACTGTCCAGGTTTGTTGTTTAAGACACAGATATTGGGCAGTTATCACAAACAGACAGTGTGTGTATTTGTGTGTATAAGAGAGGTCAACAGGAGGATTTGGCTGATTAAAAACATGGATATGATGGCAACTTCAGATAACAGTGTCACCAAACAAACTATACCTCACACTGAAAGGGACGCAAAAGCCTGTTTCAAGTTTCCTAGCAGGCCATTCAACCATTGTTCGAAATATTTGATTCACTGTAAGACAAGAATTTAAGTTTAGAAATTTTTGAGAAGAAAATGATGAGTATTTTGGAAGTTTTAAATCAGTGCAATGTGGGACACGGTTAAACTGTTTCCTTCAGTGTTGACAGAAATGTCTGTGTGCAGGTGTCTCAGGGTCCAGAAAAGCCTGTCCTGGCCGTGTTGACTGACAAAGACCTGCTCCTGTATGTCTCCCTGCCTGAAAGCAAAGAGAGCCTCAACAGCCCCACCAAGAGTCACCCACTCATCACCACCAGGTTTACGAGCTCAAATACATGCAGATTTGTACAGAAACACAAAACACTGCACGTCACAATTGTGCTTGTTTTCCCTTTTCTTTATCATGTATACACATTCTTCTGAAGTGAGGCATTGTTAGGGTGTGCTGGAGGATGAACAGCCCTCTTCCACACCCTGCACAGCCCAGTTTTGCCTTTCCCTGGCTTGTTTTGGCTCAGTCAGAGAAAACACGCTCACTCTTTCCATAACTGGACTGTTGGACATTTTACAGTTACTTAGGAAAACATGAGTGGATCCAGAACTTATGAGTCATGTGTTTTTCCTCCCCTCTTTCTCCCCCGGGTACACCACATCTCACTTTCCCCCAATGACATCACTTGCTCTTCTTTTTGCATTCCTGTATTTAATTGTAAACGGTTGATTTTTTTTTTTTTTTCCGGTGCTATTTTCTCTTAGGCTGGTCCACTCTGGCCCGGGAAAGACTTCTCCCCTCCTTGACTCTGAGCTGTCCTTTGGCCTGCGCTCTGGAACCAAACAAGGCGTGGAGACTCACGTCTTCAGGGTGGATTCTGCCAAGGAGCTGTCCACCTGGACTCATCTGCTGGTGGAGGGTTGTCATAATGCTGCTGAGCTCATCAAGGAGGTCACCACGGGTACAGACATACACAGATTCTTTGACCCCCCCCCGGGTCTCTCTTCATGCTCACTGCACAGCATCTCAAGCTACAAGCAGAAAATTCAGATTTGTCTCTCAGCTATTTTGGGTCCCAGCGGATTGGTCCGAAATATTCTGCTGTCCGTGAGTGTTGCTCTTTCCTGGTTGAGTGAGCAGAAAAACAGCTCAAGCAGAGATCAAGACTCGACTCCCACTGTGGTCACTCTTTGTAAAAATGTAGCTTCCCATCTTAATGCTGATTGAAAGGGTTGTCAGATTCGCACAATGATCCAAACAAATGATTTTTCTATTGAGTGCCAGTGACACGAACACATGCTGCACGGTCAGTCTCATCTGAAACTCCAGGGTAAGACCCTGTTGGCTTCATAGCTTCAAATAAAGTTGATAGCTTTACATTATTAAACCATAACAGCTTGAAACTTTTGATGGTACAAGAGAAGTTGAAGGGCTTATTATTTCCACTAGAAATTTGTAATATTGACTGGCCATTTTCCCTCCATACTATATTTATCAAGCCATGGAGCCTTTTCTCTGTTAGACTCTTGAAATGTTAATTGCCAATATATTTATCACTCAGTCATCAGTCAAACTTTCTTGCGGAACAGCAGAATGACTGTATTTTCTGTCTGCTGAACAACCAAAAAACAAAAAAGGCCCATACTAACTCTGTAGTGTTATCTATTGACGTACTTGAAATCTGTTTCACCCAAACGATTTGTGCTCAGCCGCCAGACAAGCTTCAACTCAACACCAATATTTTTACCCCAAAAAGGAGCCTGTTTCACAAAGCAGGATTAGTACAATTTATTGTTGTTCATACAATGATTTTCAAGTACAGACTGCACTTCTTTGAAGGATGTCCTCAATCTTTGCAGATTTGCCCGGTTGCATTTCTGCAGCAGATTCAAACTAGGTGGTTGAAATAAAAGCGTTTTGTTTTAGATGAAAAGCCAAAAGAGGAAACAAAGCATTTTGCCTGGAGTCTGACAATGTACGTCGTGTCTTGGCTCAAATCTGACAATGAAATCCTTCAAAAGCTTTTTACTTGAACCGGTGATGCACGCTGAAGTCCCACTTCCTTCAGCAAACAGCAGTTCAGAGAAGGTACAGGGGCGCAATGTCATTGCTCTGCCCCCTGCTGGAACACATAGGTGGTACAACAGCTTTCACACCTGACAAGCAAATTATCTTATGAGTTTTACATTTTAGGGCTTCATAAAAGATTCAATAAGCTTTACTTTGAAAGAAGATGAGGTGTTTTTTATTATTTTTGACAACAGGGTCTTGACACATTGTTGCTGTTTTAATAATTGGTGTTGTTTTGCTACATCTAATTAAGTGACACTCAAATGACAATAGCTGCAATGATATCTCTGTGCTCATCAGTTACTTCACTTCGTACTCTTGCTACACTGCTTTGTTTGAAGAGGTTCAATGTTCTGTTTCTTTGATGAATGTTAATGAAGTGGTTGAAATCACATTGGATTATCAGGAGTACCAAATGAAGTGGCAAGCAAGTGTGTTTTAGTCAGAACGGACAACATGATCGAAATAATTCCAGCATTCACACAAGAAATCAAAGCATTACCATCACTTCCACAGCTTTTAGGTTAACCCAGTTTTTCTTTTCTTTCTCTCTATCCATCCTGGCAGCCTGCAGCTGGAACGGGAAAGAGTGCACCCTGGGAGTGCACATCGATGAGGGTTTCACGCTATTCACAGAAGAAATGGGTGTCAGGAAAAGCATCCTCCTCCAGCAACCATTCGAGCGGCTCCGAATGTCCTCGGACGATGGCGTTCGGATGATGTTCCTCGACTTTGGAGGCCCTGACGCTGAGATTGTAAGTTGTCACAGTCTGTCGTGAAAAATAATGGAAAAGTAATGCTAGAAGTTTACATCGACCGCAATCTACATCTAGTGGAGAAATGCTTTAAAATCAGTCTTTGTCCTGTTAATGAGATCCCACCTTTAATACTTTTTTGGTACGGTTTTTTGAGGTACGCAAAAGAGCTATGCTTCTTTTTCCTTTTTTCTTTTATATCAGCTTTTTCTTTTCTTTTCCTACAACTCCTTGACTGCAACTCGGGCTCACATCCCCTCTGAATTGTAATTCAGTCTAAAATTTTATCTTCATCAATATATTCAAGAAAAAGAAAGTATTCAAAAAGTAGTTACTGACTCTTGACCTGTTTGTGTTTTATTTATGACTTGTGTAACATGGCATCTTTGTGATTTTCCATCTTTTCCTGTCTATTATTCTCTTGTCTCTTTTTCCACTCCAGCAACTGGACCTTCACTGCTGCCCTAAAACTATAGTCTTCATCATCCACTCTTTCCTCTCTGCAAAGGTCAAGCGACTTGGCCTCCTGGCATGATAATAGCCAACCATTCAGTGTGTCACAGTAGGAATATTCAATGAAAAAGGATACATCCAAGAAGACTTGGAGACTCCAATCAATGATGCCCAGGAAACGATGCTGACGACTTGTTTTCACAGCCTTCCTTAGCCTCTAAAATTATTTCAGAAGCCTCCTGGTTTTCTATCAGGAAGAGAGAAAACTGCAACGGTGATGGACATCATTTATTGAGCTTGTAGTTTGGATGTTGAAAGAGGTTTTAGAGCTGGTGCAAGTAAAGGCTACTTAAATTTTTCGAATCTGTAACGGTAGGTCATGACACTTTATGATGGCAAACTATATGAATATGACAGCCTGTATCTTAATGTCTCGAAGCTTGAAGTCCCAACCATAATTTGTTTGACCTGTCGTGTAGTTTATTTTGATTCCACGAGTCATGGCATCACATTGTCAAAAGAGGTTTGTTCATTTTTCAGTCTTTTTGTGCTGTGAGCAGTCAAAACATGTCAGTTCACAAAAGTCCTAACTGATGTGAAAACTTTTTTTCCCTTCAAGAAGGATGACACAATTGGTCTTTACACATCAAAGCGTCTGTGCTTAACATTGTATGGCTCTAATTTGATGCTCTCTATGTGAACGTTCAGTTACATTCACAGGTTGTTGGTGGGGTTTTTTTTTTGTTTTTTTTTTTAGAAAATGTGAAATGTCTCTTCCATTTAAAAAAAAAAATTGATTCCTCACGTTCCTGTTTGGTTACCTATGATACATATTCTCAAACTTAAAAAAAAATAAGGATACACGTGTATCACTCGTCTTCTTTTTGAATTAAAGAGACAGTAGATACAGTTAAAATAAAAGACATGGACTTTGAATTTCAGTGGCTTGAATGTGTGTGGACGTCAGCTTCATTTTTTTTCTGCTCTCTTTGAGAATCTTCTTTTATGTTTTTCAAAGTCACAGCGACAGGTTGTCACTGTATCATTCACTGATAAAAGGCATACAGTTGGCTTAAAGAGTGCCAGGCCGCAGTAGCGACTTCTTTCGTATGAATAAGCTTTCAAAATACTGCGTTTAACTCTTAAAGCAACATTATGCAACTATTTTACCTTCAAATATCTGCTTGTAATTCATGTTGATCGTACTCTGACTTGTAAAAGGGAAGACTGGCATTATGTTTTGTTCACGCTTTCCACTCCTTGACCTCTGCTGATATACTTAAGCGTGGGCTTTATACCGTTTTTAGTGAAGAAGCAAGAGTGCATCACTTTGCTACATCAAACACCCGTATTGACATCCAGGTTTTTTTTGAGAAGTTAGTTTTGTACCTTTAGCACGGTCGTCTAAACTAAGATAAATAAACAGAGAAGAAACAGAAAACTGCACTACAGTTACACACACTGATTCACTCTGCTGTGTGTAATAGGGATCGTTACAAAGCAGCTTGAAGGGTAACCCTGTCTGGCAAACACAAAAATCAATGCAAGCCTCAAGAAATTGTGTATTGGATGGAGGATTTTTCACACTATGTTTCTATCTACTCAAGACATAACTTACAGGTGGTCTGGTTGAAAAATGACAGCTTTTTCATGCCTTCCAATCAAGGAGCATTTTTTAAATTGTTGTTTTTGAGTTCTGTAGTGATTTCATGTTGGAAAATAAAAGGTTAATTTAGTTCATTTTGAAACTTTTGATTTTGGATGAAGCTTCTGTTTTGTCCCATCAGTCGATATAGAAGCCCAGAAATAACCACTACAACTGAACTTTGCAAGTTGAAACAAGAGTCTTTCTTGGTCTTTCTGGACTGTAAGCTTGTTGTACACCTTGTCTCATTGCATTCACTTGGTATTAAGTTGTATTAGCAAAGTTGTTCTTGTCCACTTTAGTTTCTTCGATAAAGGGAGGCGACATTATCCTTTGATAACACAGTTGTACTAAATTACTAATATGTGCTCTTGTTTTAGCTGTTGTTTAGCTATGTTGGCTAATTTGCCACAGAAATTCACATCATTGTGTGTGAGGAGAATCTGAGATTTGTAAAGTTATGTTGATGACTAGCTGCTCTTTGTTAACATCTTGTGTCCTCTGACTTGAGTGTATGACGAATGTGACAAATTGAGCTTTTGTGTGATTACCACTTTTAGCCACAAAGGCTGATGCTGCTGCTGCTTAGCTATTGTTGCGTAATGTTGCTTTAAAAAGACCTTTCCTGTACAGTGTTTGTACAAAAAGATTCACCTGAGACAGTTTTTACAGTTTGTCCAACTTTGAAATATGTTTGTTTCAATATCATACTGAGGATGTTTGTTTACATCATAATGTGTTTGATCACATATTTCTTTATTGTTTATATCAGTGAAACAAATTTGGGGCCTTTTCTCTTTCTCAAACACGAAACAGACTTGTATTAATATATATTTCAAAACTAAAAATTGTTTGCTTCCAACAATAAAATGTATTGTATATTCTTATTTAAACAAAGGTGTGCCTTGCAGGGTTGTTTGTATATAAACATGTAATAAACTTTGTTAACTTTTGCTGTTTACGTGGCATGTTTTGACATATCGTTGAAAAACACGTATATTAATACAACAGCAATAAATTGATGAAGATGAAGTTGAATTTGGCCAGAACAAAGGGTGATTTCTCACTTTCAGAACATAGTAGTCAAGAGACTGGTGCTACAACTGAGTCTGAATAGAATTTGAATGAAACGTATTACAAGAGACACACGTCCAAATGGGTAGTGATGGTTTCAGTTTTTTTTTAACCAGACAAGGTGAACTCGTGTCACTTTCATCTGCAGAAGTAAAAACTAAAATCCACTCAGGTCAAGATGAACCTTGTTTCTTAATCTGAGTGGACAAGCTGTGGCCCTCACTCCTCAACCAATAGCAATCGTGTTGCTATGGTTATGTGACCTGTGTCCGCGTTCCAAATGGCCGACATTTTAACCCAACCCCCCCCCCCCCCCTAATTTTTGGTGGTGTTTTTAATTTCCTGTTTTCACTTAAGGCAAGTCGCAAGCTTGTCGCAAGTGGCAAGCTAGTCTGCGACTAAACTCTCAACACAAGTCGTCAGATGTGAGCTGATAGTCTTTTCAGAGTCTTTACTCAGTCTTTTCAGAGTCTTCTGGTGTGAGCCCGGCATTCTGGTTCAAGTCGAACCAAATGGCGGTGGAGTGTTAGCGCTAGCCGTTTGGCTAGGATAAGTGCCTCCTTAAAACTAGCCATTTAGCTCTGTTACTTTTTTGGCGCCCAAGGAGAGTTTTTACTCAACTATTTGAGAAACTGGAGCCAAAGTACGCCGTGACAACTTCGAAGGAACTCTGCTCCACCTCATTTCGGTAAGTGACTTTTGTTGTTTATATGTTAGCTTTGGTTTTTTATCTTTTGTGCTAGTTAGCTGGCCAGTCACAAACTGAACAATTCACCCAAATGCATTTCTGCCAGTAGAGGGAAAATGTCACCCACGTAATTACTAGAGGAGCGTAGTCCTCACATAAATGAGGGGAAAATGAAGACTAGACGACAGAAAAGTTCGGATTTATCCGTGTGTTAGTTTTCCATTTTGTATGCATTGTGCATTGATTAGTTACTTATAAATGCCCTTTGAACGTGGTCCACTTGAAAGTGATACTTTCCTCCCAGGTTACTTTAAACAATATTTGTAAGCCCTCCAGAAACACTTTTGTAGATCCCATTTATGGATATGAAAATGATAAAGAACATTTTTGAAGTACTTGTTAAATCTGAATTTTATGGTGGCAGCTGTTGTCAGAACAATGCTTTAAACATTTCCTGAAATTTCAAGCCAAGATTCTCAAAATTGGAAGTTTTTATCACCCTTTTGGGCATTCATTTTCTTTTCCAATTTGAACTTGTAATTTACATAAAAAAGAACCAGCATATGTTAAAGATTAGATTTAATCCGTATGTTGACTGTAAAAATGATCCAAATCAGAAAACGTTATTTATTTTTTATTTTTTAACAACATAAAAGTAGGTCAGGTTGACCTACAACATAAGCTGTGTCATAATGATGTCTTCGTTTTAACCATGGGATCCATTACTCCAAACAGCGAAAATCTTTTAAGTCAGTTGTAATGCACTTCATATACAGCTCTAAGGTTGTCTTTTTCATGGTCTTTAACGAACGGCTCCAGCGAGCTGCTTCAGAAAGCAGATCTAGCTCATGCTGTCTTTATTTAACAGCCCCAGTTGGTGGTCTGACAGTTTTATTAAGTCTGGACGGATCTGTAGAATGGGAAGAGCAGCAATGATGATGATGAGATGCTTAAGTCAGCAGGGTGTGTGTGATGGAGACAGTTAGTCCTGCTGCTAGCCATTGTAAAAGGAGCAAGCATTCACTTCGTTCTCTTATGCTTTTACAGCTATGACGCAGTGTTATCAGTGAGGCACAGATGCTGCTTGTTACTATATAAAGTGTGTGGGTGTGGGTGTGTGCGTGCTTTTTAAATACACGTGGATTTGCATGTGTGTACATCCACAGCAAATACAAGCGGGAGAGTGCAACAATAACAAACTGTGAGGTGTACAGAGCGTTCACATTTGATCATATCTCCTCCCGCCCCTTTCAGCTCTCACCCCTCTTGTTGAGGTGTTTCCATGGTAACGGCAGGCAGCGCTGAGTTTGGCTGTGTCCATCTCTTCCCCTGAACTGTGGTTTTGCTGCTGAAATTGCCAATCAGCCCTCAGATCCTGCTGGAGAGGAGGAGGAGATTGTGTGAATATATTTTGATTAACAAAAATGGAAGGGCACTTTGGGGAAAAGAAGGGGGGGGGGTAGTCAGAAAATGTGATGTTAGGACGAGAAGCAGCAAAGAGAAAATGTTGCACTATACACAATACAATCTGCCATTTCATCTTTGGTGTTGAAGCCTGCAAAGTAAATACTATTACACGAAAAGAAAAGGTCTCTAAAGGAGATGAACAAAAACCTTATCCAGTCAAGCCTCAGACCAGTGCACATATGTTGTTTTTAGTTTGTTTACAAAATACGATTCCTCAGATACTAATGGAAAGATCTAAGCAGTTTAACAAAGAAAAAGAAAGGTGCTATACTCCTGCTTTTGCACTGCTTTATTCATTGTTTGCCAGCAGTTCTGCTGATGTGGTATTTTTCTCCATGGTTTCATCATTAATGTCTTGTGGTATTGTGTTGCTCCAACATATTCCCATGACAGCTTAATTTAATTTCATTGAGATGTTTCGGAATTTCCACATATTCATGGAATGGAAGAGAAAGCCTGAAATCAGCAGCATGTGATTGGAGTTCTCTAAAAGTATTTTCTGGGAGAGCTGAATACTGAAAAAAAAAAACTAAATGTGTTAAACAGGCAAAGTCTGTACAAAAAAATCTGTAAAAAAAATTCTACAATGAAATGATTTGAACTAACAATGCTCTTAATGGAAAGTCGATGATTTGATAAGCATGTTGTGCTGTTCAATACAATTTTCTGCTCCTCTATTTTATATACACGCAACTATTCCTTGAAAGATGGAACACAAAGTGCAGTCCAGTTCCCCATCGTCAATTAAATGTTTCATAACTGCTCTCCCCCTTTCGTCTTTTTCATCATGTAGACTTCCCAGGCTGATCTTCTAAATACTTAATGGACTCAGTAAAAATCAGATCCTGATGACGTTATACAATTTTGAAAATATTTTAAATCCATAGAACTGTACTTAAAAGTGTCTTTATCTTTAAAAGGGTCACATTAAGAAGATGTTCAGCTGTCACTGTGGAAATGCAGTAAAATGACAAAATGAAATCTTGGCATAAATACCAGCCCAAGACCGGGCACAGGCCCAGTTTGTCTATTTGGCATCGTGTTTTAAATGTAAATCCTCCATCAGAGATTTCTTAATCATTGCTGGAAAATTACCAACTACAGTTTATAAGTATTTTGGGGGAAAATTTCATTATCATCACGTATTTTCATCAGTGTTGTCAGTAATGTACAGCCGTTATTAGTGCTGTGAGTCCTCCCAAATCTCAATCAGTTCTTGCATTAAACACCACTGTTGTCCGTCTGCAAGATTTGTGGAAGTGTGTATGAACAAATAACAAGAGATAGGCTGAAATTCATTCAATGAAATTCCTAAGAATCCAACTGATTTTTTAGCTTCTTCATGGAGACAAAGGTGGCACCTGTCTGGGGCCTCAGAAGAGTAATTCCAGGTTTCTAGTTCTCCACGGAGCAAAGAGTTACAAATGATCCTAATAGGCAAAGCATCTGAATGTGTGGGGAAGGTGATGTGATTAGGAATGAATACAGGCACAGGAAGAACTTGTAAACCTCTTCACTGACTAATTATTTTTTGAACCGGGAGTTTCTTTGCTGCAAGTTGAGTGCTAGAGTGTGGGTCACCTCGTGGTATTTTGCTCTTTGGACAGTAAAATAGATACTGATGAAGCCATGCAGGCTTCTGCCATTTATTGGCTGGCTTGTACAGCAGGCAGGTGGCAGTAGAGCATTGCATGCTGAGAGAAGATGGCAGCATTGATGGACTTCAGTGCACTCATAGAGACAGTAGGGGTCTCTGTCTCTCCATGCCGAAGAGCCATAAAGAGGGCGCTGGTGTTCAGTGGGGTGGGGGGTGGGGGGAAGAAAGAGAATTTAGGCTTTGATTGGTCCCAACCAAATTCAGAACAGGACATCCCACAATATTCAGCACTCTGCACCCCCTCCCCTCCCCAAACACAAAAGAACTAGTGAGAGGAAAGAGGACAAGAGATTAATACTAAGGCTCAAGCAGAGCAATTCATATTCCAATTGGAAGAACATGTTATCTATTTTCTCACACTCATTCATTGTGCTTTTCTTCCTGAGAGGCATGCGAATCAAAGCAGGATTCAACAGGAATCAAATGGGACTTTCAAAGAACCGAACAATGGCGACAACATTTAGTATAGCAGGAGCGTTTTCAACCTTGTTCTGAATCCAGAGGAAGCAACTGTGCAATCACTTGCACATCAACTCCTCAATAACCATGTCAAATATGTACAGAGGGTTGGGGGGTGAGGAGGGGGGGGGGAGTGAGGCCAACGCTGAATCCTGTGTCATTGGAAAGTCATTCATCCGAGCTTAATCAATCTAGGTTGTTTGATTCAATTCAAACTGCCTCCCAGGCAGAAGAAGAGAGGGGAAAGAGGAGCAGAAAATGAGAGTCGAGCTGAGCTGACTCTTTCTAACTTTGACAAAGAGTCTTACCATCACTTGCTTCCTCCTTTTTCCCTTCTTTTTCTCTATCGTTCTCTCATCCTCCTCCTAGAGGCAGGAATTACAGGTACTCATTTCATGCTAAGGCATAGCTTGAATTTCCTCTTTTTCCCCAGTCACCACTATTTTTTTAATATTGTTATTACTACTGTATGTCTTAAAGAGCAGGTTAGGGTTATTAAATATGCCAAAGCGAATTGTATTTTCGCTCAAGTAAGCTCCTTGGAAATATTCCATCAGGGCACCCTTTTATTCTTTCCAAATGTAGTTATGAATTTTAAAGTAGACTTGTATTACTGGAGGAGAGAGGTGTGTGATCAGAATACTGAGCAAAGCCCAGATTGGACTTCCTTGTTCTTGGAGCACTGAAAGGGGGACTGTATCTGTCAACAAGAGAGGTAAAAAAAAACAACCAAAAAACATAAGGGGCGATGAAAGAGACAAAGAATAGAGGGGGTTGATATTGGCTGATGACAATTACCGGTATGTCTTTTCCTTTATATGAGACAGTGGGAATTAAACGCCTTGCTTTTGTAAATGTGTTAAAGCAAAGCATTGTGGAAGATGAATGTTTCATACAATAGCTGGTAAGAAAATCAGAAAATATCTTGAGTGTCAAAACACTTTTTTCACAGTAGCATCATCATATAGACATTCAGATCCAACACCACCAGCTCCTTCACCACCCCACCCCACTCTGCCTTCATTTTTTTGCTATTCATGAGCATATGCTCCTGTGTGAAGTCCCCTGTCAATAAATATGCACAGTCTTAATTGTTCCCATCGTAATTAGACTACAGTTCTGTTCTTTTTGGCTCAGGTGTATGTTAAAGCTCTTTCTTTTGTCTGTGGTTTGGCACCTCTGATGATTTCCATGACAATCATTTGAGCGAGAGAGAGAAAGAGAGGGAGAGAGAGAGAGCGAGAGAGAGAGAAAGAGAGAGAGAGAGAGATGGACAGACAGACAGACAGACAAACGAGAGAGAGACAGAGAGAGAGAGAGAAAAGAGGTGGGAAACAGTTGCTGGAATAAAGCCCCATCTCAATCTGAATAGCTTATTAATAGAGCTGGTCCCAGGCAAACAGATGGCAGCTGCCAAAAACAAACACAGAAATCACAGAAATGAAAACCCTAATTCAATTAGGTGGGAAGCATTCCTCACTGCAGCAGTTATTGAGCAGTTTCCATTAATTTGATAATCCATTTTTCAAAAGAAATGTATTCAAAAGTGCCTTCTCCAGAATGTTCTCCTGTGTTTATTATCTGAGACTGACAAGCAGAGAAAGGAGAGGCCGCAAGCTGCATGTATGTGGGTGTGAGAAGAAAACAGGATTTAAGTCATTACTGCCTCATGGTTAACAAATGCAATTAAAGTTACTAATGGATGATTAAATTGGAGTGTTTCTAATATGAATGTATGTGGTATGTTGAATCAGCCTTCTAGATTAGAGAGGAAAGGCCTGGGCTGTTCGCATATTAGCATACAAGCTTTTTTCTAGCTGCCGCAATATAAGCATGTCCCTGTGAATAGAAAACTCAGTTTTAGATTTTTTGAGGTGATGAACAATGCTTTCCATTTTGAAAGAAAATAACTCACAGTTTGAACTATGTGTTTGGCTGAGGAATTTCGTGAAAGCAACTGATTTTTAATTTTATTAAGTTAAAGAGACTACATTAGACAGTTGGGTACCTCTATTCAGGGGTATCTTGTCTTCCTGGAATAAGGTCACTGTAACACCACGACTTTCAATGTGGTTACATTCGAATCATTTTTTGGAGCCTGTTTCTTTTATCATCTCTAAAAATAGTTCTTAAGCTGCTGTCTCTCTGTCTTGCTCATCAAACACCTTTAACCAAACTGGGTTTGGCGAACTGTGTGTTGAGCGACCCATACCATGCTGACAGCGCTACGAACATGTCAGAGAAAAATGATATTACTGGTCTGGGCTAGTTCCCAAGGCAAACATAACTGTGGGGTTTAAAAGTGATGCAAATGATACTCTTGCAGTCACGAGATTACTCTTTATCTCCGGTTAAGGTAACTGGATTACTTCAATGAAAAAATAATTTGGTATCTTCAATCTCTGACATCTGTCACTTGCAAAAAAGTATGTTGACTGAGTTTGAATTTAAAGAACATATGCATCAAATACTTTCATAAGATATACATTTTTGAACATGGGCAAATTGCCTCCACCTGTTTTTCCAATATGGTGTTATCCCAGCAACAAAAACCTTGAGATTGAACTTGTTTATTGGTAACATTTTGGTCTGTGACTAAACGTAGTGTCTCAATGTTCGTTTGTTGTGTTATGCAGTTAAAATGTAAGTGTTGGCTTGATTTTTACTGAAGATTTTCCCCTCCAATTATAGACTCGGGGACTTTGACTTTGGATATTAATTTTTACATTTTGTGTCTGGCATGTGACTTTTGTCACAGTATTACTGTGAATACTGGATGTTTTTTATTCTTAATTTGTTGCAAATACACAACTTTGAATGTATTTTCTTTTTTATAAATATGGATTTTGTTTAAAGTGGTTGATATTGTAGTGTTTAAGAAAATGAATGATATGAGATGTAACTGGAATCTTTTCACTCATATCTGAAAATACTTTTTTTGTGACTTGGATGAGTTCTCTATTTCTAGGAGACAGGGTTGGAGCAGGTTAATTTTACTGGCTGAGCTCAAAAACCCAGCAGAAAATAGTTTGAAGTATCTAAAATCCTCCCCAATCTGGTCCACGTTGCACATGAACACCTGACCTTTCTCATTCTCAGGTGGAGCACTGCAGCCCCAGCAGCTGGTGCCCATTTCCACAGCAAGCACATCCTAAAAAATGTTATACGGGAGCAACTTCACCTCCTGCACTGACAAGATTTAAAGTGTGGATGAGTAACATTTGGAAAAGAAGTTAAATGCTTTGTAAAAGCCTTCAAGTTGTGGCAGTGGGGCCTTCATCAGAGTTTGTGAAGCAGCATCCGCGGCTCTTTATGAATTATTTAGTTCAGGATGATTCCTTGAATTGAATCCTAGGTTAGAATTCATTCCACATTTTTCTCTGCTTCAAGCCTTTTTAAGTCAATTTCTTTAAAATCGGTGGAATGATTGAAAACTCTTTAGAGACAGAAAGTATCATTACTTGCAAGCAACACAAGGAGAGATGAAACTAAAGAAAAAACATTCTTGGTGTGTTTGATTCTAATGAATGCAGATGCACCTGACAAAAATAAATGTCCCTAGGGAAGAAAAAAAGAAGTTTGTCACAATGACATAAATAGAAAGTGAGTGGTTTTAGTGATAGAGCGATAGATTGGTTTTGAAATATAAAAATTGCAATCATGCACACAGCATTTTGGATTCTGCAGGTACATAAACACTGTAATTGGTGAAAGAGGAAAACTGCTTGAGCATGACATGCCATGTGTCAGACACAATGGCACTCACAGTGACTAAACGAGACAATCTAGTTTGTCCTCACTTAAACGAGCTTTGAGCTCACACTCGAAAGCAATTCACATTTTGCCCCTTCTTTCACTAAGAAATTGCCAAAAACACGACAGTTTTCAGAGATGAAGACATGCGGAGAAAAATCAGGGCTGTAGTTTATTAGTCACAGCTTGTTGGCGGCGCAGTATAGTGTAGTTCAAATTTTGAAATGTGGCTTAAGAAAAATCTCAGGAATGTAAACCTGACAAAACTTCAGCATGACCAGTATGGAAAAAAAGAACGTTAAATGTGATTCATCTGGACAGTGAAATTTACAGAGAAATCAGGTTCATTGTCAAGTATAAATGATTTTGACTCCGTTTTGAAAAGCTGTAAAGAGTGATGCTTCACTCTGTAGAACAATAACAAAAAGTATTGTGGAAACTGCACCGGGGAGAAGTCCTTCTGCCAAATCAGACCTTATCAAAGTAATGTTCAGCGATGGCAAATGTCTTCAGAGGTTCAGGTTTGACTTTCAGAATTTCGGACTGACCTAATACACATTGGGTAGAAAATGTGTGTGTTGCTGTTCTATCTTGAAAGAAGTGGAGGACTAATTCAGTCAAAGTTTTGGATTCTAACTGACAACTTTCTGGAAACAATGAATTTGTCTTGACTTTATTCAAGAGGTGAAAAAATTTGAGTTATCAAGAGGAAGAAATGGGGTTCAGGGAGACAACATGATGAATTCCTGAATCAGACTTTGAAACTGAAACATCTTTATTGGTTAAAAACAACATTCCCCTCACATTTCCTTTACTGTACTGTTAGGAAACACAAGAAATGCATTGTCTCTGCAAATTGGCAACCTGTAAAGAATCCTCTTCTGCATTTGAGGTCATTGGACTTGTAGTCTGTTATCAATAATTTCAGACATAAAAGGCAAAGTTAAGAACATGATTATGTTTTACTGTATACTGGCAAAGCATGTTTCACAGCTTGGTTGCTATGCTGCTGATTTTAGGAACATGGACCTTTTTTTGCCAACCAAATGCTACGATCGTCTATTATACAACATGCCAACATGTTGCGCTATTTCCAGTCGAATCCTTTTCCCAATCTCATCGCAGAGCTTATTTAAACAGCCTTTCATGCCATGTGCATGACAGAGCCGAATACCTAACTTCCTGAGTAACTACTTTGTATTTTTATAACAAGCCTTTAATCCCAAACATCTGGACCAGAACCTTATTACAATAACATAAGCGTTTCTTTCTAACACTCTCTCCAACATGCAATTATTGGAGGATCTGAGGTGCAGCATGTGTGGGCGGTTGTGCTCAAATAGAGCAGCTGCGGTGTTTAACAAACATCTAAAATGACTTCGTATGGCTGGTCCTGTTTTTGTGGCTCCACTCTGAGGTGATCCAGAGCATAAAGAGACCTGCCTTTCACAGATGACTGTAGGGGTGATGAGAAAATAGTTATATGTGCGGTTCTCAATCTGACTCATCCACACTTAGAGTCAAGACTTAAGAACTGCTGAGATGGAGAAATGTGAGGCAGTATTATTTTACCACTTAGTCAGTGAGGACTGTGGGTTCTCTGCAGGGATGAGAGTGTCTGCCCCAAGCAGCTCCTAGCCAAATGAAGGAGTAGGGAGGAGGAGCCATTTTACTTCTCATCAAAGCAGCCTGTCTTCCGACCACCGTTGGCTTAATGTTCTCAACCACAATTTTCACATGTTCATAAAAATATAAACTGCAGCCTCAGCTCAAGCTCTTCACTTTCTGTTCTCAGTCAGACAACATAATCTATGGGACATTTACAGCTTCACAATAATCTACATTCTAAGGCACTGATACATATGAACACAAGTCTCAAAAACAAGTTATGATAAGATTAAGAACTTCATCCCTTTTCATACCATCTTATCCTCGGCACGATTGCTGTCCCAGCAAAGAAATCCCAATTCCCTCTTTGGGTAATTCCTCTTCTGGAAGACAGGCTGGGAGACATAGTCCCTGTAACATGTTCAGGGTCTTCCCAAGGGCCTCCTTTTGGTGGTGGATGCCTATAGCACCTTCAGATGGAGGCCTTCATAGATGCCAGACAGCCGTCAATTGGCACCTTTCAACATGGCAGAGCAGCTGCTCTACTCCCAGCTCCTCCCAGTCGAGTGAGCTTCCTATAGTGTCACTCAGGGAGCGCCCCACCACACTGCGAGTAAATTCTTTTCATTTACATTTGTAGAAATTTTGGCTATTATAAGCGAAAATAAGTTTTTTACACCTCAACCTTTTTTTTTCACCTTATTTTGAGGAGACCAGTTTTTTTCCATTGCAATGTCAGCTGGGATTGGCTGCAAAGCCCTTCAGACCCTCAGTTGGATAAAGCTGTATAGAAGGTGGATGGATGAATGAAGATAATAAATAATTCACGATGTTGGCTTCGCTTAGCCACAAGATTGACTCGAACAGCAAAGTACTTGAAAAATTGTATTGGACTGGTAGCTCTGGGTCAGTTTTTATAAATTTATTTTGACTTCTTCTCACTTTGTCTCATTTCACTATGACTAAAAACTGAGAAACCGAAACATGTTGGTGGCAGGAAATGAAAAACATCACACTGAAAGACACAAAAACATTAGCAGAGGTGATATGAACTGAGATTGTTGATAAATTCCTCACTTCCTGTATGTGTGACCTCTTTTTATCATAGAATTGTTACACAAACGGTAGCTAATTATCATAATTACCTTTGAAAAGCAACTTTTTATTGCCTTGTATAATAATAAATTATAATTTAATTACAATTACCAACAGCATCAATCAAGATGACGTGAAGCAGTGTAAATAAGAAAAAAAGGTCAGCTTCTTTAGATATTTTTCATGTCTTGTGGTTAGAACTGTCATCGATAATCCAGGAAATTTAGTGTTTGGAGCAAAGTGGCTAATATTATACTGAGATATTTAAATTTGGTTTGAGTTAGTCATACAGTGAAAGTCTTCATCACATGACGTTTCACAATGCATGTAAGGGGATTTTTGGATGTGAAAGAAAAAGCCTGAAGGTATAATTTTTTCATAAAGGCACTTCAAGCACTTTAAACATGTATTTGTAAAATCTGTAAACATGAAACTGCTTAAATTTATCTGCAGCAAGTTTTTTTTTTAATAGTGGCCAAAGTTGACATAACATATATCATGTGTTGGGTATTTATCTTAAAGGTGTGAAACCACAAGTGTGCTTTGTGCCTCACACTGAGGTCCTGTGTGTTATATCCTGTTGCTTTTTGTAGACTTTCAGTGTTTTGGACCCAAGTAGGACCATGTAAATGAAAGTGTTGTTTAATTCAGCTTTTCAGAAGACATTTTAGATGAAACTTGACTGTAATGAAATGTTTAGATTCTTGTGACCTACCAAATGCAATCTGGCACATTCAAAGGCAAGGAAATAGTTTTGCAGAGTATATTATTTATACTTGATGGACTATTTTCATTTTGTGCACCGGAGTCAGCATGAAAAAAGGCACCTTAACTGATTCTGAACACAAAGCGAAACTCATTTCTTGTTAAAACCACCCACATTTCCTGCTGTTTGTTTCCCCACCGCAGCACCAAAGTTGCAACTGAAACATTTTGCCTGTGTGCTACAGCGGACAGTCTTTGTGTGCTTGGAGTTACATGTAGAAAGAAGCCTTTAGTTTAACCAAAAACACTGACCTTCTCGACTGCATCAAGCTGAACTCAAAGGACAGGGAAAAAAGGCTTGCTTACAAGTGGTCTCATGTGGTCAGTTGGGTTTTAACACTCATGGAGGGAGCTCGTAGGAGTGCACAGTTTTACTACTAAAAAAGCAAATAGAGAGGATTTTTTTTAAAGCTGAAAGAAATATTGTACTAGTACCTTTTAAATATTTGTTTGTAATATACACCAACCAGACTAATTTGTCAGCCAAACTGTGTTGTTACTTAGATATTTAAGTATTATAGTTGATAAGAGCAACTATATTTAACTATACATTCTAGTTGATAAGAGCAAAGCACTTCTTGTGCTAGGTTTTATTCTGAAAGATATGATATGTTTTTATTAAAAGTCTATAGCTATAGCGTATATAAGTGGACTATAGCATTCCTTATTTGGGGAATGGCTGCTAAAAGTAAATTTATTAGTCAATTTAAACACATTTGAGAATGATCAGAAATACTTGGTTATGCTAGCTCACTAAATAGCTAGCAAAAACAAATAGTACTAAATAGCTAGCTAGACAGCTCGCTAGATAGATACATAGATAGATAGATAGATAGATAGATAGATAGATAGATAGATAGATAGATAGATAGATAGAAAATGTTTCAATTTATGATGGTGATAGTCACTTTCATCTAAAAGACACCACACCACAGTGACCTTGTCTCAGTCAACCAACCTGCTCTTACTGAAGAAACCCATTTCGTTACTGCAGTGCTCTTTTCACATCTATGGAAACCGGTGCTCACCTCCTCTCAATGGCATCCCCCACCATAAAATGTTGCTTTTCATTCTCTGTTGGCCTCACGACTTTGACTCTGAGATGAAGGATAGGATTAAGGGCTCTGACAGAAGTGTCAAATTGATACTGTCTTCTTACAGTATTTACTACAGTATTACTGCAGACAATAACTGCCAGCCTGGCTGCAGATGGCAGAGCAGAATGAATATGTAGTGGGTTTTCTTTTTTCTTTTAAATGTTGTCTAAAATAAGAAAGAGGAAACTATTGTTGCCACTGAAAATCTATTGTTCCCATTGTTACCCGGCCACTTTTATATGCATAAATACACCTACAGCTGAAGAGCAGAGGCAACACCCAAACACACGAGATAACAAAAACACTCTTTCTCACACATACACACACACGCACATGCACACATATACACAAGCAAATATTCATACAAACACGACTGTATGTACACAGTAGGCACAGAAGCGAGTGTGCGTGGCTGCACCCAAAACCTCTTTTATCTGACACTGCATTAAGAATGTATGACTGTGATTTTCATATAATGTGTGTCATATCACAAAGTGGCAGGTTTTCCAATTGTCCAATAATGATCTATTTGCCAATTCAATACTACTGAAGAAGAGACGGCAGGCAGACGTAAAATGAATAAAACATTGAATGAAGGGATCGTGACAGTTCCATTTCAGTCTCTCCCTCTCTCTCTCTCATAAAGTCTCTAAGAAGACTTGTGTGCAATTGGGGTAAAATCAGTACTTGGACGGTTGCCTGAGTTTGTATGCACATTGCATTTCTCTGTTCTCTTTATCTCGCACTAGACGCCTACGATGCACTACTTTCACAAGCAAAGCAAACGTCTTCTCGCATCTGCTCTCTTGTTTGTTAAGATAGTTTACTGGCAATATCCTTGCTGGCTGCTGTACCCTGTATCCATGGCTAATTAGCCGATGCCATTGGAGTCCTGAGCTAAATATAAATATAGGATACAAATGTGACCCTCTTAAGTGCAAACGCACTGCAAAGTACAATAAGTTGGGGATGCTCTGTGTCTCTGTAAAATAACTATTGTATTTTCTGTATAAAAAAAAAAAAGAGGATAAAGGTGTGAGCCTCCAATTAGAGAAAAAGAGAAACCCTGCAGGGAAGTGAACAAGAATGAGGCAAAATCACTTTTAAACTTTTTTTTATTTATTATGCCGGTTTGAATTAAAAGAAGCATTGTGACACAAACTGATGCTGCTGGCAAGGAAAGAAAGGAGCAGCACCCAAATGTATAAAATAAAGGGAAAAAAATCATTGTTGTGGTCATCGTCATTTTTATCAAACCAAAGCAAAGAAACAATAAAATAAGGAATAAAAATACACCTCCATTGTAAGAAGCAAATGTGACCTAATTTCTTTCATAAATAAGAAAACCTGTCAAATGGCTGATGGGCAACTAGCAGAAAAACAATATATTGATAACCATTTAAAATATTTATCATTACTGGCTTTACAAATAAAATAACTACAATTGGCAGGTTTTATTTTTTTACACAACTTAAAATGTTATAGTTTTTTGCAGCAACTAAAACTTAAAATTATGCTACACGTAAGAGATAAAAACGAGATGTCTGTCAGCAAAATGCATTTCTGTTAATCACACAAAAGTTAAAAAGATGATAGCAACACAACCAAACACCTACTAGAAACTTATAAAAATCACTGTATAATGTGGATGTGATGGCTCCATTCACATATTTCATTACTTCACTTCTGCATGTCGAGGGGACGAAACCAACATTATGGTCAGACAAAAATAACAAAAGAAGGGGCAGGCATTTTGAGGCAATATCTTTTTTTTCCACCTGCAACATTACATCTCATTTTATCTCACAGCATTTCTTTCTCTTTTTCTATCTCTTTGCTCTCTATCTCTCACCTGGCTCTTTCCATTTAATGATCTGCAGGACACATATTGTGTATTCAGTTTTTAGATTGAACTTTATTGGAAAAAAACACACCAGTGAGCACAGATTTAATGCAAGAAGGAGAGTGTGAAATACTCCTCTGAAATCCAGCTGCACAGGGCTGTTAAAATTCACGAGAAAGACTCGACACCCCAACACTGAGACACGCTCGCGCACAAATGTGTGTCCGTGCACGTGCACACATACCCGACTGCACACGTCATGAATGCGATACATTCAAACGTCCATACACACGCTCACACATGCGCGCGCGCACACAAACACACACACACACACACACTCACTCACTCACTCACTCACTCACTCACTCACACGCTGACTTACATGTAATATTAAAGAAACAAATCTATCTGGACTTCCAATTCCCAATTTGATCCCATAAAAGTGATATTTACAATCACACTGTGACAGCTCAGTAGACCTCAACGGGTCTTTAATATTAAAAAAAGCTTCTTTTTTGTTTTTCTCCCCCGCCCAAACTTTTGTATTAATCTGCAGGCCCTTAAGCAAAGCTACCATAACATCAAGGCCTGTGCCAAACCTACTTGAAGTTAATATTTTTCTACGGTACAGGGCCTACCGCTTATTGGCGAAGAAAAAAAAATACAAATTTGCAAGCCAGAAATAAATAAAACAGCAACAACAACAACAATGAAAAAGGAAAAAACAAAACAAAACAAAATGATTAACAAAGCAGAAGAGTATTTTTTTCATCTCACTCTAATTAAAGCTGGATGGGGTCCCTGAGGGGACGTTGATGGTGACACACAAGAGGAGTGCTTTGTAGCCCGGCCTGCTTCGAAGAACGCAGGGACACACAACTCAGAGGGGAGTTGGTGGGGGGGGGGGTAGGCAGAGGCGAGGTGGGTTATAAGTGCTTGGCAAACTTAAACAGCAAGAGGACTGCTAATACATTAAGTGGTACAGACAGTAGTCATCTAGTCAAAAAACTCTGCTCACAAAGTCTAGAAACTGAGAAAAATAATCATTACATTGACAAAAAAAGGTGGTGGTGATGGTGTCTTTAGGAAGCGGAATGTGTGTGTGTTTGTGGATGTATGTAATTGTATGTTAGGTGTGCACTGCATGTAAGTGTGCATTGGAAGAGGGTTTGGGTAGAGAGAGGAGGGTGGGCATGGAGGGGAATGAGAGTAGATTCCTCGGTGTCGTATTTGTCGACAGAGTATGATCTTCAGTTTCAGGTGAGGTAGAGTGGCTTGTCCCTGCCTATCATGCTGCCACTGAAGACACAAAAACAGAGGCACAGGTTAGATTACAACTGAAGATACACCTATAAAAACAAAAACAGCAACATTAACAATGGAGAGATAGAAGAGAACAGAAAAACGAGAGGACTGACTTTGTCATTCCCTGCCGGCCAAAGTTTCTTTTTTCCTAGTTTTCACTCTGCTCACGTCAAATTCTCTTAATAAAATGGACTTTCCATAAGAACTGAGCACAACCACCTCTGTAGGCTCGTCCATTGCTGCAGGACGGTGCAGCTTGCCAAACGTTTCGTACAATAAGAGTAAAAACTCATGTTCGGAACATCTGCTTTTTTACTGCTGTCTGACAAACACATGACAAGCTCTATTATCTGACCATTACCTCTCCAGCTGTCTCCACTGTCTATCTGGAATGGAGCTGACAATTTTCAACACCTATATTTTGAAAGCATGGTGAGAGACAACTGACAGAACTTCAGTATATTTTCCTTTTTCTGCAGGACCTGGACCATCTCAAATTAGAAGAGTACTGATGAGGTCACATAATTTTGCCCCTTGATATGACTCTTATGAAAATAAGTAAAGAGTTTAACTGATCACACTGAGTTTGCATTCCTTAATTCGCAATGTTACTTTGGATTATATGATCTAAGTAGTCAGTATTCACTGACCTGCAGTGGTTGCCACACTCCCGATTGCAGTATTCACTGTCCCAGTCATGGGTCTGAGCCACTCCAGGGCCTGGACCAGGACCAGGGGCTCCTGGAGACTGGGAACCACCAATGCTCTTCTGATACTCTGACTGGAGGTGGGAAAAACCCTAAAGCCAGGGACATTGAAAATGAGCCAACATCTGGGAGAGTGAACTATTTTATTGCTGCAACTGTGAAGCTTGTTACCATACCTGCTGCCCTGGTGGTGGGGAGTGAAGAGAGGCCTGAAGCCCCATCTGGTGAGAGATGATTGGCTGGGACTGGACCTGCTGCATGCGGATGGGCTGGTTGAGAAGCGAGCTCTGGTGCAGAGAGAGCTGCTGGTGGGGGTGTAGCGGTGGGCTGATCTGGAAGGAGGAAGGGGGAGAGGCACTAATGCTAGGCAGCATCTGTGATTGGCTGAGCGTCTGCGACAGAGTGTGGCGAGGGGCGTGTCCTGCGTAGCTCTGCAGGTCAGTGAGTGGGAAGGCCCCGGGCCCCAGGTATGGCGATGACGGCTGCGGGGGAGGTGGCACACTGTACAGGGGTGGGTTGGCTGGCATCATATGTGGAGAAGCCTGGCTTGTTTGGACACTTTTTGTCTCCACTGGGTCATTATATGTCTGGAAGAGAGGAACGGCAGCAAAAATATACAAAATTACAACATGACCTTTTTTGTGTTTTGTGCATGCATATTGTGTAATGAGGTATTTTTGTGAGCTTACATTCAGTTTTAGGTTTAGTTTTTTAAGGGCTTTAGATCATGTTGCTTGTTTACAACCTGTCTGATTGCCAGACCATTACTATTTCTTGCCTTGGCTGACTTTATTGATGTTTCCTTGCTCCCAGATCTCAGCCGTTTCTTTCATGAGTGAAATGTTATTGTAGCCACTAGAAATGATGGCCAGAGCCACAAAATATGGCTCGAGAAGTGTAGAATCTGTTTTTTTAAATTTCAGGATGAATCAGCCAGTGCATTTAGGTGTTTCACATTTCACAATTTTCAACAGGGTACTGCATTCGAAAAGATTTGTAATGTTTTAATTGTTTTTTTCTCACAAAATTATCTGGGAAGGAAACCACATGCCCTGTATTATTTCCCAGCATTTCTAGCTTTTGCTCTACTAGAGACTAATGTCATGCTGTTTTGGTATGCAAATGTAGATTGGGACAGAACCAATAGTTGAAGGAGCTGACGACAACTAAGTGATAAAACTGTCACTTCAATCTCTGCGTGTCTTTATTTCCACAGAGACTACCCTGTCAGAAGAAGTTGTCAATGAGGCAAAAGAACTGGAGCAGCTGGGATCTGTACGTTCAAACTCATAAAATAAATTGAAAGGTGACACAGCTCCTCTAACAAGCAACTTTTTTTGCAATGGGAAAATATTGGCACCGACTGCCTTCACATACTAAACAGCGGGTACTTATTCCATATCATTCATTACCTCCAGCAAAGTGCTTATGTTGGGTAAAGCCATCATCACTAATTCTGCCCACAGTCACCACTTTGTTTTTGTCTTCATTTATTCAACACACGCACGCACGCACGCACGCGCGCGCACACACACACACACACACACACACACACACACACACACACACACACA
>JASSRZ010000072.1:12829038-12879949 GCA_032164315.1 Malacoctenus gilli | reverse complement strand
CACACACACACACACACACACACACACACACACACACACACACACACACACACACACACACACACACACAGAGTTGTGTTTACATTCTTTCAGAGGACATCGTATTAGCTTTTTTTTCTTTTTTTGCAAACCCACTCAAAGCTCAGAATCAGCCACCACTTGTGTAGTCGAACCTTAAAACATTAGCTTATGAGATGCCCAGTTTGTCCCCATCAGTATAGAAGAACAAGAACGCACAAATCTCCCACAGCTTTTTCAGTCTTGTCCTGTTCCATGGGGGGAAGGTGTATGTGTATGTATGAAATACATCCAGTGTTTCTCATTAACTGTCAGACTGGCTGGAGTGATGTGTGGTGGTCCGCTATTTAGTAATGGCTCACATCCATCCAACTGAATCCCTGAAATAATCAATGGAACCGGATGACTGGACGGATAAAGCAGAGGGACACATTTGCAGGGTCAAGTGGAAAATAAAATGCTGAAGAAATGGGGTGAAGGGAGAGGGAAAGGGCGAGGTTTGATTTGTTGTAGCTTATTCTAAATAGACTGGATGAATCGCAATCTTTCAAATTTACAGGGTGGTGTGATCTTGTTTTTATTCTTGTTAACTATAAATTACTTTTTCTATATTCATTGGGGCTTTTTTTTATTCAAATGAACACAAAGAAGTGTGCTGACATATAGTGGGCTGCAATCAAACTTTTGTTTTTTTCTTCTCTTCCCAAACAAACTAACATGCGTCACAAAACAAAAAGGCAACAGGTGCACACTGAAGATGTGAATCCTTTAAATGATGCTCCAATTACCTTCAATTCCACCCACCCCAATTCACTCTGAAAAGGCTCCTTCATTGGTAATTAGAAAAAAGAGAGATGCGTTGAATCATGAGATTCAGCCTCGCATTCAGATTGGTCGTTCCTGAATGGGTGAAGGAGGGTTTGCAGTTTATTTTTGTCAGCCATGTTTTTTTGACTGGCAATCTACCAACATATAGTATCAATCAAGCCTCTGTATAAGAGCTCTGACATGAATGTCTAATTGCACCAAAGACAAGAGATGAGAATAGTCTTTTTAGTTGAAAGTACGGCACACTGAAGAGCCTGATGAATTAACTATTCATGCCTTAATCAAGGTGCTTGTTTTCGGCCCATGAACATGAGAGGAAGTGTGGCGCTGTGCTTGGGGGAGGAAAGTGGAGGGAGGAGGGAGGAGAGGAGGAGCTTGGGTATATGCTAATGCAATTTAGAGTTGTGTTTGGAAAAACAATGGCAGAAATAAAAGAAATGCAGAACACCAACGGATATAAACACCCATGTACTCTCAAACCAATTGTCGAACCTTTCCACGTCTAATTAGGCGCAGAAGGATTCATTAGGTTGGGGGAAAAAAGAAAGAACTTTCCCTCGTGGTTTTAGAACCAACAGTAACATAAGAAAATCTTGATGTTTTAGGATAACATGTAGTAACCTGCATGGAAGAGGGAGCAGTAGGTTGGAGCAAACCGCAGCCAACACATTAGTGGCCCATCAGGGAGGACAGAAACACCAGGAGGACAGCAAATGACAGGTAATGTCCACTTCTACTCTTGCAAGTGCACACACAAGCACACCAATGTGTACTATTACTTTCCATTTCTCCCCAGGTTACAAATCGGGTGTGTTTGAGGCCTAATTTTCACTGTTCTCCTTTGAGCACACACACAAACCTGCACACATACACTCATACACTCTTATGCCTGAACATACTAACCCCTCAGTGCAGCCAGTACACCCTTTTCATGGAATAAGAGTGAGAGGAATTCTCTGTCTAATTTATCATCCCTTATATCGCCGCTGACCCATGTATATCAAAGACGTGACCCCCGCTGTTACCTTGGAAACCAGACTGGCTCTGTAGGCGGCCAGGGCTTTCAGGTACTCCTTCTTAGCAGCCTCTGTTTTCCTCTTGTAGCTCTGCAGGAGCAAACACAACAACAACGACGATTGATTACAAGGTGATGCCAAAGGCTAAAATGACCCTGTGGTCAACACGGACTGATGTGGATGAGATTTTGGGAGCCATGGTGGGATTGTGTGACCGGCCAGTGTGCTTTCTGATGAAAAAAACATCATATGAATTCACTGCACAGTTATCAGGTCAAGGAGACGATCACATTTGACCGTCTGCATGATTTTGCACCATATCTGAATCATTTCATTTCTTCAAAACATCCCAAAATGAAATGCCATGAAAGCCCATGTAAAATAACACCAAAATAGCTGGAAAATTTATATGGAGTTAAGTGAGGAGCGAGATGCTGTTTGTCATCTTGTGTACTGCTTTTCAATCTCTTTCTTCTATTAAGGCTGCTGCTCATCTCTTAATCAGAGCTGATGTCCCAGCAAATCATTCAGACGAGGAAGGAAAAAATAAAAGAATTCAAAACAGCATTAGCAGAGAGGCAATCTCAAGTCTGCTGGATGAACCTCAAATGATGCGTTAAGACAGGGAATTCGAGTTAATGTCATCACATGTCACTCACAGGCTCTTTATAGCTGCCATTGCCTTTTTGATGCAAGTGAAGCAAGTTGCAAAAAGTCCACCCTTAAATCGACGACGAATACTCAGATCTCTGCTTGTCTCCGGAGCATTTTAATGTGAAGGAGAGTGTTGTGTTTGTGTGCGAGTGAATGCAATGGGTAATTACTGATCCTCACTGAGAGACTGTCTGTGGCTCCATGGACAGGGTCATTTCTTTCAAAGAGGTGGGGTAGAATAACCATTAGGCATTCATGTGTTGCCAAATGCACATAGGCTGGCAGCCGCTAACACATAGAGTCAATAAACAAACAGACATAGACATAGAACAGCAAACAAACCGGGATGAAGGCGGATACAATCTCTTGCTCAAACAGCTGATGTTTATCCTCTCACTCATCCCTATTTACAATATTATTATTACTTGCTTTCTCTGATATACATTTAGATATTTTCGAACAAGACTGGGTGAATTATGAGATACCTCCATGTCCATGTTTGCAGGATAAGCCAAACATTTTCAATTTTCAAAAATTAAATGAAATACAGTTTATGCAAAATGTAACCAAACAAAGCAAACCAAAAAAACCCCCCACCAAACACTAAATGTGACATTTCCCCTCACCTCTCACATGCTGATAGACTCATGGTTGCTGCTTTAGTAACCCAAACTACTCCCAGCAGCTTTAATTTCAAATTAATTTAACACAGCTAATGATTCGCGCAACGACGGATACTTTTAAATAAATTACCATGCCTAAGGATGTCTAATTATTCCAAAGTGAGTGGATTCATTAGCAATTGAAGCCGTCAAAGGCTGCAGGTCAGTATGAATTAAAAATAACAAAGCTGCAAGGGGAGAGCATATGCCTCCTTCGTAATCCTGACACAGAGGTGTCCCGCCTGAATTAGCCCCTAATTGTACCTTAATGAAATGTTCTTGTTTGATAACCAGTTAATTACAGGAGACAATAACTCTGCACCCTGCTGACACTGAAGAGAGTGATTACCCTAGGACCGAAAGATAGAGGAGTAGGAGGAGCAAGAGGAGAGGAAACGACAGGGAAGTGGAGTTAGTAGAAGTGAGAGGGCTGGAAAGGAGGGTGACTAGCAAATGGGCATGTTCATGAGAAAAGCACACAGAGAAGAAAAAAATAGTTGAATAGATAAAAAGTAAAACTAACTTATCTAATGTGAAAGAGTGATGTTTTAACAATGTGGCAGAGTTCCTTTACTTCCATCTTCGACCTTACACCAATACACGACTGCAGCGCATCGACTCAATTATACAAAGCTAAGGTCTCTCATTCCCTTTTCCCCAAATCCACTATTACTGTTTCTTTCCCTTGCTGTAAAAAAAAACACTGAAAATTGATCTTAATCTTAAATAACAAAAACAAGAAAAATGTTCTTTTGTGTTTCTGGGGCAGCTTTAACATGTAGTCACCTTGAGGAATAAACAGCCCAAATAATGCATTGATCTTGTACTATAAAGCAAAGGCCTTTGGGAATAAAAAAAACCTGGTATAGCATGTAAGCAACGAAAACATCCCAATAAAAAGAAAATATGAACATAAACATGAATTTAGAAAAAAAGAAAAAGAGCTACTTTGTTCTGCCAAACTCAAGGACGGCACTGGAGAATACGCAACACAAGCAAAGTGGGGGGAGGCACACTGAAGCTCGACAAAAAGAATCACAAAAGGAGCACAAATCACAACAGTGAAACTTGTGATCGTTGCTTCAATAAACTACAGCAATAAAAAATGCTGCCTTCGATGTCAGTATGTGAATTCTGCTGCCTGGTGTGTTTGAGGAGCGCTATAGGTAATTGGAAACAGGGGCCATGATCTCGTTAAAACAAAGCTGCTTGTAGGGGAAGGGTTGTGTTTACATTCTGGTGCTCCTGCATGGCTCCAGAGGGTCTGACTGTGACATTATAGAACACACCTCATCGGTCCTATAGAGATGACGTGACAGCCAATGTTGGAAGAGAAGCAATAACAACATATGTACTTGTATATACAGGAACAGATCAAGGCATACGATACAAATCAAATCCCTGCACTGAAAATGTTGAAGATATGACCATGTGCAATTAAAAAAGCTCATTATAAACATATTTTACTCCAACATTATCAACGGATGTAGATAAAGTGAGGTTCTTACATGACTTAAGCCATTGTCAAAAGCAGTCATTATTGACTTTAATGAGTATTAATGCGCACCGAGTTGCATTGCTTATATTGTGTAAATACATGGTCATCAACTTCATCCATTTGTTGTGCTGGAATAAATGACAGTGCTAGTCGGTGGGAATAATTAGAGCAATCAGTGTTACTGCCAAGACAGGGAACTATGTTTTATTCCATAGTGACATCATTACCTCAAGTTAATTATGTCTTGCCAGGTGACATGTTTGATTAAACACATGAATGCGCAAACAAATCAAAAAATTAGCTGTGGGTTGGTACACTTAATAGCAGGACTTTTTTAAATGATGGATTTGCTTTTTTGTAGGCATCATCTGTGTTTTCCAGGTAAAAGTGTGAAGGACAAATGCATTTAGGATAAGAGAGAAAAAGCCAGGGAGAACGTGCTGCCACAGCAGTGCAAAAAAAAACAAAACAAAAAAAAAAACCCGAGGTAAAAAAGGAACCAGGACACAAAGGGTTAAGAAGCACAAACAATAACATTTCAGGAGCAGATGTCCTTGAGGCAAAACCAAGGACAAGGCAATTGCTAATCTTGTATTCCCAGCATGATCAAATCACCAGGCAACAGATATAAATAAAAGGACAGGAAATGAGGAATTCACATTCAAGGGTGTCAGCGGCGAAATGAAGATTCATGGTGAAGAGCCCTGGTGAAGGCGGCAAAAATTAACTGCAAATAAAAGGGACAGACGGCCTCCAAAGTCCGGTGTATAAAGTAGGTTTGGTGGGAGAAAAACACACATGCTAGATGGGGTCTAGTAGATGGTGGCTGGGGCTGAGGAGAATGGGCTGCACTTTGTCATGGAGACAGGTGCTTTTATTTGACACCCAATAGGCTGCGCCCTGACTGGATATTCTAAAAATATGAGTCTGCGCATGATCATCAGACTGTCTCGTTTTCCATTCATTTCACACCATCATTTGTTACTGCAAACACACTGAAACCCCTTTTGACTTTGTCTGTCGGCCTGGAATGCTGAAATGAAAAAGAAATGGTTCTGGACAGAAATGCTTTAAAGTGCAGTAAATATTAATGGAATTTCATCTGCTCAGGTCAAGCTGTAACAAAATTAAATTGACTCTGAAAATATTCAGGTAATGCAGCCACACAGCTGTTGGTGGTAAAACCATTGCATTTTCAACAATATACATGTTTCGTTGGAATTAGTCAGCATAATATTAATGCATGTTCACCATTTCCCCCTTTGTGATACATGTGGATGTTTAACCCACTCAACATGAAAAACAGGAAGTTGGGACGTTCAACACGACTCACTCAGCACATAAAAAAGCTTAAAGCTTCACTGACATGCAAACAGTCATGCAAATTGAAGGCTTACAATCTGCAGGGGAAAGATCTTAATCATTTCACCACGAAAAAAACATGTTTTCTCTTCAGTGTGCAACTACTGCAAATAAGAGTATCTTCTCTCAAATCAATCATTTACCTTCAAATTTTGAGATGTTAGATGGATGCACACAGTGCTGACAGTGGAAAAAATATATCACAGGAGCACTATATTCTCTGGCTGTACATGCAAGTCATGTCATGACATGTAAATATTGGTTTAAGTATCTCTTTGAAGTAAGTTCTACTTTCTAAATATTGTCAACCACAATTATTAATTAGTTTTTATTCAACAGGCCAAAATTATGCAGTGTTCCAAATCATCATTTACATGATTTTTATTTGTTTTGTAAGTGCTATTTCCTCAATCAAAGCTGTTTTGGCCTGATTCCAAGAACGAGGGTCATTCACACTGTTATTTTACCTGTTTCTGCTCCTCGCCGAGTCCATCCCACATGGAGGCTACCAATTTAGAAACGTCTCCAAAAGTGGCGTTGGGATTCTGTCCTTTAATGGCCGCCTGGGTGTCTCTGAAGAACAATGCGTAGGCTGACACAGGTTTCGTGGGTTCGTTGGGATCCTTCTTCTTCTTCTTTTTCTGGGGCTTGGGTTTGGGCTTCATCATCTCTGATGACGGCCGCTTCTCGCCCGTGATCTGGAAGACCATCAGTGGCACAAAGAAAAACAAAACACTTTATTGATACGGAAACTGTGTCGACCAATTCAACTTATGTGGGGAAACAAGACAGCCACAGGAATAAAAAATGTCTTGTTCGATGAATGCTTATAACATTGAATTCAGGTGAAGCATGTAAACTTCATTAAACCCATAATTCAATTACTCTGTTCGATACCTAGCGTTTGAATATTGCAGCAGTGCTTCACTGACAGTCAGAGCCTTCCACAGGCGCTGGTTGACAGCAGTTTTTTTCCCTGCCTTACTTTGTCAAAAATAACATCTGTTGGTTGAATTTATCAAACCTTTTCAAATCTTTATTTTGCAGTTGTTCAGCAAGTCATAAATTCTGACTTTTCATGCTCCGGGTGAAAGGAATTTTAAATCGCCTGCTGTATCTGCTCTGGCTTTGATGTGGTCTCAGAATGAATTGGAGAGAGCAAATGGAATTACTTACTGATAGGAGAGATGGTAATCATTTTTATTCACACACACAGTGAGAAGCACAGCAGAGATGTATAGTCAGGGAAATATATTTTTTAAACTAAAGGATCCCCCTTCTTGTTATACTGTATCACTGCGAGCTAGCAGTTAAATACACAGATGAATCTGAAACACTGTGGAAGTGGCAGATTCAATTATACACTCATTCACACTCCCCTGACAGAAATGAAGCAAATCCACAGAGACATTGGTTGGTCGGCAATTTATGAAAGCGGTTTTACAGATTTACATGCACCAAATGAATGTAAACAAGTATCTATCTCCTCTCATTTAAATGATGAAGTAATTTAAATGAAAGAGGGGTAGCTGACTGGAACTGCATGCATGGAGAACCAGTGACAGAGTTGACAAGAAATGGCCACAAATCAAGTTGGTATCATTGATGGTCAATCTAATAAAATGCTTTTCCTTATGTAAATACACTGTTAATAAATAATGCAGGGAAAAAATGGGTTAAGGACTTGCAGTAGGATTTTAAACTCTACAGTGGAAATGTGTTCCAAGTGAAGACAACCTGATTTTGTTTTTTGCACCAAAATAGAAAAAGAGCTAAGCATTTCAATAGTATTTGGATTTTAATATTTGATTGCTCTCTGCACAAAACCAATGCATTGATAGAACAAGAAACTAAAACCATAACTCTGACTCCAGCAAAACCAACCCCTGTGATTAATTTATAACAGCAGTTACTCCGACAGCAACCAAATAAATAAGCCCAGGCATGCTGATTGCTATTGTCCTCCGAAATGCAACACAGCACTTATTAGGTGAACCATCCGATCTATGAAAACACCAACAAGCCCTTTGCTCCATTTCTACAACCACAAGCTAGAAAAGCCTTATCAGTACCTTCGGATGAGGATCAGTCTCCTCTTCCTGATTGGAGCTTGAAGGGGAGGGTGTGGCCGATTTACTTCCAGGAGGTGAGGGGGAGCCATGAGGCAGTGCACTCCTGCTGACCTGAGGGTTTAGCTGGGACAGTGCACTCATGGGGTTGGGGAGTATCGGTGGTGAGTTGTTTATCAGGGGGTGGTTACGGGTGGGGTCATAATGAGGGCCGTCAGGGTGCTGGTGATGGTGTTGCTGTTGGTGATGGTGGTGGTGCAAAGCCATCTCCTGCATCTAGGGTGAGAGAAGAACACCAGCTTTACCATCTTCTCTACTCCAAAATAGTCCAATTTGCCAATTAGCCAAATATGCAATGTGGAGATGACATTTCCGAATTTGCGGTTGTCATGTTGATGTGTTGGATCAGATATCAATACCGAAAAATGTGTCGGAAAAAATTGTAAATATGTGGAGTGATGATTGACAGAGGGAGAAAGCACCTTGAACAGATGTCCAAGACGCCCAATTCATGTTTTCAGACTGTTGGGTTTGTAACTTAATCATCCGTTTGCCTGTACTGAATTTCCAATTCACCACCTTAAAGCTCAGTGTTGTGGGTTTGCATCCTTTACAACCACAACAGACGGCTGTGTTTGGCAAAATGACTCCCAAAACATTGGTATTGATAAGATGACTAACTGGTGAACATAGAGGAGCTTCTATCTGCTGAAGCACAACAGAAGTTTTCGCTGCTAAATATATGATGCCCAATGAGAGTACTCAAAAGCATCAGCTGGCAAGAGACATAGCTCTGGAAAAAAAAAGATACATTCCCATATGGTGACAATAAATAAGATGTCAGTGCTATGCCCACTTTCTCAAAATGTAATATGCTCTTACAACTCATTCCTTTTTAAAACACATTGCAACCCAGTTTTTAGTCTGAACTTAATTTGATAAAATGTTTTTTTTTTTGGTTTTTTTTTTACAACTTTCATCAATCCATTTCAGGAATTTGTTACAGTGTTAAAGCCATTTTGCATTTTCTAAATATTCTGCTGTATCTCACAGGCCCATTGTCACTAAGTTTAGATGTGAAGTTGGTATCAAAAGCTCTCCAACACAGTTAAAAGTGCAATCCATAAAACCCATTGACTTCAGGTGACTTCACCAGGCAATCACGAGAAAATGCAACAAGTGAAGCCCCTTTATGGTCCTGGTGGTACAGTGGCCTCAGTTGTTGTTTGTGGGCAAAGACTTTAGTTTCCCGCTTCTGAAAATTAATTTGTAAGAAGCCAGAGATCCCAACACCTGGCAAAGCAATCATTGAGTCAATGGTATTGACCTACAACCCTATCAACCCCCTGCAGGTACATTATGTTCGCTGTGTGCCATGGAGGGGAAAAATATCACTTGCCTCCATGTTAAACAACACCTTTCGCAAGATTTCGGTACACAAATAGAAACAAAAATAGAGCACACAGCTGGAGAACGACCTGCACACAGAGAACACCCTTTAGTGATTACAGAGTCAAGACATTCACAAACTTCTGTTCTCAGCATCTTAAAAGATCTTCAATAATAACGGCATCAAACGCTTTTCTTCAAGATTCAGCAGGACAGAACATGTGCACGAACCAAAGGATGCTTTTAATGCAGGCATAAACGGGAATGTTTGGCAATTTACAGATCAGAAAGTGATGAACTAGCATTTGTTAGCTCTTTTAAACATTTATGAGTTAAATAATACATTACACATTAGTGCAGTGCTAAAAAGATCAAATTGAAAGGGCCCTAGCATATGAGGTCTTGATAAACACGAGTAGAGGTTCAGAGATGAAGGCTCAGCTCTCTAATCATAATTGGTCCCAGTAGATTGCTAGAATAAAAATGCACAACAAAGTAATGTTGTATGAGGCTCTGGCCTGCTTTGAAAACTCATAATATTCACACGACATTAGATTCTGTGTTTGCCTCAGCAGCTGCTCACAAAAGCCAGCCATGAACAAAGACATTCCTTTTGCATTTCAAATAACCAAGCTCGAACCTCCCCCATCCACAGCAATCTCCAACTTCCAATCATAATTCAAAACACCATCACTGCACTTCTTAAAACAGGAGGAAATAGCTACAGAAAAAATAACAAGTTTGACAGAAAAAATAGAAGGAAAAAGAAGGAAATAGAAATCCATTAATTTCCCATTTTCCATGGACTTGCTCTTTAAGGGTCCTCACAAACCAAGAAGCATTGAAAAACCAATTAATCAAACATGAATGGCCTATCATAGCTATAGCAGATGCATTTCCATAGCAACAGCCTCCAGGCAAAATTGTCACCCTTTAATCTGAGTCACACCATGTTTAATATAAACAAGAGGAAGACTTGCACAGCACAGGGGTTCACGAGTGGGAAGACACATGGCATGGAGGATTTTTTAGTGTCAGAATAATAAGAGCAAAGGCACACAAAAACAAAGGGTCACTTAAGATTTACAGTCATATATATATGTGTGAGTGTGCGTAAATATATATATAATTTTTTTCATTGAATATTTAAAAGTTAGTGTGTTTTAGGCACATTTTTAAATCTTTCAATTGAATACTTAGGTTGAAAATCTAGATAAATTTGGAACAGGAGTCAGGTGAAACTAAAAGTATTTTGATAAACACACATTTGGAATATAATGTGCAAAAATACAAAAACTGTTTCACTTTGATGACTACACTGCACATCTAATTCTCCTCATCCTCACATTGAAACGGGGCTCTTGCTTTGAATTAAAGTTCAGCTTATCACTTATTACTCAAACCAGCTTTTTATTCTTGCAACAAAACTAGAGCTCATTACTTAAAACAATCCTGCTGTGGTAATTTCCCTCCTGCAGTCATTTCTAAGTCTTCCTTGAAAATGTCTCAGACTGCCTGTAAGTTGGTGCTTTCACCTGTGTGAGACAGGAAAAAACCCAACAAGTTATCACATTGCACCATCAAGCTGAAGCTAAAAAAAAACTAGTGGCAGGCAGCTGTACAAATATTATGAAAGAATCTCACAAAGGTTGCCGGTTGCCATAGGTACTGTATGCTAATTTCTAATGGTGTCATCCGAATGGCTGGCCAAAAGGGGTGGTAGTGCACGGTGAGTAACAGGATTGACTTGGTCACTGCTCTCTGCCTTTAGCATGAACCACAAGCTGACTTCTCCTGGTCTCCTGACACTAGACCTGCAAGTCTCATTACACTTCTGCATGAAAAATTTAATTTATGATGCAACCTATAATGTATTTTATACATGCCCCCCTTCTGAAATACTTACATCATGGGGGGACTAAATCTATTCTTGCCCTCATAATTATTAAAACTACTACACCAGCAGACTGGAAAAGGCATCAAATAAACATATTGTTCTCTGAGTGAAGCAAGACTAGTACTTACTCCTATGCATTGAGTGTGAAAAATACACAATTAACACATTTTAGTTCACTCCCATGTTAAGGATAGTGTTATCTTCTGTTAAAATCCACAGGGAGAATGAAAAAAGCATCTTCTGGGATGTGCTTGTTAAAGGATTTTACATTAAAAATGTATTGAATCTTTAAATGCAATGTTGCACTTGTTTCACTATTGGCTTTGTCCTCATTGAATGTACAGTGTTACTTACTTTCAAGAAGTTTTTTTTCTGTAAAATATTTTAGTTTTGGACTTTTACTGTTTTGTTTACAAAATGCTCCCTGGGTGGAGTTGATAGTCTTGTTGAGTAGATGCTAAAGCAACTCGAACATTCAACACCATCATCCTGCTATTTCATGGCCCGTTGATATATTTAGATTCTTCATAGAATAGAAATTTCTGCTCTCGAGTATTGTTGTCGCTGTGCTTCATGTCTAGAAATGTATTTCTGTGATCAATCCCCAGGGGTCTCTCCTAAAGGAAAAGTAACAGGGCAACTGGTAGACAGAAAAACACCTAAAGGAAAGTGTAGAAAAGAAGAAAAACCACATGACCTTCGCAGTAAAATTCATCCCTGAAGTTAGCAAGAGGACAGTCAGATATTGCTTTTTGGTGATGAGCAGCCAGGCAGACCTAAACTGTGATGTAAAGCCAGGAAACTCAGTGTGAGCGTGTTCCTCTGCCATCGTTACGCCTGTCGTGTTTGTATTCACATCTTGTACATCATAGTCAAATGGGAGTCAAATAACAAAGGCTTTCCAATTATGTGTAGCACATTGTGTGCGAGATGGAATATCACAAAGCCATTGTTCCCCTGCTCCTGCTGACCTTACCTTTGAAATGGTTTCACGGCCGCTCCAATTGCCTGCACCATTTGATTTAGCTAAGGGGATTTGACCACCAGCACAGAGATGAGAGGAGGGGAGAAGAGAGCTCTATACACAGCTACAAGGAGAAAGAGGAGAGATTCACACCAGAGGAGAGGAAAAAACAGCTAACCTTGCTCTGTCCTTACGATGATTATACCAGAGTGGCATCTGTTTCATTATTTAAATCAGCTGGTTGATTGCTATGCAGGTTTTATTGCACTGGCATCATAATAAAGCCGTCTCTGAATGCTACACAATCAATAAATGTTGTGGTCGTGTTTCAGGGTGCTCGCACCATCTAGAATAAATTCCCTTTGTCTGTCAGTTTTTAATTAAGTACTTTCAATAGAGCTGGATTCAATTTACTTTAAGCTGACTTACTTCATTGTGTGAATGAAAAGTGAAATTTAATTGCTGTGAGGTTTTTTTTTGTTCTCGCCATGCGGAATAACATCTGTCTGATTTGGGGCTTTCAAAGGAACATTACCTCCTTCCTCAGTCCTGCTCTTGGCTTGTTTGAATACACAGTGATCAATGTCTCCATGAGTCCTGAGACTTTTCCCTCCTTACTCCCTGCTTGACTGGAGCCATCTTGTTTGGAGTGATGGCTCACTCACACAGGTTCACGGCCGCTATTGTAAAATCAGCCAGCGTTTAATTGAAACAAATGACTATAATAATAGAACATTATCCCTGCAGGCACCCAGCCATGACAGCTTTAATTAGAGGCGCGCTCAAGACTGATCCTTCAAAAGCACAGCCGCCGCGCAACAAGGTGGTAAACACGCCTTTAGGTGGGGAGCCAACCCTGGGTCTCGCAGCCCTCAAAGCTACTTCTCATTCACCCTGAGGGCAAAGCACTAACAACTCTGTTCCTCAAAGAGCCTTCGAGCCTCCCACCTCCTCCTCGCGCTCCCTCCCGCACTCCCTCTCCGTCTCTCTCGTTTCTCTCCCTTCATCCATGTCTTTGGTTTATCAAGCTTATATATACCCAGGAGGGTCATTTACACAAGCTGAGGAGAATTAATAAGAGAGTGGATTCATGAATCATACACTACTTAAGTATGAAAGCAAAGGCAAAATGCTGTATCTGCCGTCTTATGACATCAGACAGATGCTAAGTAAGGAGATATGATGGGCAGCGGATGCCAGGATTTTTAAGACGGAGAAACACAAGTGTTTTAAGGTTTTGTGGAGCCCTTATTGAATGTGATTTCAAATATATCAAGACAACTTTATGACATATTATAAAATGAAACAAGGTGACTTTGATTCAAATCTAATATGATGCAATGTTCCAGGTGTACAACCAGCCAACTGTATTTAGCAACACACTATTAAAGCCTCATTTTATTTATTAGCCTGGCAGTGGCTCCATGTTGCCAAAACAAGACACCATAAGGTCACTTTGGATCTTTCCAATTACAAGCTAGTCAAAAGGAAATAGTATAAAACACTTTGCTCTTACACCTCCTGTGCTGGACTGTAATCATGTAATTAAACTGGCAGAAAAACAGCAATACCTCACAAACCCAACAGTACGAGGAAATGATTTTCGAGTTTTAGCACAAACTTTTGAAGCGAAAACGGGCGATGCAGTCCAAGAACGCCTTGAGTAGCCACACTGTTGAAATGAACTCTGCCACTATATCTCTCAACGCCAAAAGCAGTCCATACCAACACATTTGATAGTTTCATTAAATGTAGGCATGACTTAGAAGTATTGCCAAAAATCAAAACACACATGGACAAACAGCGGACACGCATAAAAAAAAAGAACCTGAAAGTGAAATTCCTAATAAACCTTTCAAAAAGTGCTGTAAATTAAGAAATTAAAATAATAATAATAATAATGTAGGGAGCAAGAAAAGTACTGCGGTGCAGCTGCACATAGAGGCTGATGTTTCTGGCAGTGATTGACTGCTGGTTTGAAAAGTACTGTACCACCCTGAATGTCTCTCAGAGGGAATGTGTAGCAGCAACAAGGCAGTGGTTGATTTGCAGATAGTAATGTCATGATGTCCCCCTCGGCACCATCCTCCATGTTCCTCATTACTGCTAATGTTAGAACCTCCTTTGCTTTTATTTTCTCTCTCTCTCTGTTTTTTTCCCTCCCCCTTCAGTTCTCTCTCTTGTTCCTTCGCTTTTTATTTTATTCTCTCTCTTGTTTTTTTTCCCTCACTGTCTCTTTCTCCTCTCCTCTTGCTCCCTCTCAGCCCGGGCGTGTCTCTGAGCTCACCTCACAAAGCACAGCGTCAGAGAATCAGAGCCTTGCCTGACATGACATGTAGAAGACGGTTGTGAGGAGCGGCAGGGACACACACTCTTGACAGTGGAAGGCAAGGCTGCACTGCTCCCACTAATGAGACTCCTGACTGCCGTGTCAAACACTGTGTGTGTGCGTGTGCATGTGCATGCATTTGTGCATGTGTATGCGCGCGCGTGTGTGCACAAAAAAAGGGAAAATGTAGAAATAATGAATCTAAAAAACAAAATCTTAGCACAAAAAAGATTGCATGTGCAATGTAAGTGGAGGTCATACAAAGGTGATATGTGTGCGTATGTGTGTTCTCAAACTGAGAATTTCACACATGCGTGAAGGAGACCATCACCTTATTTCCAGGATATAATTAATACTGCAGCAACAGATTATCAAACCAATTAGGTGCTTACTATTTCTACAGAGATCACACAGTTTACAGTGAGTGTGGAAAAATAACACTTCAGGTTTGTCCCCCCCCCCTCCCTGAATTTCACACTCAATTTCTGTCCTTTCAATTTCAACCTTTCTTGATTGTGAGACATATTGACATCAAACAATTACTGAAGATCTGGGTTCGCTCAAGGGTTGTTCAGAATACAACTGTAATATTTCATCATCTTCTTCACAAACAGTTGCAAATAGAATATACAAAGTAGTTACGTGTAGATACAAACAGTAACAGTTTTTGTATTGGGGGAAAAAAGTGTTGAAAATCAAAATGGGTAAATTACATGTACCACATGAATGAAATACATTTTGCAAGAAAAAGCTAAAGATGCAGCATGTAAAATTTAGCCAATGTAAATTTAGCCTATAATGCTTTAGATGGCAACTAAGAAGGACGTTTTTTTTTTAATTCACATTCCAAGGTTCAGTAATTGGCGTTTAGGTAATACTACAAAGCTGTCTTGCCTCTGTTGCATTTTAATGGACTGAAGACATAGTCAAATTCACAGTTGTGGCGCCAGTTGCTCAGTTACTAGAGCAGGTCGTCAAGTAACCGAAGGTCACAATGCCTGTGTATGAATGCGAGTGAATGTCAGGTGGTGGTCAGAGGGGCCGTAGGTGCAGAATGGCAGGCACGCTTCCGTCAGTCGGCCCCAGGGCAGCTGTGGTTACACTTGTAGCTTACCACCACCAAAGTGTGAATGTGGGAGTGAATGAATAATGTATTTAATGTAAAGCATCTTTGCGTGTTAAGCAATTGACAGGCACCTGCTGGCTGGTTAGCTTGCTAACTTAACCAGGCGTACCCACAGCACTTCACATAGACATGGGTGTAATTAAATCATGACTACTCGTTATTTTTTACTGAAAACAAATCACGATCTCTCATTCAAAAAAATAGTCAATTTCACCTTTTAGTACCATGCAATCTGTAACTCAAAGAAGAAAATACTTTTTTTAGACAGTATTTTGAGGTGCACAAGCTTCCTGATGGAAGTCTTCTTGCACAGAACAGGAATATATTCCCAACAGAGAGTCAGACAAGTTGGGGAAAATAAAAAAGTGAACAGCTGCTAGTTACCACAGACACAAATTGTCTTCAGTAACATTTGACCCCTGCATCTCTAATATTAAACACAGGTTTGTTTATCATTTCATAGCTGGTACAGCCAGGATCAAGGATGACAGCTGTTTTATGAATGTTACTGGCACTGTACATCTCTGGATCCTGGATTAAATCTACAAGTGTTTTAATCACCCTGATTGGTGCAACCCTTGTGCACATTAACAGACACAGTCGCAGGGTTGACCTGAACTGGTGGCTTTTTTTGCCATCGTGGGGGTGGCGTATCAGAGCCAGCTGACATGGGATGGCTCTCCACCGCCAGCAGGGCTGAATATTCCTGGTGGTGAAAGCAGAATGAGTTGATGGATGGTTGAGATAGGGCACAGTGCAATATGGACACGATTTCATGGCATGATAAATCTCAGCAGGGGCGCGTGGCTAAGTGTAATATGAAATCCCTTATCTTTGTATCTGCTTCATAACACCGGGTATCTGCTGTGGCTGAATCTGCGTTTGTTTCTTTAGCTTCTGTTCTTTGCTTGAATGCTGCTGTTGATTCACATCTACAGCTTGGAGGGGGGACGGTGGCAACAACACGTGTGTGATAACACATATTTTACTAGGTCGTGTTTGAAATATGATGTGATGAATTATCTAAATTGAAAATTGTCACTGTAGAGATCCTCTTCTGTTACCTGTGATCGCAGTGATAAGCTGCATTATTAGAAGAGGTGTTGCGCGGCACTCTGTAGACGCTGGCTCATGTTTGTACAAAACAAGTTTAAAATTACTCCTGCGATGTAAATGAAATGTAATTTGTCTCACATATTTGATAACTGAAGTTCGGTGCCTGTGTTATTGAACACCACCTTTTAAGAAGTTTTGATTAAAAGAAACAAATTAAGTCGCACATTATCCTCTGATTAGCCTAATCCGACAGGTTAATTGACTTTATCGGGGTGGTGAAAAAAGATGAGCCGCTATTCCAGCCTGCAATATAAACCTTTCCAAAATGGCCAAATTGGAAAATAACCTACATTTCTTTTAAAATATTTCTTAATATACAACTACAGTTTCATATCACATTGCCAGAGAAATAAGGCACTTTCTCCCAGGAGATGAGAAAAGAATTGAATTTTTCCTTATCGGTCATCTATTTTTCCACCGAATGCTATTACTTGCTGCCTGCCGTTGCTTAGCAACAGGAAATATTAATAGGACCTTTTATTAGCTAGGCTTTACCAGTGGAGTACTAAAATGAGGAAGTGGAAAACATGAATGTGTTACATAAATCTTTGAACCTTTCAGGGTTTGCACAAGTCTCTGTTTGTCCAGTGATTTATGGCTGTGATGGTTCATTTATGGGAGAGGGAGGTGTGAAATGCCAAAATGGAACATTAGCCTAAGGGACAATTTGAAAATAAATAATCACAAAATAGGGGAAAAACGCGTAGAGAGGGAAAGGAATAAGAGGAAGCAGTTTAAAGCGCTCCCTCTCCTTTTCTTGTAGATTTCAAGAAGCCATCAAACAAGCAAGTGATTTTTGTTCTGCTGCAGGCATTGATCATTCAAAATCATCTATGCCTGAATCAACACTGGAATAACTAATACAAGTCCTATTCTATCACTGCGCTTGTTGAACTGTGGTGAAAAGCGACAGACATTCCATCATTTTCTGCAGACGCTCTAATCCCTTTAAAAAATGGCTGAAAATGAAGGTCTTTCAAAGGAGAAATAGGTTTTCTTCATCTGAATAAAAAGTGTAGCATAAGGCAAAGCCGCATGGAGCACAAAGTCTTTAAAGGCAAAGGTACGGCACTTCTAAAGTCCATATTGGAAAAGTCTAAATACATTTAATTGCAATACGTCTGAAATGTCATTTGAGAACAGGCAGGTTGATAAAATATTCATTGTTTAAACTTGGAAAGACTTTCTCTATAAGTACATCACCATATCTCTAATCCACCTTTTTTCTGTTTCCATGTTTATACAAAACCCAGCAGGTGTACTGTATACGATAATACATTTGCTGAGGCCCTCCATCAGAGAGCGAACACATTAAAACACACCTCTGCTCTCTTATCATTAATTCATCCCAGCTTGTCTGTGACAAGTTCAGTTGACATTGCAGCTCATATTTCATTCACGCAGGCTTGGAGAGCGAGCACCTGCCAGCAGCACTTAATACCTCGTGAGGAAAAATAAAGGAGGAGAAAGAAAACACAGACTTCCATCCAACTTAACATGACAATCAGGGTGGGATTAATACTTGATAATTAACCTCAACAATCGAAGATAAAGAGCTTGCAAGGAAATTCTCACATTCAAATGTTGCAACAAAAGAAATTAGATGATGAATTTGAATATGAATGCGGCAGGCAGATCTTTGGGGTGCCACAACCCTCATTACAAATGAACTGACCCTTATTTAAGCAGATTCAAGTCTTGGTGTTCTGGAAATAACAAACGAGATAATACCTGGGTGTTTGATGGAGCTAAGGCTGCTCCTCCTGCGTATAGTTCCTTCTTTGGCTGAAGCATAGCCGTTACGAATAACATGTACTTGCTGATTATATATTCATAGTTCGTTATATATTCAAAACATCACACCCGAGCCAGTTTGATGATGGTTAATATGGCATGCTCCATTGAGGAACATGAAAAAAGGTGAATCAAAGATAATTTATTCCATTTGGAGGCACAGGTCATATGAATTTAGGGGGCATTTGAGTTTTATCTTAATTGAATACAGAGCTATTCTGTTTAAATAACCCGCAGGTGTAGGTCTCATTGCAGACGTGTGAGGCTTATAGAAATACATCTATCCAGTCGATGATCTAACAGTTAAGCTATGGACAAGTTTTTAGTGTGAATGAAGATGGAGCAGACAACAATGAGGCCACTTCACTTGTGAGCCCAGAAATTATTCACCAGTCGCAGCATAGATGTGTATCGTCCTGGGCCATATTGATAAGATCAATGCAACCTGAGCAAGGCTATTAAATGTCTAATGTGTTTTGGAACTTGTAGATGCTATGACAGTGGGGGCATTAAGTGAGAGAGGGAGGCAGGGAGGGAGAGGCCCTGCCAAGTGCATCAGAGCATCAGAGAAAAGAGCTCTCTGAAAGATATCAGGTTTGGCCAGGAGGGGCTTCAGACCACAACACAATGAGCATCAGCCAAAAGGGGGGGAAAAAGACAGGAAAAAATGGAAAGTCTTTGCACAAACACCAAAGTAGTGAAGTCAGTTATGTCGTTCAGGTTTTGGGAGTTCGCCGTAGAAAACGAAGTATTCATTAGTTACCTGCGTTGACTTTGTATGATTTATACAACATTTTTATTAATATGAGCTGAATGAGGCTGAAGCTAAGCACTTTTTTCCTATTCAGTCAAAAGCTTGAAAAACATTTAAAGGTTATTTTTGAATAGACAAGATATACACGTTGACGTTATTTAATTTCATTTTGCGTTTGTGCCTAAATCCGGTTTTAGCCGATGTTGCCTTCCATGTTAATCATATTTGTCTGAATGAACTGTCAGATAGATTCTTCTCTCGTCCTTTGTGACGAATATTCTTGATGAGCCTCTGAAACAATAGCAAACAAAAACAAAATTGGTGTAATCACAATAACACAATGTCCTGTCCAACATCAAAATGTAACTATGAACAAGAAAAAGAACAACCATTTCTTCGCAGCCAGATCATCAATTTTCTGATTGGAAATATTGTGTCAATGTCTCATGTTGTTTCTGCAAAGAAGGCCAAACAAAAGCTTCTGCCTCTGTGCCGCAGAGACACCACCATTGAAACTGCATAAATACGCTACAACTCTGAGTAACAGCTTCCATGAAGCTCTGCTGTGTCATCTGCACCTCCTGCACGTCATCCAGCCCGTCTATTGCAAGAGAATTCAATACAAAACTGTCTGCTGCTGATTACTACTTTGAAATATACCATGTTGTCCTTATGTCTGTAGCATCATTCAATAATATTCTGACCACAAAAGCTTTGAATTTAATGCTGTATTTAGTAGTTTGCTTTAAACACAGTAGCATGGTTGTCTGAGGGAGGCCAACATATGACTGTAGCCCTTTAGTGGAACTTGAAAACCCCAAAGAAAGTTTAAAATTATCATCCCATCATCACCTGTATCTCTCATATTTACTCGCAAGTGCATGTGATAAATTTCATGGTTCAGTGAGACAGATACTTGCTACTGAGAGTGAAATCCACCATTGGCTGTAAATCTAAACACTCTTTAGTGGTGCAATTCACCCTGGCACAACAACCTAAACACACCCTATCTGTTCGGTCTAACAGCTCCACGACTGTGATCAACTACCTCCCTAATACCCTTTTACTCCAAATCCTTTTTTGTTGCATAATCGACTTATTTATTTCATGTTTATATTGTTGCACCTGCATTGGAGTACTTTCAAATGTCCTCATGCTCAAATCACGTAGGCACACATTTGTAAAACCTGAAGCTCTCAGCCTTTTGTTGAGACAGAATAACCTTATTCCACTCAACTGAAATATCTCTTAAAATATCTAATAATGAAATCCAGGAGGTACAGAAACTTGGAGGTATAGGCTCTTTTTGAATAGGAGTTACTTTTTTTTCATCTCTACAATTTCTTCTTGCTTTCCTCCCCACAATGCCCTCCCCTCTCCCCCTCTCCTCCCTCTCTTTCTCCGTCCTCACCCCCCTCCTCTCTTCATCCAACTCTATTGCACTCTTTTCATTGCCCAGCTCACGTATTGAATCTGCCTGATGAAAACAGATCTCACTGCAGCACCACAATAGAATGGCTGATGCAGGAAAGATGAACCCTAATGGATTTTTTTTCAATGTGCTCAAGATTGAATATAAGGCCTGACCTCCAGATGTAGTGGATCCATTTCAACAGCAGAGATATTGTTTATAGTGGAGACACAGAAACACACGCAGACACACACATACAGTACAATGTCAACAGCAACAGCAGCAGTATTGAACAGTCTTTTTTCGCAACCAAAACAGCCTAAAATTAGAGTTAACCCTCATTATTTATCTATCCATGTCAAGTGAGGTATTCATAATGATAGCATCTCATGTTTGAACTGCAGAGTTTGCTTAATTACTCTGCTCAACAGACTGTGTCAAGGTGAGGCACCAATTTAATAGACACTCCGTTCTCAGCACAAATGAACCTCTGCTACGGTTTGGTAGTTTCGCCAGGCAGACTGTTTGATTTAAAAATTTTCTGACTTGGCTTTATATGCTGCTGCTCCTTTCTTTTTCGCCCGTGAAGTTGAAGCAGAGCCCTGAAAAGATGTGCTATATGTTGGAGGAGCTTCTTTTAGAGGCTGCTAGAAATAGTAAAGATTTGTGGGGTTTACTTGTGAGCTATAATTTGCAAAAGATCACCTTGTTTTAAACTGTTTTAAATTTGGTGCTGTGCTTCCCAGTTCTGTAATTTTTGAGAATTACTTTGTCTTAAAAATCCATGTGTGTGCTAAATCACTAAATATAAACCTAATTTTGGTAACATGTGACATTCAGGAGCGTGCATTGTTGCTCGTAATCTTCCTCGTGTCTGTTTCCTAAGCTAAAAACAGTTCGAACGGGAACCACCAGCATTTGTTGTGTATGCGTTTCAAATATATGTTCATTGTGCGCGAGCCAAACATTTAAAATCTCATGCATTTTTATCAGACAGCCTGCTGTATTCAATCTATTAAAACCACAGAGTGTGGCCTTATGTAGCAGTAACAAATACCCAGACTGCAGAGTGAAAGACTCGCCAATCAACCACTGTCTTCACAGTAAAGGTCATGACCAAAATGTGAAATGAATATGAAGATAAATGACACATGAATCCAATACCTCGGGGGAATATTCCGACATTATATATAATGCATAATATGTTTATGTTTCAGATCCTTATCAAGCCATATTTTGCCTGTACGCTGACTGTGGTTTATCTTTATCTCTTCTGTTTATGACGAACATTATACAATATGCTTGACCTTGATATGTGTCTGTATTAAATTTAATGCACGCTGTATACATTATGAACTCTTATCTTTTATTACCCCACACCAAACACTCATGACTTTTGATTTTGCGCTCATACAAGTGAACAACAATGATCTTAAGCGTTAATACATTAACTCAGTGTGAGCATTTCTCTTTTCATGTATATATGAGTAGATATCAAGTTTTTCTCAACCTGTACAACCGACAAACAAAACAATCTTGAATATGTTAGCATTCTTGGCATTATAGTTTTTCATGGGAGTCTCAGATTTGCAATCAATAAAACACAACTGTCAGTCTACATTTCAAAGAGATGCATTTAGAGCTGACATGAGGAAACATAAATGCCACATGAAAGACACACTTCTGAGTGCAGTCTTGCAGTCTTCACATTTTTGTGGCTGATTAGGGTGGGCTGCTAGAACAGCACTGATCTGAACTCAAAGTTCAGCTCCACACTTAAATCACTAACACACTTCTGGGGCCATCTGTATAATATACCCTGAGAGGGGCCACTAAAAAAGAGATTATTCCTAGTCTATATGTATGTTTCTTACATGAGCTTCACATCATTTGTTGTGATAGAAACCTGCTCTATTCGCAGCACTTCTCATGAATGCAATTATGGTTTGGAGATGCTAATTTGTGGAGTAGCAGTTGTGTGTGGAGCAGAGGGAGTAATCAGCACGTATTCATGTTTGAAGGCCTGACAGATTGACCGATGCATGCTGTCGAGGCAGATATGATGCTGATGGATTTACCCACAATCCCCTTCTCCATGCATTACAGCTGACATGGCAACCGCTGCCGAACAATCATTTGCTTTCCCACACTAAGCCCTCGTCTCCATGTCTTTAAAAAATTGCATTTACCTTTTAAGGCTCTAATTTGTTTCCTATTAGAGAGATCCGGTTGTGACAGGGTTGACAGCTTTTAAATGTTTATTTTATTCGCTGTAAAAATCCTTTAAAATCAGTTTCTCAAGTAAAAAATGCTCAATCTCCAATATGCTCCATCATCACTTTTATAATTGTATCTTTTTCAGTAGACAGTATTTGCTCAGTGTATGATGCGCGCGCGTGTGTGTGTATATATATATATATATAGACTGTATATGTAAAGAATTTATGTTATGTAGGGCAATGGTTCCCAACCTGGGGTCTGGGTACCCCTTCTGAACCACGAGAGATCGCAGAGGGGCCTGAGGCTTTGCATTCACTGAGGTTAAGTTTAAAAACAGAAAAAAGGAAATAGGGTGTTTGTGAGAATCAAAGCAGGCTCCAACTGCACATTGCTTTCATTTATAAAGCTCCCATCCTTGTAGACTGGTGAGTTTGTGGGGGGGTTTTTTGCCAGTGTTTGGCTTCACTCTATTGTCTGGCTAAATCAAGCATGAGAGACTGGTCCAAAGCTTTTCTTAGGGGCAATTTATGTTTGGGAGACACTAATCAAGGGTGCCACATACCAAAAAGATGGTAATCACCCTTAAATCAATGTATACCTAAACCAAAACCAGAAATATATCGTTCAAAAAGTCAGTATCGAGTTTCTCTGAAGTTGTTTTCGGGGTTTCAGGACTCATTTGTAAACGTCACTACAAAGTTCTCTGTCCTCTCGGGATGCTTTCGGCTACTCACCGAGGGCATTTGGCTGGAGACGAGGTGGCTGTCCTGCGCCAGCATGTTCGACATCATGAGTGTGGGCAGCTCCGGGTAGGAGTACGGGTTGATGAGCCCATTGTGTGGCAGCGAGTGACAGAGGTAGCCTGTAGAGTCGTGCTCCATCAGGTGAAGAAGAGGAGGCTCGGGGTGGTTGGGTGGAGTGATGGGGGGGATCTCGTAGTCCTCGTCCCCGGTTCCATTCCCGCTGGAGGTGCCGCCACCTCCGCCTCCTCCTCCACTGCCGCCTGTCTGACCTGTGTAATTCTGAGTGGATAGACAGACACAAAAAAATGATAAGTTGAGAAATGTCACTTTTTATAGGTTGCTAAACCCAAAACAATTAGAAAAGTTGAGTTTCTCATTTTCCAGGAGGGTTTAAGATTGCTCTCTGAGTTTTTATCGCCAGCAACTCAAACACAGGAGCTTAGGTAGTTAAAGTGTTGCTGCTGTGGGGTGAGCTTCTGAAAGAGCAGGAAAAAAACATCTGAAATAGGACTCAATAAATGCACTTAAGTTTCAAAAATATCTAATCACTATGCGTACATACTTAAACTACATAAAATCCAACACAAGCTTACAAAGAGAATGGTATGTTTTTATTGAAACTATTCATTACAATTGTGTTTTTAGGACTAATCTGTGAAGCAAATTCAGCCATGGAAAAGTTAGTGCAGCTATACAAACTACAATTTGATTTATCAGTGCAAAAGACAATGTAAATTGTGATTTAGAATGGTAAATGTGCATTCACCAATACTTGTGGTTGATGCCACTCCTTCTGTGGCTTTAACTCACATAATGGAAATATCTTGTTGTATGGGGGTTGGTGTAAAACAATGGAAAATGGAGACTAAAGAAGATTCAGTGTTTTGCTCTGTTAACATTGTGTCAGACAAGAAACTCCCAAAATAGCTTTGGAAACCACTGAAACTGCAATCTGTCATTATCCCCAAACAGGTATAATTTGAACGGCTCATTTTAGGAAAGGAAACCTGATGTTTGGTGATTGGTAATAAAGAAAACCAACACTCTGCGTTTTTTTGTGGTGTCACACTAACACAGTAAGTCCAATCAGATCAGAGCTCTGCACGGAGCAAGTAGGGAAGAAAAATAGCAGGGAAATTCAACGGGGAATGAAAAGCAATTTTGTCTGAGACGATCCAACTTGACTCCCATTGTAATGACTGAGTCAAATTAATCATCACAAATAATATTCTGGTGTCAGCCATTCAAGGGTTTTTTAATAGAATTTTTATGATTCATGTCTGGCAGTATACATCAAACAGTCAGTTCTGCAACATTTCTGAAATCAATTCAATATCATCTTTGTGTAGGCTGTCATCCTCGGCAGCAGAGTGGTCATTTATCTCTCAAACAGATACTTTTAGAAAATAAGGGGCACAGGGAGATGGAAGAAAAGGATACAGGGTGCAGTTTTTTTCTTGTTTGTCCCAGTCCTTTCTCAGTTGAAAGGTGAGTATAAAGACCAATAGGGTAGTTTTTGAGCACATAAATACAAATTTGCTAAGCAATCTGATAGGAACGTTTATTTTAACAAACCCGAAAGCATTTCCTGTCTCTTCTGGCCTTAAAACGAGATTCTTTCACTTCAAATAAAGCTCAATTACCTTTCATTTTGTAAACAATATTAATTTAGTTGTTGGCCCATATTAATGTTTTTTTGTTGTTGTTTTTTTTAAATTTTGAGGTAAAAGCTGCTTGTCTTTCTGACTTGGGAGCATGCGCAGCCTTTTGTTGTCATCCGTGTCTCACATAATGAGAGACAATCTTCCACAACAACTTTTAGCTGGATTAAAATGTATCCAATGTCTCCTTAATGAATTGCTGCAGTAAGCACAAAGCCAGATGAGAGGGATTTCATTGAGTTACATTAACCAGAAGACTAAAACAGCCTTCGTTAATTTCACCACAAAAAGGAAATTCTCTGTTTTTTTATAGAGCGAGAATGTCGACTCACACGGAGCGTTAAAAGCACACTTTCATCTTCTTAAATGTTACACCATAGAAAAAAACTGAGAAGGAAGAGGGAAGATAAGTGTGATTGCCTCAATTTGATTTAGTTTGTTCTGACATAGCCTGAAAGCAAGTTGATATTAATTTTCTGGACTGTCCTTTGAAGACAGATGCTTTTGTAAACCTTTGGGGATGGTGTTATTGTTTGGTCTAATGGACAAGAAAACGAACATTTCCTGAGATTCAATTTCCCTCATAATTGTTGGAAGGAAACTAAATTGTCTGCTGTAAACATTGAAGCTATTGTGTGAAGTGAGTCCCTGTGTGTGTGTGTTATTTGTGTGTGTGTGTGCGTGTGTGTCCGTCCTTCAGAGCTATCATGTGCTTCACTCTGAATGTAGGAGACCTGTGTCTTCTAAAGACTACTGTGCTTAGTCATCACCTCGCATCTCCATCAGTCTCATCAGTCTGTTGTTTTCAGTGTGTGTGTGTGTGTGTGTGTGTGTGTGTGTGTGTGTGTGTGTGTGTGTGTGTATATATGAGAAAATATTTCCCTGGTCTCATCGGCTGCGTATGATTGTGCAGAGGGACAAGGACTGAGGATGTGTCATGTGTTAGATTGCTGTGAAGGCTCATCCAGTGCCCTTGATGATAAAATGTAAATACCAAGGACGTTCCCAGTTGGATTGTGGCAAGATAAATTATTCATATGCCTCTATTCAAAATGAGATTGCATGTACAGAACCACATGTACACTCTGGCTAATGTATACTCTTTTCTCCTTTAAAAGTAAAATCCAAACAAAGGCAATGTATTTGATGGATCGTATGGACCAGCGTGTGTCCTAGTATGGAATTGGCTTTTCAAACAAAAGCCTCCTCTTCCTTCTTTTTTTCTCCATTCCGACAAGGTGCGTGTACGTCATTGGTTTACTCTGAGTAGTTAGGACTGCTCTCCCAATAGTGGCATTACACATATTCTATTTCCAACACTGAAACATCCTTTATTTTTTTCTCATCAGATCAATACAGCACACTATAGGGAGCATTATTTCCAATACACAGTATGTTGTCTGCACAGCGAGCGAAACACAATCTGTAACGTTTTAATTACGAGACAGATCTCCCGACGATAAGTGTTACATACCAGCACACCTTTCATTTGAAAGAAACAGATGAATAGACAGTTGGTCTGGGACTGAGAGAGAAAATAACATTGATTGGGGAGCTATCCAGCTTGTCTTTTATTTGGCACAGATCTCTCCCTCCCTCTGTATCACTGCCTGAGTATTCAAGGCCTTCTGGAGATGATATTGACTGTAGCTAATGGCTCATTATCTGTATATTCTTCCTCTTATTAGATTATTGTTGTGGTGCCTGTAGAAATCAGGATTTAGAACATCACCCAGTTAATATTAAATTGTATATCCGTTTGAGATGTGCTTGGCTGTCAAATATAATTTACAGGTACAATAAAAAGAGCCTTTTAGAGATACCTTCTCGAGAAGTGAATAAGATGGCAATTGCTGGGCATGCAGTATTTTGAGCTGAAACCACCTCGTAACTAACCCTTTCCTAAACTGACCTAACAAGTTTGTATCATAGCAAGAGGAACTGTGAACATTTTAATAATTACTCGACATACTGTTTGGTTTTAGCCTCTGAAATCTGAAAATACTGCTTTTTTCTGATGTCTGGGGCTGTTGATTCGACATTAACAGTTTTTTTGTTGGATGTTCGTGTGACACAGACTTAATTATTGGCTGTCAGCAAGCGTCAGTCACAGCTCTGCTCATGTTATTTGCTGGAGCAAAGGTTTTATTGGCACAAAGGGGCACATGCCCCCCGTGTAATCTTATTGGCCACAACTTGAGCCCCCAACCAATTCCAAATGGTGATGTCAATTATTTTAATTTGCCAATTGTCACTGTCATGTGAAAAGGAAATAAACTCGATCTGAGAGTGAATGAAACAATAAGTGCAGCATTGGAGTTATTATAGATCTCAACTGAAAAATTGTCCTGTTTTCTTTTCACTACATAAAAAGAAACAGGGATGGACAAATTGTTCCACCATGAACTAACAGACAAGGCTTAAAAATTTTTTTCTTGTACCACTTCGGTTTTTAAGGAAACAATTGAATAAATAACTAACGTAGGAACTTAAGACTACAACCACAAACCGGACATGTTTATCCAAAATCAATGTTTATCAATAGTGAAAAAGGGGGGATTTTGGGTTTCGGTCTGCAGAGGAAAGTAATTTATTCAACCAACAAGAGCAGGATGAAAAAAAAGCCAAATGCACTAACTGAGCTAAAACAGTTGGTTTTCAATAAGTAGTCTCATTATTAGAGTCAAATGTGAGAGGCATTCTTTCTCTCCACTTTTAGGGCCCTTCCTCAAGCTTGACCCCACCCCCACCACACTTTTAAAATTCTCTATGTCCACCCCTGATTATTCTCTCGATAAGTGTTGTGTTAGCAAGAGAACAAAAACAGACATCATCCTAACAGGTGGTCCTTGGACAGTAAAAATATCTACTTGTGAGAAATCCAGTGACACAATAAGAGCGCAACTGTTACAGTTCCAGGCTGGCTCCTTGTGTTCTGCACAGATGAAGAGTTTGGAGTTGTCCCAAGCCAACGTTTCTTTGAGAGGGAGAGAGAGAGAGGGCGGGACCGACAGCTCCAAGACAGACAATGACATATCTGTCTTACCACTAATGTGCACTTATCTGCCTATTGAAGAGGTTTGTCACTGCAGTGATTTATGCTCAAAATCCCCCACACACATTACCGCCACCTCCATCAACTCCGACACCCCCCATTCTAGCATTCTAGCACCTTCTCCCATCCACCACGCAGTTCAGAGAGTCAGGCTCTGTTATCACTTCTTCCCATACTGTCCGGTTTGAGAAGAAAGCTGGAGGAATATGTTCTCTTTTTCTCTGCTCTGCCATCTCTCTCCGGGACGTTTAAACTGTTTTTTATGAATGATCTTGTTTACAAGTGTACACAGAGCCCTTGTTTTATTATAACACAGCAAATGGCAAATACTGCTTGTGTGACTACAGAGATCATTTTCACCTAAATGGCTCGAAATGTTCGCAAGCTGTTTCTAATACTTGTTTTCTTTTTCTAACTTCTCTCGTTATCTATCCATCTCTCTCTGTCAACTCAGGCCTAATTAAAGCCATGGCTGCTCTTCTGCTACAATATCATGTCAGAGGGTATCAACACACCACAGAGCCGCCTCTCTCTGAGCCTAAAGAGAGGAGGAGGTGGGGAGGGTGAAGAGGGCAGAAGATCCAGTTACAGCCACTCTATACCTCCACTTTCCTCTTCCTCTCTTGGACGGCATAGTCAGCTCTGTCTCTTGTAAAGCCCAAACAGCTCTCGTCCCCGCTCCAAACAAACCCGATCAGCTCACCTCAACCATCCCTCTGTCATCTCATCTCTCTAACTCCCATACAGCCCAGCTGCATTATTTATCTCTCCCTGTTTTCCCATTTGAAAGCCACAAACGTGACGGCGGTGGTGGGCATGGGGATGTGGAGACACCATGTGTTGTTGGTTTCAGTTTGTTTCGGGAGAGAGTGTAAAAATGGGGGACCGGGAGGCCAGACACGTAAAAAATAATGTCATGCTCTTTCGAGGAATTAACCCTTTGCAGAAACAAACGGAACAGAATGAAAAAAGAGAGATTAATTAAGGTGAGCATCAACTGTCCTAAGTCCAAAGATGCAGATGGCCCCATTCACCCCAGAAACTGAGCTGATTACTAACTAACCTCTCGTTGACTAAAACCAGCCTTTCTAATTGCATATATTTCCCCTCCTTTTCTTTTAATGTCTCCTTCCCTTCTTCTCCCTCGTGTATCCTGTTCCCAGTGCTCGTCTCACTTGTCAGTGGAGGTCAGGAGGTCATCCTCATCTGATCGTGCGTCAGAACAGATTAGAATCAGAGCTTTTGTGCCATGTCATATTTCATTATGCATTTGACTCATCTCACAGGTCAAAGGGTCAGTGTGATTTGATTGGATGACAGAAATGATATAATTTGTGTTTAACCCTAGGCTGTATGAGGCTCTGAGTGGTGTACTAATGCATTTTGCAAAGACGGGGCAGGCCCTCTCCACAAGCGACTAATTTGAAGTGGCACACCGCAGAGTTGAAGGAGAGCCAGAGCGATTGCACAACATGTTGAGGTTATAAGAGAGGCTTTATCAAATAATAAACACAATCTCCCTTGTACCTACGAGGTATGGTTCTGCCTGGTTCTCATATGCTTCCTTCATGCGCCGTCAACTGATGCAAGTTCGGAGATATTAGCTGCTTTTCCCGCCTCCGTTTTCTCCCTTTTCTTCATTAATTTGCCTCACAGAAAGCGTGTCACTAACCCTCTTCTCTCGTGTTGTCTGTTTCTTACTCACTGTCTAATAACACTTGATTCTGGCAAGAGAGGAGATTAATGGAGAAGTGCTGTCAGCTGCAACAGCCACATCATTATTGCTGAACATTCAAGTGTAACCTAACAATAAAATCTCTGCCAAATAACTGCACAATATAATAGAACACAATAGAGTAGATTAGAATTGAAAAGAAGTTGGTAGAAGTAAGTCCAATTGAATAGAATGTTCTTGAATCAAAAATAAATATGTAATTTATTTGAATAGAACAGACTGATAATAATCAAATATAATAAAGATGGTTTGAAAGGATTGATAAACTAGTTTGGGATGGGAAAAACAGAGTATAGAATTGAATAGAACAGAATAAATTCAATGGAAATTTGGTATTTAATATTAAAACAATACAAACTAAATTCTTTTAGATAAACAGCAATGGAAACAAAGGCAATAGCAAAGAATAGAACTGATTATAACGGGAAAGAATAGAGTACAATAAAATGGTGAAAAATATAATTGATTGGGAATATGTGATAGGTGCATAGGTGGAAGACAATACAATAGAACGGAATGGATTATAGTAGAATTGTGTATAGTAAAGCGTAGTTGAATGAAATTACATAGAAAAGCTATCGTTAAAAACAGAGAGAGAGAAAGAATATCAGAGGAGGTCAATTAAAAAAAGAAAAACTCAAAGCATTGGGAGATAATAGAAAATAATGGAATCAAATAGAAAGGCATTTAAAGGTATTTTTGTATGTTGCTTTGGTTTCATGTCCGCAGACCGAGTTCAGGGCCCGGTAGTGGTAACGATATGCAGATGCTGAACCATGTCAGTGAAAGTTGTGATCTCCAGTAATGCGGCCCGAAAAACAAGCCACGGGTGCACAAGATAGCTCAGGTTTCCCAATAGTCATCGAGAGTGATTGTGATGCCGATGTTGATACTGCTGTGGGTGGCGGGGGAGGAGAGTGAGATGGGGGAGGATGGAGGAGAAGGAATATAGAGGAGAAATCTGGAGAGGCCGAAGCAGAAAAATGAGGGGGGAGGGGAAAGAGATGAATCCCACATTTCAAATGAGTACGATAATCAAACTTATTGCCTGACAGGGTGAATCTCGAATTACGATGTCACACTGGCGGACATCCAGTTTTATTTCCAGAGCCCCTTCTGTCTCTTCCTGTTGGGAGCAGCCATGTCTCCTGAAGAGGGAAGCCTTTTTAACTTTGCGCATCAGCTCACTACTGTCTGTTCTGCAAGATGCAACAAGAGCCAGTGCAATAGTTGAGTTGCAGCTACACAGCAGCAGCCCAGAGACTCAACAAGGCCAAAACACAGCAGCCAGGCAACTGTTTTTTAATTTTTAATGACTCTTCAGTTATCTACTTTTCTGCGCCCACTGTCAAAAATCCCTATTAGCATGTGGACAATGGTGCTCCTGTGTGTGAATGACAAAACTAATTATTGTTATAAGAACAAGTAAATGGACAAAAAAACAGCAGAATAAAGGGCTGGTGGATCTGTACCGACTGACTCTAACAATGTTCAAAATAACAAAGGGAGCGCTGATGGCGCAGTCATCCAAACAAATGTGCATTATTCTGAGAATTGTTAGGATCCTGTCACCCACAAATAACTCTACACCAGGAGAAGGGGGTGTAAAGAGCATGTGGCTGGTGAGAGTGCACATGTGTGCTTGTGTGTTGGTGTGTGTCATTTAATCTGTGCAGCGGATGTGTATCTGCCTTCGTTTTTATCTGAGAGCGATAGTTTTGAGCGCTTCCCTGAACAAATCCGAGGTATCTTTTTTAAAACAAAACAAGACAAGAAAAAACCCAACTGTACAAGACTGGCTGCATTGTGCATGTGTGTACGTGCACATCCGCGTGTGCGTGTGGTGTCAGTGTGTTCCTAAGTGTCTTGGCTCCCTAGGTCAGAGTCAATGAGGCTGTGTATCGGAGGCTGGCACAGCTGGTGGGAGCAGGAGACTAACATCTGGACTCTCGTACTCTCTGTGCCATTGTTAATAAGAGGCTGGTTGTGAGTGGAGGGGAGTGGAGGAGACAGCTCTCCAGTATCAATGAACCTCCCTGTCTCTCACTGGAGTTCTGCACTGAAAATCATACTTGATGAATCACAAAAATGAAAAAAAGGGGGGGAAAAGACCTCAAGCTTTGGACACAGAAAATCATCAACTAACAGTTCAGAATTGAAATTAAACAAAAGTCACTTATTAGACTGATTGCGTTTGCTGGTTGTTGTTTCTTTGTAGCCAATAAAGAAGTGAGCCAGTCTATTCATATGAAACTTATTTCCAATGACATCAACAGTTTGTTTTTTTTATCATTTGTTTGGGACTAAAGCTTTCTCAATTTTTTCTCATCTTTTTTAAGACATTTTTTAAACAATGATAACCCTTCTTAAGGCATAGTTCTAATACTCAATGTTAATGAATCTCTTTCCTTCATACAGCATTCAAACACTTCCACATGACAGAATACTGACAAAAACTAGTTAAATGTTCTAAGCATCTGTTGGAAAGACAAATGTCAACCTGATAATTGAATCCTGGCAAGCTGACATGTTGACTTTAACGGCGGGATCGATAAGCATTACTCCTCTCACACATTAGCGTGTAAGTGTTCCACTGCATGAAGTTTGCATGATAATGTTGCCAGCTTCACAAATACTTTACAACCACATTCTCGTTGGCTCTTAAAAGCAGCTATAGATAGCATCGAATGTTCCCCAACTTTAGTTTAAAAAGTTATGGCAGGATCTAGTTATCACAGTGTAAATATCACCAAACCAATGCATTCGGAATACATTTTCATTCATGTATGTGTGTTCTGCTGCATTATGACAATATTTTGCTGTGTCCTGATGAACCTATTAAGATCAGAGATTACATCACCACTCTGCAGCTTCATGTAAGCAGCAGAAAGCAGTTAACATGGATCAATGTTGTTGCTTTTTCCATACCTTGAAGATAGTGCATCAATAATTAACCGAGTGTTTTGCCTATGAATCGTGTTTCGATGTATTTTTTTTTCTCCTCCAATTGCATATAGCTTATTTTTCCCAGCCATCAAAGTGAACTAATTCAAGGCAAACTTTGTAAAGTGTTTTTTTTTTTTATCTAAAGAAGAAAGTTATGAAAAGGCTGAATAGACACTGTGAATCTCGTGGGTTTTATAATACTCTGGCATGTGGTCTAGCACAACAGCGAGTGTTTGGTCTCTCATCATTTTATCCAATGGAGTGAAAGGCCTACACAAACACATTAAGGTTGCCATTAGTTTCATCTGGTCACCTAGGGCAACGGGGGGGATGGACAGCTTGGCAGAGCAAGGACCTTACACAAATATACAGCCGCGCATTTATATATAACGCCATGTCAGAGGAGTATTTCAAACAGAGGGCTTTTAAACGGGGTGAGAGAGTGAGGAGGGGTGAGGCGGGGAGTTTCCAAATGACTGTAAAAAGGCCACAGGGAGAGAGAGAGCTTTCCGTCTTTCTGCTGCCGCGACAAATATGCCTGCACATCTTTTTGCTTTGTCTCTGCTCCCTGCTTCGTCAGCGAACAGCTATAGAAATATTTTGGCAGGCTGCTCTTTGTTTTCATTTTCACAAAAGATGTAGTGAGGGAGTGAAAGAGAGAGAATAGAGGAGAGGGGGTGGTGTTGGTGGGGGGGACATGAGGGGGAGCTACTCGGTAGGAAAGGTAACAGGATGTTGTTGGAGGTGAGAGGGACATTGGAGGAAAAGAGTGTGAGGAGAGTGGCAGCGATGATGTGTGGAGGGAAAAAAAAGGAGTGAAGGACAAAAGTCTGAAAGGGTGAATTAGAGAAAGAGGTAAATAAGAAGCCAGAGGGGCTTGTAAATGAGGTAAACCAGGTGAGGTGGAACAAAAAGGGCAGCAGACAAGGGATCGGGCAGATTGGGGTGAGGAATAGAAGGTGAGGCACAAAGTGGAGGAATTGATAGGAAGAGGAGGGGGCAGGTGGACGTCTCGTGGAGGAGGAGTCTGCCACTCTGATAGCCAGCTCCAATCTAAACAGCAGGAGGAAGCTGTAAATCAGGCTAATGCGACCGAGCTGTAATTCAGACCAGCAGGGCCGGGGCACTGGTGCGGGGACCCCGAACGGCGGGAGTTTACAAAACGCTGCCGCAAGGCTTTAATCAGCGCAACGATCCAAAGATATAGTCTCCCCCAATCAGCAGGCTTCCTGTCAGTCACACACGACTGAACCCGACCAATCAGGCTCCACCGAGGGCCCAGACATGCCGACTGGTCTCTGGGCTGCTGCCAAACAAGAGAATTACTCATCTAAACTGGAAAGGTGGAATGGGCCTTTAATTCAGAGCATCGAGGGAAGAGGTGATAGATTTGTCAAAGGTTGGACATAAAAGACTACGGGATCATGTTCGACAATGGTTCATCAGAAACATATGGGGGAAAGATGAGATACACAAGGGAGCTTTCGTGAAGCACTTAATCATATTCATAAAGGAGAGTTTTGAGAAGTTTAGGCACTCCCGCGACGTGACAGACATCAAGCCTGTCCAAATCTGCTGACAGGAGTCACTAAATGTCTCGTTAAAAACAAGATGAATTAAAAATAACATGAAGGCCCCATTATGAGTTCAGTCTGTCAACTTGTTTCATAAACCTCCTCATAATCACATCTGTTTGCTGCCCTATTAGGAGAGACTTTCCATCGATCCCCGATGTGTCTCCACTTCTCAGTGTCACGCAGATCTGCTGTTGGCACTCAAACACCATTATAATTACAACTACAACACCCAGAGGACGGCCGTAATCCGTGCCAGCAACGACTTACGAAATAATAGCTGTGGCGAGGAACAGTGTCGAACTTCCCATTAAAACATCATTTGAACTCGCAACATGTAAAACAGGTAGAGAAACTTTCAAATCGCTCGTTACACCAGAAGCAGCTTTTTCATACCTGCGTTTTACTCAAAGGGGAAGGAGGGCAATGCATTAACTTAAAAGTGAGCGGAAAATGCAAATGTAGTCCACTTTATCATCAGGCATTCAAACAGACCCTTTCAACTCTTGCAATCCATAATATTTCTGCTTTGATGATCAGGAAATGGCCACCGCTCGATGGTAAAACGGAGCTGGATTGGGCTTCGGCAGTGTTGTAGTCGTAGGACTAGTGTGACTGGCTGGGCTACACACACACACTGTGCATGTTAAAACCACATGCAGCGTCTTGGCAGCAAAGACGCTACAGCAGCAGCCAATCAATAAAACCTTGTTACGCTAATTGCAAGATCATAATCTCCATTCCTACTTCTGCTGAATATCCAAACAGTCACTCCATTAGCCGAATTATTCCCCTGTGCAATTTCTCCATCTCTCCAGCCCACTCTGCCTCTCTCTATTCCCCCCTCATGTTCTTTTCCCGTGACATATTTCCCTCAAACAGCAGTTCTGCTAAATTAATTCACAAGTCAGGGAGAAAGACATCAAAAGAAAGCATTGTCAAGGTAAAGTGCTGATGAAGTGTACTGTTTCTTTCACTTTGCTGCGACGCTATGAGAAGGCATCTCCACCGCATTATCTTTGATCGTGTCACTCCGCGGCGGTCTGTTTAGTATGAGCAAGAAAAATCTCTCTTCAGGTGAAGTTCTGCTCAGACCTTTGTGATGAAAAAGGCTCTCCACTTCGGAGGAGCTCTTTTTCCTTGCCACTGCGGAGACTTTCCTCCGATGAAACCTCCTGTGACGACGCTGGAAATGCCAGCGCTCCTCGTGGTTGGTTCCTCTTTTTTACGACGTTGCCACGACAGTGGTCAGTGGCCACGGGGGCAGACAAAGAGCTTGTTGATGCCAAGACCGAGGTCTGTGACCCTGTCATCGAATCACTAACACTTTGTCACTCTGCTAGCACGGAAGACAGAGACTGGAAGAAACACTTCAGCCAACTAAGCAGGGTCAGACTACGTTGCTCATGGGAACATTGATATGACAATGGCACTGACCCCATTTCATTGTGACTCATCACTAGTACAAACCCACTGCACTGTTTGATGTGGCTGCATGGCCAGATTTGCTCAACAGGCCCATGATGACGACCTATATGAATCTACCTTATGTTAAAAATGTGTGTTCGTACTGTACAGGCGGATTAAATAGAGCAATTACAAAGAGGAATTGAAGTGAGAGACAGTCGAGCGCTGAGAAACACACATTCACACAGTTTTGAGGCAGAACCGCTGACCCAAATGCATTTAAATGCAACGGCGGGTAAGAGAAAAAGAGAAACTGTGAGAAAAAAGCAAAAGAGGGGGAGTGAGAGAGAATGGGTGGAATGAAGATAGATAAGTAGAGTGAGATAATAAAGCAGAAAGCAGCAGAAAGTCAGCTTTAGGCAGTATGATTTGTTTTTGTTTAGGATGGAAAATGTGGAGAATAATACAGCGACTGTGTATACTGTAACACACATTTCAGAGAAAAAAGAAGTTAATAAAAATTAACCCTGCAGCTGTTTTAACCTGCTGCGACTTTCATCACAAGTCCATTTTATTTTTTTCAACCCACAATAAACACATTTATAGCCTCCTCATGCATTTTAAACTTACTTTAACCACTTTCGCAGCCGAACTATGAAGCAATGAAACACACTTACTCCCATAAAGCACTGATTAAACCCTCGCTATTTAACAGACTTACTTCGCATTGTTGATTGAAGATTCATGATGCAAACTGATTTAGACACGGTACAAGAAATCAGAGTTAAACTGAACAAGTACCGTATTTTCCGCACTATAAGGCGCACCTAAAAACCTCCAATTTTCTCAAAAGCAGACAAGTGCGCCTTATAATCCGGTACGCCTTATATATGGACCAATTTTGAGCCACAACAGGTCTTGCAACTACGGTAAACAGCCGCTGACTTCAAGTGTGCGGTTCATGCTGGGATATGTGACTGCGCGAGGCATGCAGTTTCTTTTCCATTTGTGTGTTTATGTAAAGACCCCAAAATGGCTCCTATTAAGAGACACACTTATGGCGCAAAGTTTAAACTCAGGGCGATCAGTCAATAATAGAGCAGCAGCGAGAGAATTTAACATTAACGAATCAATGGTGGAGGAAGCAACAAGATGACCTGCACCAAGTAAAGAAGACTGTTTATTCATTTTGGGAGTGAACGGAGTTGTCAGAACGCTGATTTGTAATCTATTGATAAAGTTTGACTGACCTATCGGACTGTTTTGTTGACATTCCCTTTCGTGTAGCTCCTTCTAATAGATGCATAAAGTAACCCCAGCCTCTACTGTAGCTTCTATTCTATGCACCTTATATTGCGGTGCGCCTTATAGTGCGGAAAATACGGTAGTAGTATTTGCGTTAAACAGAATCATATTCCAACAATAGTTCTTCTCAGGCAGCTTTGTGTATATTATAGGATGTAAAATATGCAATAATACTGTTGTTTATTAGTTTTGTTTAAGAAAAACAGTTAAAACTGACACATTCAAAATTGGGAAAGAAGAGTTACCCAAAAGAGCTAAAAAGCTAACTTAAAAAAGAAAATTACTTGGACATTTAGAGAAAAAAAAATCATCTCCAAGTTCACAGATGCTAAATAAGGCAGTCGGAAAATAGGTTGAATACGGAATTATCCACACTTAAAGACTTGAGCTTTGTTTTGGCAAATAAATTTTAAAGACATCAACAAGTCTGTTCACACTCAACCAAAACACAATCAACAAGTGAGGGTTCTAGGTGTTTATCGACTTTGTTGCTTTCCCAATGTGAACACGCTCAAACACACTCAAAAATGTGTTTGGGATTAGTATGTAGTGTCAAAATAGGACACAGCTAAGAAGGTGCAGATCACTGATTTTTCTATTTCTCCCATCTCAGTGTTTTGTTGTCGAAGTGTGTGTCCACCCCTAAGGCCTCCCTGATTCGAGCTGTCAGAGGGAGGGAGAAGCTAAACTTGGTGAAGCGGAGAATAGAGCAAGGCACATGTCAAATATGAGGTGATCTTGAGTAAACAAAGTATAACACAGAGCAAAGCAAAATCGTCTCTCATCCCATCACCGTCTTTCACGCTATTTCCCTCTCTGTCTCTTTCCCTCCTGCCTTCCTGATCTCTAGCTTTTCTCCCTCTCACTCTCCGAGTCTCTCTTCTATGCCAAATTTGCAATGTTTTTTTTCTGTCCCTCAGTAATTCAGCACGAAAAGAAGGAAAAAAAAAAACAGTGCGCATCAGTGCACGACTTGTAATCAGTCAATCAACGCTTCAGTAAAGCTACATGCGCAGAATCAAATTGGTCGATAAAAGCAGGCTTCTTAAGATTTTTCAGACAGCCAAGTATCTGCATGAGAAATTTGTTGGATAACAGCGCTACCCGCTGAAAATTACCTTGTGACAGATGTATTTGTTGTCGGAGGCATTTAGGTAAACTCTACAAATGTGGAACATAAGGAGTTCTGCATCTCACTCTGGGCCCTGAGCCACGCTTTAACAAGCCGAAGCATCAAGAAATTAGGCAAAGCAGCAAATGCAACAGAAACTCCAACGACTGCAGCCTATGGGTAGTTTCTAATAATTTCAATTGACAGGGACAAATTCCCTCCCCCCTCTGTGTATGTCAGATGGGCTTATTCCCAAACTCTACAAATCCCCCCTCTCCAAACACAACCATATGGTCTCCCAGTTGTTCACAACCAGCTGTGCTACAGTGTGTCTTGCAAAGTTGCCGCGTACTGCAGAAGTGTGCTCCCCCCCCCCCATTTTACCTTGATAAATATTTAGCAATTAGACCCCAATGTTTACCCTGCTGGCTTTCAACAAAACAAAACTGTGTACACAGAAGATGACTTAATAGGAAAGGAGATGTGGAATTTAAAATGAATGATGGCAGGATTGGCATCATGTTTGATTTAAGTTCACTTGTTTTACGTACGATTATTCAAGATTGAATTGGAAAGTTTGATTAGTTACTATTATATTTACTGCTCATCACTGTTAGATATAGGAATAAAATTTGTGAAAGTAATTTAGTAAAAAATTACACACAGTAAACGAAAAGCTTATAACTTGTACCATTGATACTGATTTGAACTCACTTTGGTGTGTTTAGAAGGTTTGGATTGGATTGGTTTGGATTGGCTGTCTTTCATTAGTTTTACAGTTTGTTACTTCAAGTGAAGCAATAATGTCTTATTAATTTGAAATAAAGTCTGCTTTTTCTTGAAAAAGAAAAATTGAGCATGAGATGAGAAGTCACCAAAATAACAACTCATAACAGTCAGAATGGAGAGAAATAATAAGTAAACTCAACGAGAACCTAAAAAGGCCAAAACATTCGACTGTTTTTTCGAATCCCTGCGCTCAGAATTGAAGCGATCGTTTCCTATGATGTTCTGCACTGTGAACATCACCGCACATATTAACAGTCTCGGAGGAATACTTCAAACATTGAAGAAAAACACAATAACGAATGTTCATGTCAGTGTAAAACGAGAAGAAACTAATTGAATACTTTCTGAGAAGAATTTTCTGGACTTTTGCTTTTATAACTGTGGTTGTTTTCAGTAACTTTTCCATCCTAACAAGCATCAGTACCATTAAAAGAAAGGGGATAAAAAAGACTTTACAACCACTCAGGCACAAACCATATGGAACAGATAAAAACGGTAAAAAGAGAAAGATGAGGTGTCCCATTGAAGCAGTTTGCACTCACCTGGTTTGGCGGAAGGAACTCGTGGTTGTTTTCATTCATGTACATGTTGTCACCATCAAACTGTAGTGGAGAGAGATGGAGAAACAAGGGAAGAGTTAGGCAGAGGCCGACACTTCACCACAGGGACAGAAAGGAGAAATTTCAGTCAGTCAGTGGAGACAGAAGAACAGTGTAACACAGCAGCCTAATGACTGTAAGTCCTCGGCTTATAGACCCCGATGCTCTGGTGGATGTCAGTAATTACAGTTCATTAGAGACACGTATAATTAGAGCCCTGTCAAAGCTTGTGTAACTCACACTCTTCGTCCCGGCTCGCCTACAGCTCCAGTCTGTGTGTGTGTCCAAGTGTTCGCACACCTAACTGCTGTGATTCCTCGGGTGTCGCAAGGCGTCAAAGGAACAACACGCTGATAATCACAACACAGAGAGATCAAGATCCTCACCCACGGCCAGAGAGTTAGTCAGCCGGAGAGGCAGCCAGTTTCACAGATATATATGATTCAAATGCACTGAAGAAAGGTTCACTCCCTTCTTTTTTTTAATGATCATTATTTGAAACAAATCATTTAAAGGCCAGACTCGCATATTTCAAAAAATAACTTAAGTTTTCAGATGGTTTTGTGCAAATATTTGCTGCCATAAACCACACCAGCTTATTTTCATTACCTTGAGGTTTTATGTTAACTATGCACACAGACATTTTTCAAACAGATTCAATTCTAAATCATATATTATGATATTTGAAACTCTTTATCTTTATTGCGTCCCTGGCATAACATGTCTGCTTTTGTGTGCACAAGCAATTAGTTCACAGAACTTGTTAACTAGAAAACTTTCTCTTACTTTCTCTTCTGTCACATTTCACCTCAACCAGTGTAATGACATTCTTTTTAGCGGGAGTGGACAACAGATTTTGAGGGAACCACCAGACTTCTTTTCATCTAAATCTCCCGGTCTGAAAACTATTGACATTTTTCCCGTAAAAGTCAGCAGTTAGTTCAGAAATTGCAAACATTTTTCCCCACGTTGGAATAATTTACTTCCAAACCATTTGGAGACCTTTCTCTTGGAGAAAGTGGAGCACTCTCTGGATCTTGGCATGTGGTCACTTCGCACTTCAACAGCAGTCTAAATGCCAAAAAATATGACTGTCAGGTTCCACCAATCATAGTTGATTTAAATGTTATGGTTTTACTATGTAACGTTTCAAGATGTGTCCTTGATTTGTTCTGAAAGTTCTCCATTTTGTTTGTAAATTGCAGTGAACACACTGTTAATATAATGTGTCGTTTGTTTGAAAATGTTCCTGTAATTCTTGGGCATTGTTTCAATGATAATAAAATGAAAAAGCCCCAAATAATGTCTGAAAAACAAAAGCAAAACAGAATTGTTCAACATGTTTTTCTTTTGGTAGAGGAGAATATGAAAAAGCCCTGAAGATGAATCTTATAAACTTTTTAAATGTTTTTAATGGAGCAATATTGTGAGAGTCGATCTCAATAAATGTCATTATCATTCATCTTAGTGACACCATGTCAGCAGTTTTAATTAGCAAAGACAAAATTAGTGAACAGTGTGAAGATTTCCTGGCAACTTGCACGCGTTCTTACAAAAGCAAACTCAAAAGCAGCATTGTTGTAATCAAATGACATTTGACAGGTAAACCAGCCAGCGTGTTGACCCAGAAATTGATCTGCAGTGCCAAGCAGCTTGCTAGAGAAGCGACAGAAAATTCCGGGGACCTACTTTCCATGTTGACAGAGTCAAGTATTCAAATTGATTTCCGTGAAAGTCTCGTTTTTTTTTAGTACCGAGAAGGTGAGCGTTTGGTACCAATCTGGGTTATTTGTGCCACAGTGAAAATTTCACAAATTTCAAGGTGTTCTGAAAATAAATGTGCTGAGCGAAAAGATTTAAGCAAAAAGATCATAAACGAATTTCTGCCAAACAAATCCTTAACTGTAAGTCTACCAACTCAGCTATCCCTCATTCACTGCACCGATCGATGAATCCGATCTAAATGAATTGGATACTGAGCAGATGAATTACAAACCAACACTCTTACCAACCATGCAAACGAGTACAAGACCAAACCGACTCCAAGAGGTGAGAACAGCCTTTAGCTTCTTTGCACTTTGCCAAAGAAATGAGGACAGGGCAGCCCTGGTAATTCAGAGCTCAGAAACACAAAGCTCAGGAAGCCTAAAGGAGGAGGCATCGGCGAGACGAAAGGTGACAGTTTGAGGTTATGGGGAGAGGATGAGAAAGACAAGGGTGTATCCCGAAGCTAATGGTGAAGGAGATAACGATCTCACGTAAGTGGGAGGTCAAGTAGAGAGGGACACTGTAGGTGTTGGGGAGGGACTGATAGAGAGGGGGGAGAAAAAAAAACCTCGAGAAAGAACAGAGAGCATGAATGAGAAAGAAACAAGAGGAGTAGGAGGGCTGAAGCAGCCGTGGTGGCAATAGAGCCTGTGGTTGTTCTGGCTGTAGAGTGATTAACACTGGGGTCACAGCCAGAGGCCGCAGCTTGAAACACACACACACATAAACAAACACACACACACGCGCGCACAGTTTTAATGCCTTTTTAGGGACTTTGCATCAATTTCCTGCAGACAAACCCTACAATGAACTGTAACTGCTTGCCAAATGTCAACTAATACTGTCATCTTAGCTTAACCCTAACCTTTGGTTACCCCTGGAACATGCCCTCAGTGAATTATTGGTCAACACAGCACTGAAAAAGACTAAATCTTATCAAGTACATTTTGCTTATTTGAGGTCACAAATAGCTGGTCAACAAAACAAAAAATTGACATGATTAGCCAAAAGGTGAGCGTTTTCAAGGTCAGTTTGTCTTTTCACTTGTTTTATCAGTAAATTTTTTCACTTATCTCAGCTTTTTAAGGATTTTTTCTGCTTGAATTCGTCTAAAAAAATCTACGATGTAAGATTTTGGTTTTTGCAATGAGAGACAAGTTGTTCTCACTCTGAGTCTAGCAACAAATTTCTGTCATTAGAACAAGGAAATGATGCATGCACACACTACCATAGCATACTTTCAATTACTTAATGAGACTTTACATTCATTTCAGACTCCCTCAAGAATCACCACAAACACAACCTGACCATAACCTTGCTTTAACCTGTACATGTTGCAACTAACCAAAAGAAAGATTCATAAAAAGATTTGACTTTTTTGTCCTCAAGTTCCCATTATGTTAGTGTGTTTCTATTTCGGTCTAAAAAAAAAAGTAGGTGAATCGCGCGCACACACACACACACACACACACACACACACACACACACACACACACACACACACACACACACACACACACACTCCCAAGGGCCTTCCCTGCCTCGCTGTCTGACACTATTTGGCACCGACCATTTACGAGAAAACAAAACACACCTCAAGACAGCTCGTAGTAGCCGAGATGAATTACTGTTGCTACTGTAAGGTCAAGTAACAGGATGGATATGTGCCTACTGTAACTTACTGCTGGTGTTTCTCAAGCTGTGGCCAGAGACTAAAAATGGCCACAGTCTTTTTTAGTCATTTCACCACATGTAATAAGCCATATGTTTAAGGGACTGAATTTCTGCTCTTCAGCTGTTCACCGTGAACTGTGATTTTTTTTCCTGTCTCCATATTTCTGTCGGATCCAACAACACAAGTTTATTTTGACACATTTACACCACCAAACAAACGACAACACAAAGGCAGTTCTTTGCAACATTATTCAAATTGAAAGCTGGGCTCCATTTCCACATTATCATTGAGTCTCTGATGGAACTGTTACTACGAGTGCAATGATTCCTGTCTGAATAGCACTATTAGTTTGCTGGAGGAACAATCATCATATTCTGCAATGAAAATGAAATCACTTTCTTTATTGCTCTTGGAAAATGATTTTACATGCTGGCTCTAATCACACTGTGTTAGATGTGATGGTGTCTCGAAATAGGTTATTTTCACACCTGCGAACCAGATCTCGATGAGCAAAACAGTGTAAGTACTAAACAATTATACAGAATGTCAAAGAGCAAACCGAAGTCTGCAGCGGTGTTTCTGCTCCACAATGGCGAGGAGTCACCGAGGGCAGAGCTGCGAGAATAACAAACACTATCCAACTCGAGGGGAAAGGTAAAAATAATTATTTCTTGGCCGTGCGTGGTTAATAACTGGTCAGTTCAGCTAAGTGCTCCGCACTCAAGCTACAACAGAGATATGAGAGGTGAGAGGAGCGAACAAATCTTCACATGACCTCAAGGGAAAGACAGCTTTAATAGAATAATCACCATTGGTTGGCATGCTCCGCCAAATTTCAAAGGTTTAAGGGTCTCCTGCATATGAGAAAAAAAATGTAGCTAATGGGAAAACACATTTATTTGCTTCTTTATTCAGCAATGAAACTAATACCATGCTTGTGTCTCTGAAGCACAATAAAAAGAACCTTTGTTCAAAGGTTAAAACGTGTATTAGGTGAGATATTATCCAAAAATAAGTCCATGAAATAAATACAGCTGAAAGACAGAAACTTTTATTACTTTCATCATTTAAAAAAATATATCCTTAAGTATTTTGGCTGGTACAGTGAATTCCAGAGTACCTCATAGTATTGTTACTTGCCTTCATGGTAGCTCAAGTATCAAGCCGCTGGCCCTAGCGAAGCTTTTCCACCACATGGTACAGTTCAGCTCAACTACTTTGTTTTGGTCACAGGTGTTTTTCTGGACTTTATCACTCGAGTCATCAAAACAGCACTTCATTACACATGATGTCATTTTTCGACGCCAGCCAATCAGAGGAACATCTGTGTACTGTTAAGTTCCTGAGCCAGGATTTTGCATCTGATTTTACATTCAAATCCCAATTTAAAAACTTTACTGTGGGGTTGTGGAACCTGCCCTGTTTTCACTCCACTTTTTAGCATCACCTTTGCTCACTTGAAGAGTTGATGAAGAAGAAACAGAAATGGGGCTTTTTAGGCTATTTTTACCCTGTGAAATTTTTTGCCAAATTTATACACCACTGTTTACAATGCTGAGAGAGAACACATGAAACTCCGACAGACAACAAATTGTATTCCTGGTGATAACAGTTATACACTGTAGCTATTCCATTTATTCATACATACAATATAGTTATTTCAAAACTTGAATTTGCGAGCAAGGTGCCCTTGACCAAGTCCCCACGTCTTCTCCTATGCAGGGTAAATAAATGCCCCTCAGGTTCATTCCATTATCCCGGAGGCTTTCAAATGAGTAATAAAACCCCCAACTTGATTTGCAGAATACTGATGTAAAATAGTGAAAAAGAAAACCTCTCAATCATGACTTAGATACTATTAACTGCAAAGTTTCAAGTTTTAATGTGCTCTGAATGGACACGCAAGCAGTTGACATATGAGAAAATGGGAGTTTTGTAAGAGAAGGGCGAGCTTGTCGTGTCTCTCCGTGTTTGCTTTCCTGAGGCTTTGAGGTCATTAATCATAGCGGTCAAACCTACAGCAAAACAATTGAGCAAAGGAAAACACAGACAGAGAGAGAAAGAAAAAGAGGGGGGGGTGAAGGTGAGAGAGGTGGAAAGCTACAGTGAAATGGAGGAGAGGTGGATTCAAGTCGAGCAGGAGATAGAAGGGGAAGAAATTTTGAGATAGACTGAAGCTGGAGAAAGAAGAGGGACAAGCAAGGGCTGTAAAACTGACGCACTTGACACCAGAGTCCTGTTTGCATAGCAGAAATGCAAATACATGAGAGGGAGAGAGAGAGAGAGAGAGAGAGAGCGATAGAGGGGGAGAGAATAGGAGGGAGAAAATAAAGTGGGAGAGCTGCTATAAATAACTTTGTGTTTGCGTAAAGCCAAACCAATGTCAGTTTGATGCAGGAAGTGCACCACAGTCATAGAGGTTACAGAACAACAGTTGACTGAGACACAGCACACACATTTCCAAAGCCTTCAAACAGACACTCAGTCAAAAACAGATTCAAACCAACCTTAACAGTTGGTACACTGGATACCCAAGTGCTTTAATGTACATATACTGTCTGTTCAGTGCGCCACTAAGAACACGAGTGACCTTTCGGTGTTTAATGCACTGCCATGCTTCACTTTTACAAGAAGCATTCCCTGTTGCATTTAAATATCTCTTTGCATGCTGAGATTTTCTTGTGCTTCTGTATTATTTTGTACTTCTGCAAGTATGTTGTGTGCAGATTGTATTCTGAGGATGAAAGCTGTGCCAAGTAAAAGATCACTCGTGTTCATGGAGAACTGGCACGCATGATGGACGTGTTACTGTTGAATCCTCAAAAAGACGAGACGAGTGGGAAACAAAATTTATAAGAATTTGCCACAGACATTAAACGTGTTGTCAAATCTGTACCATGACCACACTTTCGGATTCCGTTTTGGCCTGCGGTTCCGTTTTTTCAGCTGGATTTAAAAATCTGCACCAAGTACTTGTGAGACATGTATTCAAAGTGGGTCAGTTAAGTTCGGTCAATGCCGTATCGATTCACTGATATCACTTTCAGATCAGTTTTGTACCAATCCCATATTTATACTACGCTGGTTGCTTTGCATTCTGCGCTACAGCGCTGCTAACCTGCATTGATCTGGAGGAGAGTGTTTTCTCATAAGGTCGCTGTGAGCCCAGCTGCACTTTACTGTACGCACTGAATACCAAATCGCAGGACGAGTAACCGCAGCCGGGGAATGTTTTAGATTTTAGGGAAGGATGAAGCTGGGGAGATGTGCAGAAGTGGACTGAACCCTCCTTCGATAGACTCTTTTCATGGTTACAGCGTGCGCCGCCTTCGTTTTTCACCCCAGCGTAACTAATCGCATGTCAGTCAATGTGCCGATGGAAAGAGGCAGCAGTCAAAATACCTGTGTCAGGACTGTGGTCATTAGAGCATTCAATGACTCACTGGCAGGCACACACACACACACGCACACACGCAGGCAAATATGGGGGATGGTACCTTATAAAGCAGATATGGATTCCATGTGTGTGGATATCTCTGCTGCTGTTTGAGCACTGCACCTTGCTAAAGTGTGTGTGTGCACGTTTGCATTTTTGAGATAGAGCTTGAGCACACGGTGTTTTAGGCTGTTGGATGTGTGCATATCACATGCAGGCCTACATGTTTGTGTAATGGATCCTGCTCAATAATACACACATTGATCCCAGTGTGATAAAGATAACAAAGTTAGACCTTCCATAATATTTATTTTCCCATGACAGACCTGCTCAGCCACGCCTAGTCATATAACTCCATGCAGATGAAATATGGTCTTCATTATCTTTGAACCTCAACACACAGGAACTAGCGAGGAGAGACAGATTTGCCCTTCTTTTTCGACTGAAAGAGCACAAAATTAATCGGAGCAGCTGAGGGTTTTTTTTTTTTTTTCAAACATTACCATGACAAATACAACGAAATGGAGAGGAGAGAAAGCCAGAGAGAGACATGACAACAGACAGAAAAGGGCAGACCAGACAGAAAGACCAAATTGTGTGAAATGGGAAAAAAAAAACACACATCAGCTCAATTTGTGCACGACTGTAAGCTGTGAGCTGAGAGGAGAAATAAAATAAGGCATTTAGCTAGGGATCATGTTAAACCATGCAAGTGAATGAGTCCCCAGAGAAGAGTGTTCCCTCTCTCGCTTATGATGGACCTAATTGCCTCTATCAGTGTTAAGATATAACATTCATCTCAGGTTTATTGCTCAGCTTTATGGTCTTGTCCATCACACTGAGGGGGCTTGGAGAGGCAGGCCACTCCTCAGACGGCATCTTAAAATAATGACACAGATTACGAAGCAACAAAAGAAGGGGAAGAATGAAAAAGCATCATTTATATTTGGAAAATGAGAGCGTTTTACAAGGATGAGCAGACCTGGTATGCGAGTGAGAGCCACTGAAGCAGAATGCTTTTGATGGTATGCTGGATGGATTACTCTCCAGTTTTCTGGGTTTTTCAAAATGCATGGTTCATCAGGCTAAAGGCGCACACAACCAGACACACACGCACACACACACACACACACACACACACACACACACACACACACACACACCCCCACCTCTGACCCCCGAAAGCTCTGGGTAGGTGTAGGGTTTCAGATGGCCACACAATCATCCCATTGTGCTCCTGTTAACACAATGAAAACAAAGCTAACACATCGCTGACATCCAATTCCCCCCATTCTGCCTAACCTTGACTTCCAACATAGCTCAGGTGAAACGCTGATATGGAAAATCACACTTTACGGAAATGCGACAGATGATATACCAAACAGTAAGGCATCTCCCAATGTTTGACACGCGGTTGAAGCTCGACTTGCTTCTGAATCGACACAGCGTTAAAAAATCGTTTCATTTCCTTGAGATGTGGTTCTGATCACCTAAACCAGGCTTCTTCACATCGCATGAGGGCTTGAGAACCAAGTCTGCTTGTTCCATTAAATCTATTAAATCCACTTGCATTATATCATAGTGCTTACTACACAATAGGAGCCTTTCAAGGGCAGTCCCAGAGGAAGCCAACAAAGGGCCCTCTCTTTCAGGGACTAGTCAAGTCATTCAGAAAGAGCCAGACACAATTTTTGTGTGTGCGGATCTTCTCCACCACACTCACAAGCCACATTCTCACCAAGTCAAGAAAAAAGACAAAATGAAAGGGTGAGAACGTAAGAAAGAGAGCAACAAGATACTGTTTTTTTCTCTCCCATTTGCCTTATTTTGAAAGACATATGGTCTCACGTGAAAGCCTCCCCACTAAAATAGTAAGTTTGAAGAACAAAACGGGTAAAAAATGGAATGAAATGAAGTTGGCTGAAACAAATAAACACACTCATTTGGCATATGCTTTATACTCACAAGGGGAACATTTCCTGTTCTTTTTTTGGTGAAGCTAACTAATCTAAACACCCTTGAAGAAACATCTCAATGTTTCTTGAAACAAAGTACCTTGAAATAGTTTTTTTTTTTTTAAATTTCATTCTTTTTAAATGAAATTCTTTCTTCTATAAAATCTTACAATGAAAACAAAGGGTGGCATTAGCAAGGTTAAAATGAAGCAATAGAAACACTTTCTTTAAAAGAATTCTAATTGCCAGATTGACATTGGTGCAAATTCTCATCTTAGCTTCTGTCATTGTGGAAAGAGTTGATCATTTGAAAAACTTTTGTATTTTCTAATTAGAAGTTGAACATCTGCGGCAATAATACTGACAAGCTGAGGTATTTCATCATTAATTCCTCCTCATGTAATCTTCTCACATCCATTTTAGCAATTACTGATTTTCTTTGTCTAGCAGGTACAATATTAATAAAGGCTAAAACCTCTTTAGGTGGTGAAATACAGACCGAATTTCCCTTTGTTTTGTGGATGTGAAAGGGACAGAAAACTCGCTGATTGGAAATCAAAATAATCATTAGTCGGAGTGTTAACTCCACCTGTAATTAGTGCTGCAATAACGTGATACATTTTTATGGTCGTCATTTGGTCGTAATGAGTTGGTAAATTTATAAATCCTAATAACGCGTTTATTTTAGTGAGCTCCGGTGAGTCTGTTGAGATCCCAAATGTTTTAGGCTGTTTTCAATGGAAATAGAAGTCTTTGGTTTGCAAGCAATGTGTGTACCGTCCATCCTCAACTTCTCAATGCAATTTATTGGTTGCATTCATCTCCTCTTGTAAAATTATAAATGTATCCAAAAGTATATGAATTTGTCCCAGCATTACAACATGCAACATATTTTGCCAACCCAAAGTAGGACCTTTGTTGAAGTCATATGATATGTAAATGGGCTGACAAATTTTTGTTCACAGTATAAACATTTAGCATTTGTTTACATTGCAGCCGTGATGGTAAGAGTCGCGCCTTGCGATTGGCCAAGTCGCAGCAGCCCAGAACTGAGACTGCCAGTTGAAGTGTGCAAAATGGCGTCGCTGGCGATGTAAAACATCGCAGTTCTTTGAGCTTCTTCAACAGTTTATGGACATTAAAGTAACACATAAAGCCACCAAAGAGGTAAGCGTTTGCTTTTGTCCTCTGTTTCTACTTGAACGTGTAAAGTTAGTTTGACAGTTGAAGTATCAGATGCACGATTTCCAGGTTGGGTCTTCTTGTGTGTTAGTACTTTCTTGATAAGCTCAGCAATCCAGAAATTGTTTTCTCTTATTTCTTCCAGCCTCTGGTCCAATTTTTCAGCCTTAGAAGACTGTAAAATAAAACAACAGTTTGGTTTGGCTTTCATACTGATTTCTTTTTATTTTTCTTAAATTCTGTTTCTGAACAAGTTTTACCTTCAAATCACCATTACTGCCTCCATTTTTTCTCTAGTGGGGCAGAACTGGAGCTTTTCATGAAATGTTTTCCCAAGGAACCAACCTGGTGTGCGAAAGTACAGTAATTCAAAACGCACAATATAGCACCACAAGGAGGAAAAAAAGCCCCTTCTTTCAGTATTTGGGAACTCACCATGTATTTAAATCTAAATGCAGCATCCAAGAACCATGTACTTCTGTCAATAGGGCTCAAAATAATTCACTGTTCTTTCATTCACTGCCATGCTGACTCTACATCCAGCCTCTGCCACTTGCATTCAGGCAGAATTTTCTATTACCAATCTAATTGCACATTCCACCCTGACAAGAGCTCATTAAACCTTAATTATACACATGTTGTTTTCTACAAACATCTCCATTTGGGTCTCTCTGCCTTGTAATTGTTCAGCAGGGACAACCAGTTGAGATTTCGCAGACTGAGAGTGAATAAGAGACAGCAGGAAAGAGAGAGAGTGAGAGAGCGTGAGAGAGAGAGAGAGAGAGAGAGAGAGAGAGAGAGAGAGAGAGAGAGAGAGAGAGAGAGAGAGGGGAAAAAAAACAGAGAGAAAGAGAGGTGTGTCTG
>JASSRZ010000072.1:12814446-12828938 GCA_032164315.1 Malacoctenus gilli | reverse complement strand
GAGAGAGAGAGAGAGAGAGAGAGAGAGAGAGAGAGAGAGAGAGAGAGAGAGAGAGAGAGAGAGAGAGGGGAAAAATACCAGAGAGAAAGAGAGGAGTGTCTGGAAGTAGGTCATGCCTCTCCATAAACAAGGCATGGTTTCTAAAATAATATACCCATCCAGTGGAAGTAATGCCAAACAACTGAGCGAATGTGGAGCTCATGTAATATTTACAGAGCACTAATACATAGATGGCAGGTCTTTTTCTCAGCACCCCCCCTCCCCTCCAAAGCCAGAGGTTTCTTTTTTTTTTCATCTGCCTTTTTTTTCCTCTTGCCATTTGAATTTCAGAGAAAGCCAACTACATTGATATATCTGGCAGGGAGGGGGATTGGCGAGTGTTGAGATGCAGAGTTTCCCTTTACTTTCTTTCTCTCTTCTTTCTTGCCTCTCCTATCTGCTCTTCTCCCCCCTCCATCCCCATCACCACCGCTACCACCACCACCACCACCACCACTCTCCACATCCTTCTCTCCACATTGGCTTTGGCTGTGATGTTTTTTCACACATTTGTTACATTTTAGCGAGGGAAAGTGGGCCTTAATCCAGACTCTTTGAGGCATGGGCGATGATATTACTGTGGAGAATCGGCCTTTTAAAGACTTCTTTAAACTCCAGCTGGTGCTGTAAGGTCACCGAGCACTTGTTCGACGTTGAGCCCAGCATGATGCTTCTGGGCTCAGGACTAACTGGCTTTGTCAACTCGGGGCCAGGCTTTCTGGGCTTTTGACAGCGCCTGGCAATGCTGCTGCAAGAGGGAAAAAGATTTTAAAGGAGTGCCACTTCAGCATGTTTACAAGTCCAAGTCTTATGGGGAAAAATACCATCGAGTGATTGGTATGTTTGATATGCGGCAGCTTATACCTGATTTGGCAACTGAAAGGGAAGGGCCAGATTTGAATCCTTTGAAAGACACACCAAAGACAAACGGTAAAAAAATCAAGTTTAACTTACACTTCTGACTGTTTCCAAAAGACAGAACACAAATATCTTTTCAGTTATGGCGCACAAATGAAAGTGATTGCTTTTTATCACGAGTATAAAGTGTCTTTAGATTTTATATGCTACATCATTAGGAACTGAATGTCAGTAGCAAATCGTGCCACCTGCTAATTGCAAAGTAGGACAGAGCGCAAATCCAAAGATCTGCTGCCTTTCTTGTCTTTGAAAGACAATTTACTAGAAATCTGTTTATAAATCAAGGAACTTTATTCATTATCTCTGAAAGTGAATAAATCAGCTTTGTGTATGTCAGTTTTAAAACTTTTCAGAAGAAAAACAAAGACAAATTCAGAGCCGTTGAAAAACTGCAGCCTTCACGTTTTTGTAACTTTTGATGGCATCCTGTGTGTGTAACATTTGGTCCCTGGAGAGATTTTGCTTTTTGTCCGTTTGCTCTGTAGCTTGCATCAGTCGGTCTGTCTTTCAACAGGTCACCGACTGCACCAAATTACTCGGGTTCACAAAAATCTGTTAGAGCAAATAATCAAAGTTTTCTGTTCCGCCTCTGTATCAAAGAATATTCAAAATCAGTCAACGACTGGCTGTATGATGCAAGAAAATAAGATGTGGGTAAAAGACCATTTGTTACCACTGTGTCTTGCCCCCCGAAAAGAAATAACTGTCAGTGTGAGTCGTCGCTGGAGACCTTCACTGTTGACACTCACTGTATGCATCATTGATATCCATCCAGCGGCAAGAAAATAAATAGCCTGCCTTCAGATAACTTCTGCTTTACAATGTGCAATGATACAATTATCTCGCCTTTTTTCTGTCTCTTTACAGCATGCATTTGTTTAGTGTCTCTGTGCTTTGTTTGTTTATTCACTTGGTTAGTTAAAATATTCCATTCTTAGCACAATTACAGCAGAACATCACTCAGTTCTCACCAACATCAAACACACTCACTGTACGGTGTGATGTGAGCCATGTCAAGATAAACAAACATGACATATTAAAAGGAAAATGAGTCACTCTTATTATTCAACCAAAATAAATCAGGAAAACACTAATTATAACAACCTGCGCCTGATCCTGACTGATTCACCCCTGCACTCGCTGCTCCCTGGCTCTTTGTGTGTACGTATGTACAATGTGTGTGTGCGTGCGTGTGTGTGTGTGTGTGCATTTGTGTGTGCGTGTCTGTCACATTCTTCTCCCGCTGCTGCCTTAATAGGCAGTCTCTTAGATATTCGCTACAGAATAGCGCTCATGCAATATTAATATCACACCAAAATATGGAAGCTGGAGCCCCCACTCCATCTCTCACTCCCTACATAATTGACTATGCAAGGCTCTAAATCAGCTTGGAAACAGAGAAAAAGACACTGAGAGAGACAAAGCATGAAAGAGAGCACAAGAGAGAAAGAGAGAGAGAGAGGAAGATGTAGAAACCATTCCTGAAATGGTCCTGTCATCTCTGCATTACAGCAGATCCTGAACCCTCACCCTATGTAAAACTGTCAAAGCAGTGGAGCTAAAACAACAACAGCAGTAACAACATCTACAATAGCAGCACAAACTGTTTGACTCCCTACAAAGAACACATTCATGATAATCCAAGAATACCGAAAGCAACTCTCCGTGCTGTCAAAAACTTATTTAAGTGTTGATTCTCAACCGTGCATTTCGGGAGCAAGAAATTTACCGTTTTTACTATACTTATCTGCCACTGGATCACACACGCAATGAGTTTAGGTTGAAACCAAACATCATTTCAACTGAAATAAGTTCTTTTTACGTTCTACAGAAGCAGTGCAAGAAAAAAAATGCACGAAAATGTATTCACAAGTTGCCTTTTTCATTTCGTGCCATCTTGATAACTATCCCAAACAACATATAGAGTGAAATAATGTGAAACGAGATCTACCAAGAACTGTAGGTGTGTGAAGGGACCTCCTGGAATAAGGGGAGGGGGGGGCACTCTTGGCATATTGCAGCAACATTTTGTAAGTGCGTCCACATTTTATATTTCTTTTGTATGCAACATCACACAAGTACAGACATGGACAAACATAAGGCTTATGCAATACAATTTTTTGCCAATGGTTTCACACTATTCCACTCGCCGGTATGTGGTGGTAATGTGCCCAGATTTAGAGCAGTGTGCCAGCAAGTGCAGGCCAGAGGAAGCCTGCGAGCTATTGAGCGTGGATGTAAACATTGCAAGTTTCAAAATATTGAAGAGTTGCAGCTTTTGCAAATGTCTCAGGATGAAAAAAATACACCGAACATTTTTAACCTCAAGGATACACAATGAGACATGCTGAAACCGAAACTTTGTTTACAAGAAAACCCTGCAGGGGGAAAAAAAGAGAAAAACTGGAGAGGGGTTAAACTTGTGGCTTTGCAGTGCATTCTCACAGTCTGACCTGCATGTTAAAATGTTGGGATGTGATCAGGAAGCCCTGCCCTGCACCTTTCTGATGTCTGCCATGAAGTTTCTGCAACAGCCTTTTCTTCTGTTCGAAAACTTGGGACCTTCCTGCCAACTTGGAACCTCAAAACACACAAAACTAAGATAACACGTAAAAATGTGAGCAGTCTTCCCAGATATTTAAGCCACATTAACTTTCATTTCTTTATAAGGAGCAAAACACAAAAACAATCAGCGATTCTTATCATGTAAATTGCAGTTGAGAAAAAACCTTTCAGTCGAGAGTTTGAGTTTCTTCGAATTTGTCCAGCTGCATTCAAACATTTTAATCATCAAACTTAAAGGGTTGGCTCTCCAATTTTAGTGGCACTGAAACCTTTTTTCTCTGAGGTCCCCCCTAATTACCACTCAAAGTCTATAGACCCCCTCTTCCATCTGCGACTCACTTAAACATGACAGTGAAGTCAAACATTAGCCGAAACAAATGCAACAAACAGAGAAACTTTAAAATAAAAGCACTGGCCAGTTTCTCAGCTCTGTCACTGCTTCAGGAGGTGTCCGACTGTGGAATCATGCAATTATTTTTTTTTAGAACCTGAGATCAGGCAAAGGCTTCAGCCTACGATGTGAATTCTGTCTCCTCCACTAGGGGTTCTCTGGACCCCACGTTCAAAACCACTGAACTAAAAGATCGTAAATCAGCTCACTCCGACAAACACTTAATTTTTCATTAAAGTGCTGCCCTGCCCTTTGCTATGTACTCATAAATGCAGGGTAGGTGTCAGTAAGCAGCACACACACTGGAGTTTGGGCCATTTTCCCAATCGTCGTATATACAGGAAGGCAAAAGAGACTGCAATAAAGTCTGTTTTCATTTTTACTTTCCACTCAAAGTCACTAACACGATGAAGACCCTTCTCTGTCTGTGTGCATGTTGATGATGACAAGATCACAGTAGAGCGCTGTGGGGTAGAGCAGTGGGGGGGTCACACCCTTTGTACCAAGCATTTTAAAGAATGAACTGTAGGCATTTAGAGCTGTAATAGATTTTGAAAGAAAGAGAAAAGAAAAGGTTGCGGGGGCAGAGCTGGTGTTGGGGGGGTGGGGGGGGCAGTGCACCTTGACAGGAAACATAGAGGTGAGGAGCAGGAGTTGGAGGTTAGTTTGACAGAGAGAAAAGAAGTGCTGGTGAGGTTAGAGGGAGGAGGGAGGGGGGAGGGGGGGCTACGGAAGTGCCAGGCCCACTTTTAACTGAACCGGGGGTGGTGAGTGGTGGTGGGATGAGGGTTGGGGAGGGAGGGTGGAGAAGACAAAGATAGAGATCAGGGGAGAATAAAGGGGGGGGGGGTGCAGAGGAAGGAAGAGGGAATGGGTGAGACGAGCAGGGGTGAGGAGAAGGGGAGGCGGGGGAAGGGGGACCTACTGCACCTTGACACTTGCTCTCACCGCAGCACCTGATAAGTGCAATGGAAAAACGTCTGGTTTCCTCCTGCATGTTAAGTGGTTTATATTCTCCTCCTCTCCATGCTCCCTGTAGCTACAGTCTGCTACTGTACCGACGCTACACCCAAGTAATAACAGAGGGAAATGGGAGAAAACCAAGGGTGAGTGGGAAACTGAGAGAGGGGGGCAATTGCACACTTTTGTCACGTTTGCAATTCTTGATGACAAGTTCTCCTCCGCTAAAGTGACGAATTTTTGAAAATGTTGAACAAAGCAAAGGGGCCCTTTAAAAAAAAAGCTCTGTCCTTTGCATCAATGTTTACCCACAAATGGGAGCATCTTTAATTTCACAAACTACTTCCACGCGGTGGATCAGAAGGAGACTTTAATTTGCACAACAGAAGACAGAATAAAAGTGGATATATATCTTTACTACCTCACACATGTCCTGACAAGGAACTCATTCCCATGATTTGTAAGTGGGGCTCTCCACTGAGAAGCATTAACAATATTCACTTTAGATAACGTATGATTCCCAGCCCTAGGAGAGGATGGGTTTCTTAGAAATGCTTTGTTAGCATTCCCCCCCTTGATAAATGATTTAGGACATGTGGCCAGAGACATCAATACAATCTCTGTTGTAATTAAAAAAGGTGCGCACCAACAATATTACACAGTTTTTGCTTTGTCTGTCTCTCCCTCACTCTTTCCCCCTCTCTTGCTCTCTCTCCCTCTCCCTCACTCACTCACCCTCTCTTTCTCTCTCATTGAGCCCTGGAGCAGTGAAGAGATAATTCAAAAAGCACTTGCATGGAGTGAAACATGAAAAAGGGAGACATATGAAATTAAATTCTCCCTTTTCGCTCCATTGTTCTTTCATTTTCTCCCCCTTTGTTACATAAATGCATAAAAGCAAAGCAGGCTAGATTCTAATTATGATTTTCACAATACTAAAAGATTTTTTTATTAAGAAAATGAAAGAAAGGTTTCACAAACAAAGTAGACTGACTGTTCCAGCACTTTGTCAAAGTCAAAGTACTGCAAGTGCTGCATCATTTAACTTCAATAAACCTAATCTTTTTCTTTTGGCAAGTGTCCTCATGAACACTTATATAATGAAATAACTGGAAAAAATGGGACTTTGATGTCCAAATACAGCTGCTTTACAAGAAGAGATTAGGAAAAAAGGAAAAAAATCACCAAAATATTTTAATTTTATAACTTTTTGATGCAACATTTAGCAGCCCCCCCCCATCTAAAACAGCCCCGTGTGACCCAGAAAGCCACGACATGTTTTTGTTTTGTGTAAACAAACATACAGAAGCAAGGCCTGGTGGTTTGGGCAATCATCTGCAGCTCTGCACTTTATCGAATAGTTAGCAGAAGACGTGCCACACAAACCGCCGGCGGGCCTGTGGTGGCCGGTGATGGTTTAGGGGCTTGAGAACGTCTAACTTAGTGAGCTTGGGACAGGTTCTGCGGTTAGTATCGGTGAGACGGGGTCGAGTGAGGATGACGAAGGGGCAAACAGAGGGCAGCTGGTAGGGCTAAATTTGAGGGGTGTTGTGATACATTTGTGGGAATGCGTAGTGGTTCTGATCTACGCACAGATCTGATGTTTGGAGCGGCTGATCAAATGGGGAGAGGTCTCATTCAGTAATCTTCTGCGAGTTGAATGTTGCACATTGGTGTGGATGAAACCATTAAATGAGGAAGTTGGGGGTGGGGGGATGGGGTGGGGGGGTGGAAGAGGTGTGTCTTACCCCAGTAGAGGGCAGTCTTTTGCCGTCAGGGTTTGGGCGCATGGGCAGGGAACTGTAGAGCCTCACACCTCGGTCTGCAGCAGCGTATCTGCTCTGGAGGGACAAAAACAACAAAGAGATCGTTCAAGTATGGATCTTTATTCTTTACAATCACAGGAAAACTCAGTTGCAATGAAACGTTACTCAATGTTGCTCGAGCTTTATCGTCTCCCCCAACATGAAGGGCTCATGCGGTAAAGTCAATAGGTTGTTTTCATGGTACTCATTTTGCTCACAAAGTGTTAGTTTCATTAATTTACACCAAGTCACAAAGCCTGCACATTGGCTGCCATGTTAAATCACATCACCTCATGGTGATGTACCACACATAATGACTGGATAAGATTGGCTCATGCAGCGGCACTAATGGCACTAAGCTGTTGTGTTTGGTAGCCAGGGGTCCAGTGGACTGTCGCACTCTACTGACTCCATCTTTCTATACATTACACAGCTGATAATTACAGTGTAGTAGCTCCTAAGCCTGTCATCGCCTCCCTGCGCGTCCCCAAGCGGGTTTCAGCTGGGTAACACCACCTCAAGGAGTGATGGAGAAGCCCTCAGTACTTGGGGAGCTAATGATTTGCGAAAAAGTGGGCTCTGCCAGAGAAAGGCAGTGTCGCTCAGTGGGGTTCACACCGTGGTCCACAGTCACAGCATGGCCACCTCCCAGGATTCACTTCAAATCCCAAGTTCTTTATCTCGCTTCTTCATCTTCCGCCTCACTTCAGTCTCAACTAGTCACATTCCAGTGCCAGTCGGTGACTCACTGATATTCTGTTGTTCTCACATTAACATTGCGATCATCTGGTCAACAGTTTGCCGTCATCTGATTTGTACAACAGTGATGACCTATTTTGTGGGACTGTTATTAGATCAGAACAGCACTTTTTTAATAATCTCTTTGTGTGCTCGAGAGGTTATTTGAGCTTCTGTATGCTCTCTGTTGGTAAAATCAAACCTGCAACTGGTGATGTGGAAACTGCGCTCTCATAAACAAGAGGCTAAAACATTAATTTATATTTGGAAATAACTATGGGTGTTCTGTGCTATGTATAGAGCGTAATGACTGTGCCACAGTTGATCCATACAGTCTGCTAATGAGGATGCGCTGTAGATTGTTGGAGGAGGGGGGAAAAAACACAGCCTAGCAATTTAGAACAGAAATCACATTATCTCTTTCCATGTCGCTCTCACAGTGAACTTCTTCAATTGCTGTACTCTCGACTCGCTTTTTTTCCTTTTATACATTCAGTTTGTCCCACAAAGACTTGTGCCAACACACAAAAAAGACTACGGCCCACATGCAATCACACAAATACATTCAAGGGCAGTGCTTCAGATTGGTATGCATTGAGACATGCAGTATTTACCTATATTTAACAACTGAGTGAGAGAACATCGCTTAAACGACCTGCTGTTCACATCTAATCAGTCCCATGATGCCTCCAAACAGACAAGTGCGGCAAATGATTGCGGCCTGCTTTTTATCATAGAGCACCATAAACACACCTTTGCACATCGTACTTATGGATTTAAATGCGGAGTGATTACTGTGCTGTGAAAACCACAACACCAGCAAAGCAATGTATGCAGACGCTTGTGTAAGTTAGCATACATTCAACAAACTGCTGGCAATTTAATACGTCAAAAAGCATGTTTAAATGACTTGGAGTTTCGAACCCGCACAGACAATCTTCAATGAATAACAGAATTGAAAATTGACCCCAAGAAAAGTGTTCAGTCGTACTTTATCTTCATACTGCAAACCTTGAATGTTTCTCTGGAAAGTGCAAAGTGTGTGTTTTATGTCTTATAAGTAGTATTCTTTCTAGATAAGTGCTCCTGCGTTGGTTTAATAGCGAGGACCTTTTCCCTTTTCAGGCCGTACACAGTGCAGGTTATTCCCCAAGGCGGAGTGAGAGCATTTGCTGCGTAAGGTTTTGATTTCCTGTGCTCATTATGAAAGGTAAAAACAGATGAGCAGACAGCAGTGGCCATCTTGTCAATATGGTTTGCATAGTGATGACACAGCATTATTAAAGATAATGCATCACCATACTGGAAAATTACAACCTGTACAGAAAAAGTTGCCCTCGTGCATTTCTAAGCGTGTCTCAGAAAGGTAAAATATTATGTCTCCCATATCCAGGACGTTGAATTTCTTGGTGCGGCTGAAAATATTTTCTGAAACATGATTCAAAGTAAAAAGTGTGACCTGATATACTGTCTTAAACATTCTCTCGTCTGACATTTCATTTTCTGCCAGGCTTGCAGAGAAGCTACTGTACACGAGCTCCATCCTTCAATGGAGACTTTTTTTCCTTTTGAGGCTTATTAGGTAGCTTGCCAGCTAAATGAATGCCTCGCAGAATAGCTGCTTTAGCCAGCGAAGGAGCCACAGTAAGTGAATGTTTGATATTTCTCCAGTGTGCCAGGCTAATCTGGCCCTGTGGCATGCCATTACGGGGCTAATAACAGCTGTCTGCGGCCTGGAGGGGACACAAGCAGGCCTGGCTGTGCTAACTGGCCCTGACAGACTCATTAGGGGTGCTGGCACCCAGAACAGCAACAGCCAAACTCCTCACATTTCCTTACTGGCTCACAACAGTTTGCTAGTGCAAGAAGCATTGTTCTCGACACTTGTTCTCTGACACCTTTCTTTTGTTTCCCAGTCCTCACTTCAGAGGCTCTCACCCCTGTCACCTCTCTTTCACTGTTTGGCTGGCTTTGACTCTTCATGATATTTCTACCCAACCAGATCCTGCCAGCCGTTTACCATCTTTTCTCAACATCATGCTGAGTCTAACCTCTGATTCCTTTTTTTTTTTATAATGCTGCACACCCACACTCTTGTTCTGACCAAAATAGAGCAGAAAGCTCACTGGAGTTCACTTGTTTGCTCACACTGTTGTAATCCTCGCTGGAAAAGTGAGAGGTAAATACACAGGAACATAAATAAATCACCAACACACAGTTTCTAACTAACTTCGGTGATCTGCCACGGGGAGCGGGTGACCAGGAAGAGGCTGGCATCCTCTGAACTTTGTATTAGTTACTGTACTATGTGGGCCTGTTTGAGGACAAGAGGGACTTTCCCTGGCAGACTGCAAAAGCAAACATTGGCCTGAGCCAATAGGCTCAAGCAATGCTGGCTGACAATAAACACTGGGAGCCAATGACGGCAGTGTGGATAGAGAATCCTTAACAATAGAAGGAGGGATTTGCATTCTTGCATGACTCCTGACATGTAACAAATTTGCTGCTGACAATATTTGCACATCTATAGGAATTTTAGATTGTGCTTGACTTATGCGCAGTTTCAAGGATGATGCAACAAATTAGAGAAAGTCAACTAAAGTGTTTGCTAAAATCTTCAAATTGAGGCCAGCTGCTTATTTGCTTGTTATTGTTACTCACAAAAAATCCAACATGATTAACAACAGCTCTAAAATGCAGCAGTCATATTTTTCCTTTGCATTTTGTTCAGCATGGCATATTTCACAAAAAGCTCCATGAATTGTAAATTTAATCTCACACCAAGTATATCTTTTCAACACACTACAGTGTGATTTTTACTGTTCATCTGTGACTTTATTGCATCAGGTTGGCCTGAATTCTCCCATTGATTCTCATGCAAATTGCACAAAATAAAGAAAGTCTTTTGCTGATATTGTTGTCATCAGATTTTTACGATTCTCGATAACCAATGCAGTCCAAAATCACAAACTTTATGAACTAGTAAACATTAATCATCTCCATGTTTTCTGTGAATCAGCAGTCTGTGTAAAGCACAGAGCACAAGTGTGTTTTCTCATTAGATATCAATGCAGGCTTTCCCTTTTTATAGGTCGACTGCTGGGGCACTGTAAAGTCAAAGGCGCAGCTGTGGGGGTATGGTTACCTGTAATGCTAGCTGTTGCATGTTATATTATTTACGCCGATCTGGACTTAATGGAACACATGTGTGTCTGAAACCGACATTCTTCCCAGATTAGCTGAAAGCCTGCACACATCAGACTCTACCGATGAGAGGAATGCAAGGCCAAGACGGGCTTATAGGGAAACCCTATCACTCATCTATGGTATACAGCGCTCACAATGTATGCACACACCCAGTGATGTACACACACTCTGTATTTATACATTACAGACACACTGCTCCTCACTGTATGTACACTATGCACTCTATAATACATGCACTATGACGTCAGAGACTCAATAACACTCTTTGAAACATCGTGAATCTTGCCAAAAGATGTTGAGTCTCTGCCTTTTATTTATGCTTCCACAGCAAATTTGAGCCTTTTTTTTAGTAGTTAGCTGATTTCAAAAAAGAAATGAGACAATGAGACTTTTACACACATGTAATATGAATCTGATTTACAGCAGTGGTGGTCTAACAGTCAGTAATCGAAGATGAATCACTTTTTCAGTGGCTTTTTTTTTTTTTAACTTTAAGCCTGAGAGAAAAAACACCTGCAAAGTGCAACACCGGTTTGCATATTATTGCATTGTGATGAATCAGTTTCCTGCAAACAGTTTCGCTGAATGCCACCTAATTTAATTTGTTGAGAAATGACACAGTTATTCTGCCACATCTGTGACTCCTCAGTATAATATTCTTCGAACAAAAGCTGGAAACATCTTGTTTTATTGGAGTGCTTGTGATGTTATCCTTCAAGTATTTCAACACAGCCTACTCCAGTTTTTACACACTTCAAGTTTATGCCACTAACTTTTCTTTGCAAGGACTTTGGAAGGAATAATTGACATTTTTATGTGAATTTATTCTTGTTATCGCTGCTACCATCTGTGAGTTCTAGCCTATGGACCTTGAAGACACTGACATTTAAGTGTTGTTTATTTCAAAAGGAAGCACGTAGTTAAATTATACAAGAAGCTATAATGTAATATAGTCAGATGCATTTAAAATATGAAGCAAGGTCTCAAATTACCGATGTTTGCTGTGAACCCTGTTTGTCTACATTATAATAGTTGCTATAATACATTGATATAAACATATACATTTTCAATCGAGTAACCTAATGGTGTATATTATGCATGCCATGTGTTTGTTTACAATGTTTTCTGTTTAGTGTTGCATGAATTATTGATATAGTAGAATAAAAAAGGTGGGTAGCTGCATGTAAGTTCTTTAATGTATTTGTATGGTCTGCATAGAAAAAACAGCGAAGGTGTCATCTAAGGGGCTCGAGCAGTTTGACCACATGCAGCTTGGAGCTACCTGCCTCAGGCCTTCACTGACACCCTGATCACTGATCACACTGTTGGGAATATCCAACCACAGCGGCGTTTGAGCTGTGGCTATTTATACCTGACCACAGCTTTTCCATGGACCGTTAGGTCACTCCTGGTGTAAACATGCCATTTTGTGTGTACATACATGCTGAAGCTTGTACTTCTATAGTGGAAAGAACTGGTTGTATAATAGTCATGCATCCATTCTTCTTCTTTGCCTGCTTTATAGGGTCGTTCCTTCTGGAAGCCTTATATAAGAGTCCTTATGCTTCACATTATAATGTAGCACATCTTTACAGTCATATTGAATGTAACACTTTCCCCATAAACTCTTGTTTTAATGTATTTTCAAGCAGTGGCAGTAACAAACCATAAATACTCATACTACATTCAATATATTATGGTCTTCAGCTATACAACTGATGTTGAAAGATGAGGTTTGCTACACAGTAAAAGTGTTCACCGGGCTTTTGGGGGCCTTATTGAATCAGAGGAGCCTTTTTTGTAATCTCCTTATGGGATCATTTGAAAATTATAGATGCAATTAAAATGTTTGCTTATGTCAAAGCAGGTCATGGTCAGCTTGTTATACAGATCAACAAAGTAGCAATACTGCCGACTAAAAAGCTCTAATTGAACTCTTAAAGTAATCAGACCCTCATACACTTGGATGTAAGCGATAAGAAATCACTTAATGAATTTTCCCTAGCATTTGCATCAAATGCAATTTTGAAGATGTCACAAAGAGCTCTTTAGCCCGACACAACCCGCCAAGGAAAATGTACACTGGAGTAACTCCTGATTATAGAAATTTGCCCACACTTTTTTCGTCACGTTTTCTCCCACAGTCTTACACACGCACGCATCCATGCACACACACACACACACACACACACACACACACACACACACACACACACACACACACACACACACACACACACACCACTTCTGCCCTTTGTATTATGTCTGACAGAGGAGTGAGAGAGATGGAGTGCATTAATAAAGTGCAGTCAGTGCCCTTGCTGTGTCTGATTCAGAGCAGAAAGCAGAAAAAAAGAAACTTTTCATTTTCCTTTATCCTTTTTACCTTTCTTTTCAAAAGCCATCATCTTTTTAGGGCTGTTTCTTGAAGACAAAACAACACGTTGTTATAACAATGCAATTCACCACCAACAGCTGACAAGCAGAACCAGCACCTTCGCTGTGCCCTGACCACAACTAGTGTGTTACAAGCAGAAAACAGATGGCTGGGAGCGGCTTTAGCTAATACAAAAACAAGGGATTTTCTCTTTTCTTCCTTTTTTTTGCACAGGCGGATACATGCAAAGGGAAGATTACTTTAATACAGACAGAAGCTGTGCGGAATGATTCCTTAACGAATTGAGTTTTCTGCGGAGAGCAGAGACTTTCAAATGTCAGAGTGTTTCTGTCATCTGATTGAATGAGAATATCTGTGACTGTAATCCACTGCTTCTACAAACACGAGTGAGCCAAAATAACAACACTGGACAGTAAGTACACAATGTGTCTGCGATACAGGGTTTACAGAAAGTATACAAAGAGTATTGCTGAATTCAACTATTTAAAATAAGGTTCAATTGTTTCATTTCACATTGCTGTTACTCAACAAAATAGGTATTTTAAAATCATACTGTAAAAGATTTGGAAAAAACAAATTGTTTGCTGATGACACCTTATTAAAAAATGAGAATTAATGCACATTGTCAATTTTATGTCATTTTTGATTGATTTCCTTTTGTGAAATATTTTTGACACAGAAAACAATTTGAGAATTTCAACTTGAAATTCATCATCTAATTGTTTAATTTTCCAAATGATGAATTTGGAATATTTTCAAAATCAGTTTTCTCCATGAGCAACATCTCTGAGTGATGTTCAGGTGAAACTGACAAGATGTCGGAATCCATCATAATGTCATACGAACTGTTTGAGGGCCTCATAAACCTTGAACGAGTGCAGCAGTCCTTAACATCTGACGTCTCATCATCACTGGTCACTTTTTCAAATTGTTCCACGTCAGTCCGACGACTTTCCAAATATCATTGTAGCCCTTACAAAATGCGATCTGCAGTGATGGTAAACATCCATGTTCAGCAGTCATATACAGATGTAGAAACACATTTAGAAATCAAATCACAGAGAAAGGAAGAGAGAGAGAGTGAGAGAGAGACAGAGAGAAAATAATGGGAGGAGACATTGCAGCAAAGACAGAGCAGCAAAATTCATTGCAATAGAGGAGGCCAGAACAGAGAGAGAGAGAGAGAGAGAGAGAGAGATGAAGATAGAGAGATAAAGGGAGGGAGTTAGTTGAGAGTTGATATGCTGACTACAGGCAGTTGATTTGGTTTCAGAGAGCATTGTTACGGTGCTTTGAATTAATGCCTCCCAAAGAGTCCAATTGTGATTCTTGGGCTGTGCTGACAGAATATTTGACAGCCTAGGGTGAGCTGCTGATCTCAGCTGAATCCTCTGTTGTGTGTGTTTGTGTGTGTGTGTGTGTGTGTGTGTGTGTGTGTGTGTGTGTGTGTGTGTGTGTGTGTGTGTGTGTG
>JASSRZ010000072.1:12780354-12814346 GCA_032164315.1 Malacoctenus gilli | reverse complement strand
GTGTGTGTGTGTGTGTGTGTGTGTGTGTGTGTGTGTGTGTGTGTGTGTGTGTGTGTGTGTGTGTGTGTGTGCGTGTATACAAGCATACCCATGTGTGCGATTGATACCCAACACATTCATACACCTACACATGTTAGAGAGATATATCTGGATGTGCAAAACAGGAAGCGAACCTGCACATAAATCATATCATAAATGATGGTTAACTAAGCAATACCACACAGATACAAACTACTCGCAGATGCAAACCTTCCTCACACGCGGGTAAATTGGTCACATTCACCTAATGAAGATGAAAAAGTTTGACCAACTCCCCCCCCCCTCCCATGCTCGTTTCCCCGCAGGAAACATGTTGTCCCTCTGGGCTGCTGAATAAATAAAACACACCGACAAGCCCAATGCTTCATTACAGCAATGGGAGGAAAAAGAGACACTCCATCAAAATAAAGCCGCTGCACTGTGCTGGTCCATTGTGACAGCAGCAGGACATCAAGAAAAATCATTGGTGAGGATGTAATTCACAAACTTGCCAATGCTGCGTATATAATAATTGTAGTCATCAAATTAGGCCCTTAGATAGCTAAGCTTGTTGTCTTTTTTTTAATTTTTCTAACATTCAGCAGCTTTGAGGGACAACATGTTTCCATGGATAAGTAAAGTCCGATAAAGAAAAAAAAATTGTAATAATGCAAATCCAAGTGTTTGCAAGAAAAGTAGAAATACGTAACCTGTAGTAAAAGTACATAAACTTATGCGTTTCACAAACCTGTTCCCTATCAATAAATCTCAAGATAACAAATGTGCACAAATAACAAGTACTTATCAGTTTACTCCCATTAATAACTTGACAACATTTGCAGAAATGCAGAAATCTCTGGGATAAATATTCAAAAACAGTACTAAACCTGCTTATTCTGTCCAAGTGTAACAAACACCAGCAAAAATAGGAATAACAAAGCAGCAGATCAAGCAAAGCTTTTGTTTATGAAATGCTGTTTCCTTTCACTTCTCGTCAGGCTGCTTTTTAGCTGATCTTTTAGCATAACTCTATTTTTTGTATCAATTTGAGTTCAATTTTTCAATGTTTAAAGGGAAAAACGTTGACATTTTTATGCATTTGGCCTTGAACATAGAAAACCATCAGAAGGCAGTTTGTAATTACAATTTTCTGGATAGGGAAGGAAAAACAATGGCTATAGAGAGGGGAAAAACAAGAGTCTTGAAACTTACTGAAGAGTATAATTGTGATGCAGGTGTTGATTTCGTGGATGGATACTTCTCATCCAGTCATCTCTCTCTAGGCTCTCTACGCTACCGCTCGCTTTACCTCTGCTATCGTCTTACAGCACTCCTCTACCTTACTGTCTCTCTCCTTCTGCCTTTACATCTTTCTCTCCATCTTGAGTGCTGCGCCTCACCCTAATTAGAAATTCCCCTCCGACCAACTGAAATTGAATTGCCCATCATTTGCATAATGATAGCTCACCGGGCTGACGGCCGATTTACCATGAGATGAAATGTAGCAATCACTTAAGAGAGTGACCATGAGGGAGTGTGGGTAAGGGGCTGCATGAGGAGAAAGAAGCAGAAAAGGGGAGAGAGGGAGAGAGAAAAGAAGTGTGAATGTGAGAGCGAAATGGGATCACAACTATAGAGCGAGGTAAAGAAACACAGAGAGCACGAAAGGCCAAAATCCGACAGGTATTTAGGTTATTGTCTCATACAGCAATATTGCTGGAAGGAAGGCTCTGCCCTCAATATGACAGTAACTGGACGCAACAAGGACAGATAAGGACGCTTATGCAACACTGTTCCTATTCTGGGTGAGAAAACACTTCTGTCTTAAAACACTAAATTATTACAGACCTTGTGTTTTTGCACATTATTTTTTTAACCTTTACCAGAAGACACCTGAGATTCAAAATATCTTTTGCAAGGAAGATGTGGCCAAGACTGGTAGCAACACATAGAATCTCATAAAAACAGACATATATAACAGTGAACCGATAATCATGATACTTGGACTTACGTTTCTCAGAAATATCTTCCTCGATCTTTCCCTTCTTCCCTCTAATTTCCCAGTGTCTTTTCTCTCCGGGCAGTTACTCATTTTTAGGAGGGAGACTATTCATTAGATCAAACTGTTTTTAAAAAAATGCAGCAAAACTAGGACAGAAGTAAGAAATGTTATCTCCAGTGTCCAGAGTGTTCTCTATTACAGCAGTTTAGGTTTCTAACTAGCTGGCAAGGAAATAAATATTCAACAGCTTGTGAAATGTATTAGTAATTTCTTTTTCTTAAGGGCCTTTAACACACCAGAGACATAACAGATAAACAAAAATACTAAATGTGCATGAAAGCTATTCATACTGGCAGCAGAGGATAACAACAAATGTTCATTTAAAGCTCGAAATAAAACCATGTGAGCTCATTTCTAACGATTGATCCTAATTTTGAGCCATCCCCTTTTTTCTTCTTCTCAAAAAATCAAGACATTTGAGGCAACACGGTTTATAGGTTTGTGGCAAAGACGGAGGAGTTCCACTGCCTCATGCAGGAACCGAAGCTCTGACATGCACGCGTGTTATTCCAGGGTACATGTCCCTGGTAGGGAGGATGCCATATTTTTGGGATGTTTGTAGGACAGGTGGAGACCTTTCTGAGGGTGCCGGTGCTGCGTTTGAGGAGGCAGCAACACAAGCTATCAACAGGCCTGCCATTGTTGTTGTGACATGACTTCTGCTGTGCACAACGCTGTTGGCTAGAAGGTTTTTTTTCCTCGATAGAAAGAGCTCAGAAAAGTTGACCTTGATTCTTTTTCTACTGTGTAAAATTTTCAGTGTGAAAAAAAATCTGAAAAAACAAGTTTGAGAACTGTGTTGACTCTCACAAAAGTAACACATGCATTCACGCTTCAACAGATAAAAAAAAAAATCAACAAACAGGCATCCCTCACGAGAGAAAAAATGAAACTATCAGTACCATCTCTCAGCGCAGGAATAAAATACTTGAAAACAAATAATAAATGTCAGTGACCTCTATTGTTGATGGAAATGTAAGGCTGCCGTACTCTATTCTTAGCTTCTTGACAAGATGTTTGGCAACTTCTGACTTTTTTCCTGTTCGAGATCAACACCAGGAACTCCCAACCCACCCACAGTTTATAAGAAGTGGCCGCATCGTCAGCTGCGCGGTTGTCAGTGAACGCCCTATCAGTGGAACAACTGCCACCCCTTGTACAAATTACTGTAATCAATGATATGATAATCATCTTGTTGTCTCGCCTCCTCTGGGCCATCAATCTCACATTCCAGCAGGCCAGAAAATTTGATTTGTAAAAAATCCTGATAAATCTTGTGTCAGTGATGTCACGTAACTGCAGGCAAATCAAATAAAGCCGGCGTGATCAGTGTGGTAAAGTGACAGTGAAAAAGCGCAGGGGGTTGAGGCTAATGCACACGGCGGGCTAAAATCTCAACACTGAGGCAAAGTTGCCTCGCAGAGTCCTTTTTCAGAAAAATCACTAATTCATGAGGGCAAGTGGGCCGAGGGAAGTGCTGTCATGGAGGTCATATTTGTTTCTAATAGTTAAAGTGATATGTCGGGCTATCAGGTTGGAAGCTATGCCCCGACTCTGATAAGGCCACTGTTTATTGTCCAACTTCCACTCTTCAACCTGAGGAACTTCAGACTCACACACGGTACTTTCCACCACTGAGCCATTACCTCAGCGTGTGTGTGTGTGTGCATGTGTGTGTGCTTGTGTGCGTGCGTGCACGTGTGCGTGCTTGTGTTCACTTCTCAGCCACATTAAAAGGGACTTATTGTCCTTGTGGTGACAATAGGAAACTCCACATAAGTAAACGCATCACGTGTTTGTACGAACACAAATGTTCGACTGAGTTTGGGCGTTGAATTTGGGGTTAAGAGACAAGTTACAGTTATCAGTCAAGTGAAAGTAAGTTGCAGGAAATGAAGTGAAGTCGAGGCAAGGCTCTCTAAAAGGCATGAGACGTGTGTGTTTGTGCATGTGTGAATTGCCTTGTTTTAGTCACTTTGGGAGGTCCCTGGGAACTTGTAACTACTGGACCCCCACAAGGCTTTAATTCTTTTTTAAGGGGTCAAAATGTGAGTGTTAGAGTGAAGGTTAAATCAGGTTAAAGTTGAGGTGAGAGTCAGGGTGTTAAGGGAAAGCATTACGTCAATGGGTGGGCCCCACAAGTCATGCTGTCCCAGCATATCTGTGTGTGTCCGAGTGTAGGCCTGTTTTACAAATATTGTACAAGTTTGCACAAGTACATGCACACAGTGACTTCATCAGAAAAGTTTTCTGGAAGACAAAAAATTAAGTCTGTATTTAGTGAAAGGTTTTCTTTTCAGGTGAGGAGTAAGTCGTAGCAGTAGGCGTTTTTGGAGAAAGCCTCTATTAAATGAAACAACATTAAAAATGTTATGTAGATGTTTCTGCATTTGCATGGACATGCAAGGATGCACGAGATGTAGTTTTGTTTCGATGACCATGACAAGGAGCTCATGTGTTAGTTCCTACTTCTTGGTGGTAAGTCTTGACCTAATTAAAACTGTCAATTCTCAGAAACTGATAAGTCACTACAAAGCACCGAGGACTGAGTGCACGCAAGACAAACACACACACAGCGGCGCACGCACACATCCACCAGCGCTCCAATCGTTTGTTCGATTCTTCAATCTCCCCTTCCTCTGTCCATCTCTACATAAGTGATCAGTGATCACATGTCACATGTTAAAGTCGGCCGGCCCAGACAGGAGGGAGTTAAGTCCCTTATCTCTTCTCCCCAGAAGAAATTCCTACTAGAGGCCTCGCTCTGCTGGTTTCCTGCCTTCTTGCCCAATGCCCTATTTTTACTCATCGGGGCTCTAGAATACCAGGGGCAGCTTTTTCCTTGTCACTAACATATTTCCTGCCATTCTCACTCTGACATTTCTCCCCTCTGCACGATTCGCTCAAATCGTTCCCCCTCTTTATGGGTCATAACCTTTCAGTCAGGGCCGTTCATATTCAAATGTACCTGCCGACGAAGGAGCTACTGCGAGCTCAGCCGTCATTCGGGTTGGCCAGTTGTTTTTTTGTTTTTTTTTACCCTGGTGTTCAGAGGTTTTCAACATCTGCTTTCAGTAGGTGTTAATTTCATATATTTCTGAGCACTGCCAGAGATAATCAGTTCTTTTCTGCTGCTTTTACTGTGAGACTGACTTCATGTGATTGCTCACCGACAAAATCAGGGACAGTTTGTTTTTGCGGTCTCCTCATAAATAAATGTACAGCCCACTCATTCCACACAACATATTTTAGATTTAAACAGGATTTTGCCAGTACACCAGCAGAAACTACAATTTCTTATGCTTTTCCACTATTTTTACTGAAAGGTGGACTCAACTGAAACAACTCCATCTGGGTTTAAATGTCACACACAAGCTATTCTTTGTATGCGCTTTCCTTTAAATTCAGCCTTAAAAATCACTCACTTCTCCTGAAAACCGATCCCTGACACTGACTGATTAAACCCTTTGTAAACACTTTCCAGTCCTCTTTGCTATAATTAACCCATTCCTTCCTCTAATCTGAGCCCTGTATTACTAACCTATACTGGCTTGTACAAAACACTTAACATAAAACCTGCCCCCCCTCCCCCGCAACACACCACACCACCTTTCTTTATCCCCATGAAAAGAATTTTGAAGAACGAATAATCCATTTTATTGTATAAATACCACCTGGAGCTATCGATTGGTTTAACAACCTTGTTCCATTACAGTTTTTTTTCTTTTTTTTTGTTTTGGAGAATTTGAGTTAAAGAAATAACACAATTACAAATAAAGGCTGAGAATTGTTACCGGTATCACTTAAGTCTTTCAAAATCGATGTGAGTGACAAGGTGAACTCACATGATGCACTTCAGTCTCCGGTACAGAACGTGAAGTTAGAGGACTCAAAGTAAGAGGCCTACACACAAGGATGAATGGCGGCTTAATGAATGCCAGGGGAGACATGATATCAGTGACTGGCTCTTTCAGCAGCTTTCATCCTATTCATACACCAACATGGTCTAAATGCAGGTGGATCGATGCTGGTTAAAAACACTAATGGCACAAAAAGGGAGCACACTCAGCCACTGTGTTTCTTTCACGCCAAGGTCTGATCACTCCTATTAATGGAATGCAGCTCTGAGTGGAAAAAATCCAGCCAGAAACAGGTGAAAAAAGGTTTATTGTCTAATTTCCAAGGCTACTCTTTTCACAAAGCAGCGACATTGACATTCTAGATGAAGTGACTTTGGCGTCTCATTCACATTTGCAGTAATAAATATGCTGATTTTCATTCTGCCGAGCGGCATATCATAAATCCAAGACGGTGGACACCTGTGCTCAAATCACACAGTCGATTTTTTTTTTGTCTCTTTACTTGATACATTTGTGAATATCAATATTATTTCCCAGTGGGAGGTAAATTGTATTGAATGGTTGCCAGGCTGCCACGGAGGGAAGACTGCTCAGCTGACTAAAAGAGCTATTCTCCATTTTATCTCTCAATCAGTGTATTTGTGGGCGTGTGTGCCTGAATGCCATCCCACCGGCGTGTGGTGTGTCTTTGTATGTGCGAGTGTGTGCGTGCGTGTGTGTGTCATTTTGACGAGAGGCAGAACGAGCTGGGGCTCGGTGCATGACGGGGCCATGTGAGAAAGAGTTCACGTGATGCAGACAAATACAGGCAGTCTTCAGCAGAATGGAAAGACTGTAATCAAACCATAAATCAGAAATCACTGAACTGCCATCCACCCAATCGTCTCCCTCCGTTCAGTTACAACCCCCTCCTCCTCCTCCTCCTCCTTCTCCTCTTCCCCCGCCCTCCTCTGCAGAGCTCCCCTTATGTTATGTTGCATACAGCTCTGCATACCATTCTGGGGAAGGTGAACAGCAGCTCAATAAAAAATGCATAGATGTTTCTATCCTGAGCCACCTGAAGCTATGCAGCACAAGGAAAAAATCCAATACTTTAGAAGCAGATGTTTGCAGGATTGGAGGCGCAGTGTTTATTTAAAAGTGTTTCCATACCTTGAACAAACAGTTCCAAAATCAACAACCTTGTGTTTCCCGGAGTCCTCGCAAACACATGCACTCCATATTCGTCTCACCATGACTTTCATAGTGAGCCACCTGGTGTGCTGTAATATCAGGAGAACAGTGGGGTCATTGTGAAGGAGCTGTGTGATATCAAGGAGAGTGACCCATTTAGAGCCCAGCTCCAGAGCTGACAAGCCTCTGTTATGTCTCGGACATCTGGAAGGCCCGAGCCGCTCACTCCACTGAACCCTGCGCACGAGTCAATCCTTTCCAGAGAGGAAAAGACATCTGACTCGGCCATGGATATTTCACACGCTCACCTATAGCTCCCACTGACAGCAGAGGGCTGTAAAGTGGAGCTGATACCGGTGCGGATCTGTTGCAGTACACCGAGACATTTGGGAGGGATCCAAATCATATCTAAAGCTGCTCTGGTCATCTTGCAGAGATTTCAGAGGGCTGGAATAACAGTGCAGCAAGATGCTATCTTCTGCTCTGCAAAACTTCTGATTGAAGCAAAGGAGTTCCAGCTCATTATTTAAATGAGAATTACTTTTTCAGTAGCTGATTCAATCCCATCGTGTTCAAAAGAGGTCCTGCATAGATTGCAAAACAACCGCAGCAGCAGGAGAAACCAGCTGCTGTAAGTGAAAGTGAAGATAAAACACAGAATTTAAAGAAAATAAATTGTGTATCATACACAATAGTGTCCAAAACGACAGAAATTTGTCCAATGAAGCCGCAGTGTTGTGCATTATATAAACGAATACATGAATGCGTAATGAGAGGCCAAAATGAGCCAAGGAAAGCATACTGAACAAATCCCTCAGGGGAAAGGAAATTATTCAGAAGACGAGGACACAATTCATAACAATATTGGGAAGAGGAACTTCTTTTTCTCTCTTTTCATTCCACATCCTTGCTTTAAATGTAAAACCACCACAACCCGACATGAACTGGGAGCACTTTTTGCAGCCAGACAGCGATTCAGCGGGATGTGCTGCTTTGCCAAAAATCAAAGTGTCTCTTTCACATCATGGCCTGAGGTGAGATTGCTGAGATGATATGTAAACAACATGCGTGCTAGCCCTAAATATGTGACGGTTCAAATATAATCACTTGTGCACAGCAAACAGCAAAAGCGCTTTGATTATACAATCCAAAAGAAGCTCATTGTCATCTCACTTTTTGTAGCTCAAACAATAATTCTGTGTCACGAGGTAATTCATTTTTGTATGGAGAGGCAATTGGCTGCAAAGATTGAATCATCAGCCCTTGTTTCATTTTCCATGTAATTAAATCAGCCATTGAAAAAAGCTATGTAAGCTGGCATACGATTTAGAGGAAAATTAGCATTTTTAATCACAGTACATTACTTTAATAACTCAATAAATCTGTGGCAGCTGGAGCATCTGAGAATGTTGTCACAGCTACTTAGTTCTGCATTTGCAACTAATACAGGCTGATGAGAATCAGCCCGAGAGAGCGAGAGAGAAAGAGAGAGAGAGAGAGAGTGAGAGTGAGTGAAAGGGAAGTCAGAGAGAAAAGAAAGCCAGCAGACGGAGGCAGAGAAAATGAGAATCCAGAGAGATAGAAACAAAAGCATGGCAGGTGAGAAATGTTGGGAAAGGAACATAACCACCGACTGGCACAGAAAAGGGCTCGGCACTTGTCTCTTCCCTTGCAGTTATTAACAGTTAATCCCCAATTAGCTCGTTTGTCACCTCTGTGTTATACATGAGACCCGCTTACCCTCCGTGTTGCTTTGTTGCTCTGGTTTGTTTGTGCAGCTTAGCAGTGAAAGTTGCCAAATACGCTGAACAAGTCTGAGCGACTTCAGAAAATCTCATTTAATTATTAAAGGATGTCACCAAAAAAAAAAACAAAAAAACCCTGAGTACCTCCAGATGCACGCAGCACACAACCGGGCTGCGAGAGTCAAATTAAAGCTGATTTACAGAGTCCCGACTCGCAGCAGAACGAGCGTGGACTCTTCAAGGTTATGACAAAGGGAGAAATGTTATTGTAATGTGAGAAAACCTGGAAGTGTTGCTGAAAGGTCAAGCAGTGGATAGTTTGTGGACTGCCTCTCATTTTCTACATTTTTGCATATTTTTCCAGCGCTGCTTCTCTCTCTCGGAGAGATTCGTTTTAGCTCCAAACCACAACACTCTCACAGACATTAAAGCCTGCTGGACACCGCTGATGATTTGTTGAAACAGCTTAAAGTGATCCATGATAAACGAAAACCTTGTTTTGTTAGAATGTGGACATGACTGGCCGTTTGTTTAATTTCATTCAGTCATTTCAGTTGTTTTTTTGTGCCTGTGAAGAATTTATTACATTATTGAGTGACATATTTGTATTTTCTTTCCAACTGAATGGAAAAACGCACTCCTGCTATTGCAAAAGACTGTTTGGAATAACCCGAGATTCATCATTCAAAAATCAGTCATGAACCTCGAAGAATTTCTATCAAACTTCATATTTGGAAAGCTTAAAGCTGTAAAACTTTGACATTTACTCACTTCACACCGGCTCTGAAACAGCAATCACATATCGGATTTCACTGATAATTAGTTTTCTGCTGGTGCTGTGACTGTAATAGTCTGGTGGGTGGAGACATTTTATCACAGACTGAGCTCACCTGCTCTGGCTGAAGAAGAAGGTGGCAGGCAGCCATCCTTCTCTCTCTCCAGGCTTCAACTATGATTGGTTTTGTTGTCTATCTTTAGTTTGGTTTCCCTTTTCTGTTATATAAAACGTTTTTATTTTTAGGCACAAGCTGTGTGTGCTTTTCCTTTCTTTGTCCCTGTGACAGATTGTGAGAAAAGGTGGCAATTCGGCTGCTGTTATTCCTCACCACATCAACAACTTCTCCCAAGTCATAACCAATGTTTTTGTAGACTTAATTTACCAAGAATGGAACCTCACTTTCGACTTCCTATTGGCTAATTCGGTCTCATTTTCCACTGTTTCGACTTGCTAGTTGTCATTTAGTTGAGGAAACCCGATGTTTATCTTTTGATCTCTGATGTAGGACAACGTTCGCTTCACCATATTGCAAAAAAAAAAAAAAAAAAAACGTCTCACAATGAAAATAAAGCGTAAGCAGGTGCACGAACATAAATGAACGTGAAAGCTGGTATCTAGTGAGCCCGAGCATGTTCGGGAGAGAAGAAGGTCTGAAGGTCTTGTTTGTTTGCCTAACTGCATGCTAATGAGTAGAATACATTGACTGTATTCTTTTCTTTTCGACTTCTGTGAGCCTACAAAGTTGCTCAATAGGCGTCTTTCTTTCTGCCAGATAAAGATCTGTCTTTCCATTGCCTCTTCCTCTCTCGAACTTGTTCGTGTTATCGTTCTGTGCACAATCACGAGTGGCTAGAGTAGAAAACCAAGATTGTTATATGGCTTTATCGTGTTTCACAAAGTATAGATTCGTACACAACACACACACAAACACACACACACAAACACAAACACGCTTTTGCATCAATGCATCTGGCACGAGATAAACAACATTACAAAACAAACAAAAAAATTCAATCCTGTATTGAGATGTGAGTTTACATTCAACATGCAGGAGACGACCATGAAAGCATTATGGCGCCGAGTCAATGCCCTGAAGGTGCACTGGCATATGTCTGTGCCCATTCGCTCTATCTCTGCAGTTCCATTGAGGCAACTGAGGAGCCTTGTTTCCACTGATACACAGCTCTTTGATTCACTTAGCAGGCTTTGTCATGCGCATGCTGGATTGAGCCTCTAAAAATTAACTGTGCTCCATGAGTGCACACACGCGCACGCACACACACACACACACATGCACACACACACACTACAGCACCCACAAAGCCACAAACAGCCATTAGCACGATAGCGGTAGACCCCACTAATTAGCTCGTCATCTCAGCACCTCTATGCCTCGCTTCATGGATCTGGTTTCAAAGTACTTTCCCAAAGTGTCACAGTATAACGGCGGGATTATGGCATCGGACATACGAGTAGATTTTTTTTTTTTCCCCCTGGGCTCTCTGGGGACAAGTGGCAACACACAGAACTTCTTCTATCGACTGTGTGACTAACACTAAAATAGCACCCAAAGAGGCTAAGTTGATTTGACAGAACACGTACAAGGAAAAGCTATTATAACGCCATGCCAGGCTGATTTTGTAAGAATGGCTCCGCTGGGCAGCTCGATCCATTTGCAGATCAGGCAACAGTGGATCAGAGGCGGCTGGATTTTTATAATACTCCACAACAAACACACAACGAGCCAACAACTCACATTTATGGTTCTCCATTTATCTGCTGGTTTTCTCTCTCTCTGGCTTGCTCTTTCTCACGATTGTTGAGACGTTTTCACGCTGTTATGACCAATCAAAAATTGCTATTATTATTCAGCCTAGAAATGGCTGGAAAGGAGGAAAGTGCAGTTGAAAGCTGATGGTTCAATTTATTTTTTTTCGTACGATCACTTGGTGGTCATTTGAAAAAGTGGAAGGTCACTTATGAGTGCCAAAACAACCTCAAAAGTCAGCTATAGCTGATCTTTAGACAGATTGAAAAGAGGAAGTGAGGCCACAGAAATATTTTTTATTGTTTATCGTGCTAGTCGTTGAAATGAGTCCTAATCAAATGCTTTCCCAAGATCTTTCTTTTTTTCTTTTTGTGCACAGATGTCTTGTGATTTAAATTGGCCTGCGATTTATATGCCACCACACTTATTGTTGTCACGCACTGCAGTTTATCACGAGCTACACATTCTGCAGAATCCTCAATGCTTCGCTCACTCTCTAATGTTTTTCATATGTGTGTAATTCAGTCGGTCATTATTTTCATATTAGAGCGGTTTGCACCGTCTGTTCCATGTTTCAGTGAGAATTGGTGACGATGTGAAGTGACAGAGGAGCCTCTGAAAGATTCACACACTCTATATGTTAAACAGCAGTCTTGTACACTTTCAAATGTAGACTGAGACCAACAACTGGGGTTTACATGTGACTATATATAAACATAGTATTATAAAGTCTGCTTCTGCACTGTGGCCTTGTGGTTTTTGATATGGCAAATCCAGTGAAATGGCAGGGAAGCCAATCTACAGTTTATAACTCAGCCACACATCAATAATAGAAAAAAATAGATTACAGTAAATCCATGGTTCAAAAGCTGCATACCTTTGAAATGTCAAAGGGGAAACCACAACGGATAACTCATCTCAAAACTCATTTCAACTGCACAATGCAAGCTGTATTACAAATATTCAACAGCCCAGTGTTCCCTCCAGGTATTTTTCAGCAAAACACTCTATACATTTTCATTTGAGATGAGAAAAAGGGAAATGTATTTCTTTTGGTGGCAAGCAGCCAAACCAATTTAATTACATTCCAAAATGGGCGCCGTCTTCACGTAGGAACCGACTTGTGTTGTACTTCCCGAACTTCAACAGCCTCCTTGACTCTCTGCGAGTAATTGAAATCTTCCACTCGCGTCATTACGCGGAGCAGCGGAAAGTACAACAAACCAAACCAAAAGGAACAAGGAGATCTGGCGCTCAGAGTGAGCTGCTTTAGCCAATTTGTAACTTCATCAGCACGTCTTGATACAGTTTCTCTGAAGTCAATTAAAAGGATATTAGGTGGTGTATACCTGCAAAGAACGGACGCTTTTCGCCTGCCAAAAAGCCGGTGATTACCCGTGTCTGGTGTCAGCAAAATCCTGTCAGACTCTGATGAGAGGTCGCCACTTTGCATTTTGGATTCATTTTTCTCGCCTCGAGCCATGCCCAAAAAAACAACAAAAAAACCCCACATGGAAACAACTCTTTTCATGTGAAATTATTCGTCATTACGAATCAGAATGCAACGTCGCTGCGTCTGAAAGCTATCAGCCTAAGCAAACAACAGCCTGTGATGGCCAAGAGGTAATGTTTCTCCCCCCAAAAAAGCAGAACGGCAGCAATTAAGCACACAACTCCAGATAACGTGACAATTGGGATAAAAACAAAATAAAAATGTTTTTCATTGTGAAACGTTTCAAATTGTTTTTCCCCCACATTCCCATCGCTGCAGCACCAGTGAATACATTCCCAATTAGTGTTTTTCTCTTTGATAAAACATCAAAAGATGCTTTAAAGGAGCTTATTGGCAAATCGTTTAAAGTCTCCCAGGATTTTTTTTTTTTCTTTTTTAACAGCGCAGACAAACTATAATCTCAGAAAGGTCCTCCCATCTACCCGGTGGGTAATTATGGGATGACAGGCAAATAAATCATCTGTCCAGACAGGCAGTATGTGTAGATGTCTGTGTACACTACAGTCCAGAATCAGGCCCCGAAGTGACCAGCCGACCAGGCATGGCATCAGTCACACGATGCCTTGTTTGCTTCAGGAAGTTCTGATAACTGTCTGCGAAGGCCAACAGAAATCCCTCAAAAAAAGGTCGTCCTTCAGTACAAACACACACACACACACACAGATTTTAAAAATAAATAAATGTAAAACCCTACAAATGTGAACCCTGTGAGCCTTTAAGCAATTATCTCTTTATTTATGTCCACGTACCCACACCTCTCTCTGACTGGCTCTTGTTTTTTTCTTTTTTTCTTTTTTTTTTTGGTGTCATTGAATCTGTCTGAAAGCGCAGCCACATGCCAGTGCCTTTGTGTCAAAGATTAAGTGAAACCAGGACTGCCAGCACTGCTGTGTTTGCACAGTGGATACACTCTTTTTCAGCTGCACCACCACATCACATACCAGTCAACACAAAGGGGCTAAAACAGACCTCAAGAGCTTCCGTAAAATGACTAATAATATGAAGCGGATACACATTTGGATAAAAAACAAGTAGACTTTTAAGTGTATTATTGCTCCAAGCTGAATTGTTATCCTGCATGTGTGCGTGGACGTTAAAAATAGGAGTAAAAGCTTTTCCCAATTCAGGTTCAGCTCTGATATGCAAGAGGAAAAAAAAGAGGAATGCAATTACATCTGCATCTAAGTATAGGGTAGCTTTTCTATAAGATTAAGTGTTCTTATTGTACTGGGTTGTCACTGAAAATAACTGGGTTGCAAAGACTGACTATCAAGTCACAGAGAATAAAAATCCTGGAAAGAAAAAGGCAAAGCTACAATGAAAATATTATGAACAAAGCCCAAAAGTGCCAGAGGTGGTTTACAAGACTGAGGCAAAAAGGGGCCTGGGGGGACTGTGGGTTTGTAGTGATAGGGAGGGGAGTCATACACACTTGGCTCAGAGAGGCACAGAGACAAACAGCACATGGCATGGGACCAATCCTCGGTGGCCTAACAAGCTGACTAACTTCCTGTGCAACCCAGAAGTAACTCCGTCATGATCTTTTCAGGCGTCCGACACCTCTTTGAAAAAGTGAAGAAGAAAAAAAACTGAAGCCTGCTTATCTTTCTGCTCCTCTTTTTAGCCACGTGACCCAACGTAAAAAACTTTCCCAAAATAATGACAGCAATCGCACATTTGATCACGAAACACACTCCCTCCATAAAGTACAGTAATTTATGGGCTGGGCTGCTGTCGCTGCACGACAACAAGACTGCACTTCTGTGGTCTGCGTGCTCACATGTGCACTTATGTTTATTTATGCTGTGCCTGTGTGAACATGCTTGCATCTGCATGTAGGAAAGTGTGTATCGGTGTGTGTCTACCTGCGAGAGAGTGCATGTCTGTGAATGTGTGTACTCAGTGGGCCCATGGTCTTTGACTGTGGACCTGAACCAGCCGTCTCCAGTTCTGTTTGCACAGGACATGCCTCAGGAAGCTAAGACAACTGTTCGTGTTTGCCCAGGCTTGCGAACCTCTCTTAATACACTCGACAGCTGCATTCTTCGACAGCACAGACACTGTGTTTATCGCTGTTTTTATACATTCATGCTATGGAATCTGCTGGATCACAGCATCCTCGCTGACCTTTTCCACCCAATGGGAGGAGTCAGTTAAATTGCTTTGCCAACAAATAAACAACATGCCGTGTCGCAACTCTCACAGGCAATTTTTTTCTCCCTCTTATATAATGTAAAACATTCGTGCACATGGTCTGTCAATCATCTCATACAACAGACTGTCATTCCAACAAGAATCAAGTCAACTGTGGCAGCTCGCCCTTTCCCAAAAAGCCTGTTGAAGAATTGCCAATCATTTATTTTGCAGGATGACTTGGAGCCTAAAAGTCCTCAACCAAGTCCCTGCCAACCTTGCGATATCCTGCATAAAGCTCGTCTATTGTGTCCGCAGCCTGTCAAAAATGCCCCCAAACTGCCCCTGCCCCTCTTCCTCCACTGCTCAGTGTTTCGTATCCTTCCCATACACTTTCCCAGTGAGATGAAATGAAAAACAAACTGTTGGATGAACTGTGAGATCCTTGCAGTATGGCGAGTGTGAAAGTGAGAGATGATGAGCTCCGTCTGTGCTTATTTGAAATGTTGATATGGTTTTCTCATACAATGGCTACGCTAATTTATGTACCAAAGCCTGCTTTACACAAATCTGCCAAGGCCAATAACAGCGCTCATAATCTCCAGCATCTAAAATAATCACTTTGGTCTATTTGTTTATGAATGAAATGAAGCAATTATCCTAATGAAGATCAGCTTTCTTGCATGGGGAATTGCAGCATTTTAGCACTGTGAAAATGTTTCGCCTTTGTTGCCTCGGTGTTGGCATGCCGATACCTTAATCATAAAACAATAGGAACAACAAAAATGTTACGGTATAATTAGGTACAAGCATTACACAGTTGGGATTCTGTTGCTGCAGTAAAAGGAGAGAGAGACAGAGAGCGAGAGAGTGAGAGAGAGAGAGTGAACTGCGCACTTCCTGACCTGGTGTCGAAACCACCATGCATGTGGATCTCGCTAAATGTCAGCAAGAAGAGTAAGTTTGGTTGTTGAATCAAAGTATTATTTCTGCAAAGAAATGAGCCTTTCTTCTGTCAACTTCATATCCTGTCTTGTGACTGTTTTCGTGCCTGCTCGAGTTTGCCATACATTTGCACTCATGTTTTATTTAAATATAAAGTCCACATTGTGTAGATATCACAGGGACATTTTGCTTGATACAGCAAGCTTGCTGTACAGCAAGGATTGAATTAAAGCTTGTATTTTTTCCCTTTTGCAGTGCTGATGGAAAGCAGACGAATGCGCTTTGAAATGCTACAGTAGCACAGTGAAATACAGTCAGTTTTCACTTCTCATCAGCAGCCAGAGCAGTGAACAGGGCATAGAAATGGTTAAATAAATCAGATAAAGCAGATCTTGCTCTCTCTCTCTCTCTCTCTCTCTCTCTCTCTCTCTCTCTCTCTCTCTCTCTCTCTCTCTCTCTCTCTCTCTCTCACACACACACACACACACACATGCGTGCACCCACATTCTTCAGTGAAATCCATCAATCAGCATTTCATGCAGTTTGGGTTTGAACCACACCAAATGCACTAAAACAATAAACGTCTGTCTTTCAAGTCGCTATCTGGACTGGAACACATCTGGTGGCAAGGCTCATTTTGGTTTCCACATCGTTGAATGACATTACAGACTCAATGGCCAGCTCAAAAATAAAGTACCCCTAAAAATCTCTCTCCATTTTCCCTCCATCTACAGCCCCTTCTGTCTCTCACTCTCTCCCTCTATCTCTATGCACACACAGATTCTACTTCCCCCTCCCTGCACAAACCAGCTAACCTCTCAAATGCTGTTCAACAACCCCATCCCCCAACCAATCAAGAAGTGAATATAAAACAGCACAAGGAAACTGGGCTGCAAAGGGAGGGGGGGACACACAGACAGGGAGAGAGAGAAAAAGAGAGACAGCCAGTCAAGGCGATTGCTACAGAGACCCCGGTGGCCTCCTGAGGTGAAGACAGGTTAAAATACCTCGGCACAATGGACTCGGCTTTACGCAAGTCACAAGTGTTTGAAACACACACCCAGCACCCAGCCGAGGATCCAGGAGTTGCGCTCGACAGTAGTATTTTGGTTTCAAGGGGCTGTGACGATAATTAGGGTTAATGTGATTTAATGAGGGGCACGCGTGGGGCTGGGGCCGGGGCAGCTAAGATCCACAATCAACGTCAAGGCTGGAATTAGTCTGACATCTCGTGATGTGGCAGTGTTTCACTCTAACTTACAGTCGACTGTGCGTGTCACCGAGCTAGGATACCTGCTCCCAGTGTCATTCTCACAGCTGCCTGATAATTTTCTTATAATGCACTAACCGGATGATAGATCACAACGTGATCCCAGTACAGAAATGATTTGCGTAGAAGTACTAAATCACAGAAGTATAATGGGATGAGTTTTTAAAAGAAATGCACTGTCATGACTCAATTCTCGGTAGTTAATAAAATCAATCACCAACATAAATAGCCTTTTTCTAAGGACCTCGGTGATTAAGTAGCTAACCAGGCAGGATAAACTATAGTATCTATTTTCAGCCATACATGACTTATGACCCTCTTAACACCTCTAGTAGCTCTGAGTCATGTCTGGTCTAGATTATAAAGTACAGAGCAGAGCGACGGGAGTGCTGCAAAGCCTGGTTGAAGCTTCGTAACCTTCACTATCCTGTAGGTTAAACTGAAGTCTACTGTGGTAAATCTCTGTTATGGACAGCTGTATCCTTTTTCCCTTGTTCTCTGCACAGACAATTGTCCTTAAAATACCCCGTGAAATCTTAGGTAAGTCCTGCCATACAATAGAAACTACAGTATCATTGATGTGGGAGTACTGGGGCTTTTTCCTGTGCTGTAACTATACAGTAACATAGCTGAATAAACACAAATCGATTACAAGGAATGTCAAGTTCTGCACGTAACTCCCCTATCTCTCGTATACACTCGGTATTGTATCTCTCACCCGGTCTCCCTTTCTTGTGTCTCGAAAATGAGATTTAAAAACAAAAGCCCTCGTAAATAGCTCACTTTCTTCCGACTGTAATGGTCTGTGCACACAACACTATCTAAGCCCTACTGCTCCAGAGAATAACACTGTAGCTACTTATCATTAACTCAAAGACACAATCAGCCCCAGGCGATCCAGCTTCCCTCCATAACCTTTTGACATTGCTGCTGGGAAGGTAAATGAGAGAAGAAGTTAGACACAGAGAGGGGAGGAGAAGGGTGGGGGGGGAGACAGGCAGACTTGATCATGAGTAGTGCCAGGAAGTGGCTAGACTGAGAATAACGTCACAAAGAATAGACTTTTTAATGATTGAAAAAAAGAAAGAGAAAGACGCTAAATATAATGGTCATTACGTGACTTTGTTTGCTTTGAGTTCACCGCCTGGAGCCGCTTTACAACAATAAATGCACCACTTTCAGAGCTCAGTGCAACGCAGGCTGCATTTTCCCCCCTCTGGTGTGCATTTGAGCCATGCATGGGTTAACATTTTCCCAGTGAGAATGCTTGGGATATTGCAACTCGGACTGGCCAGTCAGCAGAATGTTATGAATGGGCACAATGAAAAACCCCAAGTCCACACTGTCGACCCAAGAATGCTTGCCTCCATGTAATTAACTTCTCTCTGTGTACCGACTGAGGTACTGCTGGAATAACTCCTCTTTTTCTGTTTCTATTACGGTCATGTTTCGAAGACGGAGAGGCAAAAAAAAAAAAATCACATTTGGAGAATTCAACATGGAAAATAAATTCTCCTGTCCATACTTTGAAGTATCCCATGACTAATACAGTGATTTGGACAGTACTGGAGATGGAATGGACCACTTGAAAAGGGGTGATACGTGCTCTGCAAGAACTGGCAGCGTTGGTTTTTAAGTGGACAAATGTCAGCTGCTTCTTTCTTGCAGTGCTGCATGATACAGAAATAAAACAAAGGAAACACTGAAATGATGTCTGAATGAGGGCTATCCTGTTAAACATGCTTTGTACATTGGGCCTGAAGGTATATTAGCAATTAGGCACTGCGCTCGCCACCGCATGCAGAAAGTCCTTCACGAAATGCTTGTGTGTATAAATAACACACAGTGAGTTGGAGCAGACCCCAACTATGTAAAGAATAACATCTGCGAACCATTGGATTATAAACCTACAGTATAACTACAGTATAATTACATGAGAGGCTCTCTCTTGGGCACTGTGCTCTTAGAGGGAAAAAGGATGAGGAGAAAGTGGAACAGCTACAGTAATCTATCCAACTTCATTTCACCGGAGTGATTCTGCCTGGGGGTATGCACAAGTCATAATGCATTTGACAAATAGTCTCCCACTAAAACAGGCATTTGCAAAGAAGTGGCCTTCAGCGCTGGTATACACAGCTGAGTGTACGCTGAACAAACAAGCCTCCCACTCAGTGAGGAAAGATACAGAGAGGCTTCAAAAAGATTAGGAGAAATCTTGGGCGAAAAGTAAAGATGACTCACAGTGATTGTGCAAGTGCAGGACAATGCAAGTTGGATGGAGTTTAGAAGAGCAACAGAGCCGTGGGGTTCTTTGCAAAACACAAATCGATGCTTTTTCTCATGTGTCGTTCTTTGCATTGTTCTCAAACGTTGATGCACAGGTTGTTTTATAAAGCACATGACAATGATATGAGGAGAAACACAATGGCCCCCGTTTGTCTCACCGTAATCCTTTGAATCACTCCGGATTTTGAATTCATAACAGATTCCGGTTCAAAAGAAGGAAAATTAAAGCTCACTTTCTGATAAAGAACTTGATTATAAATAATTGGCAGTTTAGGAGGTACACGTGATACGAACTGCAGCAACAATCGGTAGTCATGCTTTAAATCGTTGGTGTAGGTGATAGTGTCGTTTCAGGGAGCTGCTGAACCAGGTTTAAGACAACAGGATGTACTTTGTAGTCTTGCAGAACGAGATTGTGTAGTGCTGACAGGTGTTTCTGATACTTCATGTACCCGCTCTCTATAATTGATGGTGTCATAAGTTATTACAACGTATTAAACTTTTCAAAAAAAGAATCCTATAATAAAAGATTAGTGCCAGTAAAAGAAAATCATCAGCTAGATACAGCCAATTAAGCAGAAACTGTTGATTTTCAATGAGTAATGCCAAGCAGCAAACTCTTCCCAGAGCTAAAAGATCAACGACATTCATGCATTAGTTCATTCATTTTGCCAGAGTGGTCTATTCTCCTGTCAGGGCATCAATCAGCCACCAGCGTGATCGTTGCCACTCGGCTCGAACCACTTTGAGCTCACAGATTCTTTACATGCCTTCGTTATTAACCCCTCTGGGTGTGAAACAGAACGTACACATGTCTGATTACTGTTTATGCAAATACATTTACAGTCATTCTCACCAATTTACCAGTCACACTCAAAAATAGATGTGTTTTCAGTTGACACCAGAAGAACAGGAAGCTATGAGCTTTATTATACATACTGTCCCACTTAGTATTGTTACTGCCCACTTCCTGGTGTGTTGTGCATTCTAACGTGCAGTGATGTAAAATCACACTTTCACACTCTCTTTACAAGTTTAGCCCCCTTTTTAAAGTGTATATCATGGTGAATCAGCACCCCACTGTTGGACTCCATGGGGAAGGTCGAAGTCTTTTGAGAGTGTTTCACTTTGTTGTGTACACGCAGCAACGAGATTACTGTTTGCAAACGATTTAAAACACTTCTCAACAAATGCAATGAATCCAAAAACCCTGCAAAAAGTCTTCAATATGTTTCAGACATGGCTCGCAATAGCTAAACAAACTACAGAAGGATTTAAGAGATTAAAACTAGCATGTTCATAATCCTTTTCGACTTTACTGGGAGCCTGTTAAGTAGAATTAGACCACTTTTATCTCGCTGCATCTCCTTGCCATCAAAACCATCCTTCTCCTGAAATGAAACTACCATATTGATGAACGACTGTCAAAACGTCATATAAATCCTCCCTGTATTCAACCGCTCTGAGGAGCAGCAGGAGCGCAGTGCAGATAATGTGTCACTTTACGTCTTAGTCACAGCTGTTACTTTAGTAATGACAACGTTATACGATTCTGTCCTTGAAACCCAAACCTGCTCCCGACTGGGCCAACAGGCTCGACGCTCGCTGAATCATGCTAACCAGTACAGTTCATTGTGTTAACGCGACAGGACCCGGGGCATTGCCCCAGTCACAGAGAAACAGGTCCTGCTGTGATCTTTAACACGCATCTGGAGCAACGTTGTCACACTGACACATGCCAGTTTTGATTAAGTAACTTCATCATCTGAGCAGGAACTGAGGCGAACAAATAAATAAATCGCGTTCGATGGTTAGCTGGTTGGTTTAACCAGGATTTGTTGATGCTGCAGTGTTACAACTGCAGATGATGTATCAGTGGGTTCAGGGGTTAAGGGAAAGAATGGAGTCAGTGTGATGCGTTCGTGTATTGTAATTCGAACCCGTTTGCAAGCGAGTGTTTCGGGGAGCGTGGGTGTGGGAGAGTGTGTGCAAGTGGAGCTTACCGTGTGTGTCCTACATGTATACATACAGGTGACGGTGTGTATGAACAGAGGAGATTAACAACTCAAATATTGTACTGCGCTATAATGTTTCACTTTGTCATCAGTAAATGTTAACTGCCTGCTGGCTGCGCTCCAGGTGCGAAGGCAAGCAAAGGCTTTTTGAATGGCCGAGGGTATAATGCCTTCTTCCAGCTCTGCCCGGTCGTCACCGGCCAATGTTTACACAGGTCTCACCTCGACCACAGGGAAAGAAACCTTATTACTTGAGACTTGTACTGCTTGGCTATTTAGCAGGTTTGTCCGTTCGGCTCTTGTCCTTAAATGCCAAACCTGTTTCTGTGAAGCACGATCTCCACACCGGTGTACAAAAGAGCTGAATCCTGCACAGGAGGCACAGTGACTTTCCACAGAATCATACAAATCTTTAACAACAAACTTATACACCAATGCAGAAAAAAAGCTGACACAAATAGATTTTACTCAACTTTTTTTTCAAATAGAAGCTGGTCAGTGCTAAATAATTCAAACCATGTATTTGCACTTCAGAATATAGATAAAAGTATCCATAAATAATAAATACTATTCCGTGTGTTCGAGCAGAATTCATGAAGCAACTTCTGTCAGAGTTCGTCTGAACACGAAAGCTTATTTCAAAAGTCCAGTATTAAATTCTTCATATTGTAACCTACCGTGAATGGCCCCTTTGTAAGTCCCTGATGAATAATTAATCCCTTAAAAGTTATTATGCGCGTACTGATGAGGTTGGAGTTCTGCGCGTAAAAGGTGTTGACAACGTGCAAGAATATGCAAGTCAACACTTCTTATTAAAACACTTTTTTTCTGTTCCAGCTAATGACGCAGAGTAAGACCTACTTTCATGCAGATGAATCCGCAGCAAGCTGAATGATGGACGAGATACCTTGTCGTAAATTGAGCTCGACGCAAAGCAAGCTGTCATTTTAACATTTGGCTGCAATCATGGTAATTGTTTACCGGCCTGATTGTGAATCGACTGCTGCCATGTGGCACTAGTGCACAGCGGGGGAAAAAAAACAATGTTAATGCGTTTGGGTGCGATCTGTTTTATGGTGCGCAGGTAAACAACCCGCTGGTTTGAATCGGTCTCGGAACTGTTTGGCGAGAGAGCCTGTGCCAGTTTATCCAGTGCGCCACACAGTGTGCTCCAACTCCGCGCACACGGCCACAGATTTATTTCCTAACGAGCTCTGATTAGTTAATTGTTACTACGGCGCCACGTGCACGAGCACCGAGCAGGTGTCAGGGCTGTTGGTGGCGCACCAGAAATGTCACAAAGTTTGGGAATACGCACACTCGCTTGTCCCCGGGGAAGCAAAAGTGTGCAACACTTGTCACCGATCCTCGGCAGCACATTGTCTGCGCAAATGCAGCATACGCGTATGCAGCACGGTTTGTGCCAAATGCACTCCGAGCCAGGAAAGTAGAAGCAGTTGTTTACCTTGTTGGAGTGGTAATAGTCCAAACCGGAGTCAGTCGGTAACGTACATGAACCCACGCTTGAAGGGGGAGCTGGATAAAATCTGACGTCCATCTCAGAGTCCGCAAGACTGACGGCATGAAAGCGTAGCTCCAAAAAACCTGTGCGACTTCTCTCTCTCTCTCCCTCTCCTGCGCGCACACACACACTCACACACGCGGGCTTTCTCTCTCACCCTCTCCTTTTTTTTCAGCCGTGCGAGCACATAAAACGAAGAAAAAGTAGTAGAAAGCAAAAGAGTCTCTCCAGATGTTGAGTCGATCCGTCCTACAGATACTTCTCTAATGTCGAGGCATGGAGCACGATGATGCTCACGTATAACATCCCTATAAAGTTCACTTGGAAGAGAGAAGGAAAAACGGGAGGTGCAGCGCGCCTCAGCACTCTCACAAACTAGGAAGCAAATCGCTCAGTGAAGTTGTTTGACAGCGAGCCGAGCCGGCTGAGCCGCAGGTAAAGACGCAGGAATGATCTGCTCGACGCTTTTCCCCCCAATACGCCCGTTTCTCCGTTCCTGGTTTCCAGGCGCGCTGGAGCTTTGTAATGAGGGAGCGCTCTGATCCATCCATGTGTTCCCGGCCACTCACACACTGCTAAGCTGCGACCTCTACCGGTCAGGGGTGGGAACGGCTCGGGGTGGGGGTGGGGGCGGTCTGGGGTGGGGGTCAGCGAGGTTGGGAGGATTGACATGCTGCAGAGAAGAATGAGAAGGTTTTTTTGTTTGTTTGTTTTAAAACGAGGTTTGAGTGAGCTCCCTTGTGAAGGGACAGAGGTCGAACTCGGGTTCATTTAACTTCAGGGGGAGTTAAATGAATCTGAATTTGCACAGTAGATGAACTATGTTGAAAATCAGGTTGTTTTGGGGTTGTTGTTGTTGTTTTTTTTTACCAATCAAGTCAGACAGTTTCAAGACAACTTCTAACTCTGAAGTCCTCCTTGATAGTGAATCACTCAAAAAGCCCAATGAAAAATGTCCCTGCTCCATACAGCTAAACAACCACAGAATTTAAATAGACATTCCATCACGAGTCACTAAAAATGCTCTACTATCAGTTAAGTAGCATGCCTTGGAAATGAAAGTACTCAATGTTTCTCCGTGGCTGTTTAAAGACTGCTGATAAGATATTCTGCAAGATTTTACTTCTCCTTGGTTGATGTGGAACTAGTTTCGCAATTGTACCATGTTTAGGATGTTTCTGTTATGATAACTACACTTGTATAGGGAGTAATCACCAGGTCCAATATGTTGTTCGACCCTAAGTATATTAACTGGAAATAAAAATGACTCTTTAAAGCAAAGGTACTTTATAAGGCATTTACATGCTCAAATAACTGATTGCAGGAAATCAGACAAAGCGTTCAAATAACGTTCAGAAAGTTTAAAACTTTAGTCATGATGCAACACCTGAAGGATAAACCAGAGTTGGCAAATAATATGCCAATTATGTTGTGCCTTCAGTTAGTAAATAACTTGAAAATCTAAGTAAACAAACAAAATAACTGCAAATGTGTAAGTCTCAGATTTCACCAGCCCTGTCACCCAGAAAATCTGTAAAGATCTCGAGGATCTCACTGTCCCGTTTGTTCTTTTCAAATGTCACTGGACAGTCAGTGAAGTCGATTAACGTAGATGCCACTGACACAGAAAGTATGCAAAGAGTTACGCAGCGGAGTGCAGGGCAGAAAAACGACCAATTATGTGCATAATTTGTATATATTCATAGAGCAGGAATGTAAGTGAAATATTATTTCACCATCATGATCATATAATGATCTTCTGACAGAGTGCATTATAAAAGAGTTTGGTCGCAAAGTGAGATCTATGCAAAGCTTTGATGCTATCTCAATTACTTCTGCAATTTAGACTGTAAAGATAATCTTTCCCCGCACATTCGCTGCACTGTTTCACTGACTGCACTTCTGCCCACAGACATTTTAGGAATGCTTTTTCTTTCACTTCATCCTGATGCATGTCAGCCGGCTGCAGGCGGTGAAATATGCACGCAGAAAAAAGTCACGGTAACTGGTGAAGCTACGCGTTGCTTTTGTGTAGTAGTTTCTTACTCTTGACACACACACACACACGCTCACGCACACACATACCTGGTCAAAAGCAAAAAAAACACAGTGGTCGACACAACAGGATGTGCATACTGAACAATGTCCGACCAGAACGTGAGCTGCAGACAGTGAGCAAAATTAACCTCACTCACAGGCAAATATGTAACACAGTGTTTTTTAAGACTGCGGTGGAGTGGTGTTATGCACTCTGTGTGTCATTAAAGTGTTTTTACAAGGCAGAGCAAACATGTATGCTCCTGCCCAAGTCTGTTTGTTCCCTTCCTTTGCTTGAGTTGCACATGTGGCCAGTTTCTTCTCTTTGTGTGCGTGCATGTGTGTCTGAATGCACAACTATGCCTGCGTTAACCAAGCTGCCATTGTCGTCCCAGTGGGTGACTTGTTGCCCCCCCCCCAGGACTGTGCCTACGTCCATGTAGCTATTACACGGCGCGGTGGCTCCGGCCCTGGGGTGCGAGCCTGCTTTAATACCAGGCACAGATGGGTCGCACCATGGGCTTACTGTTGTGGTCTGCCATCAGCTGCCAAGCTCAGGCTGTCCTGACTCCAAGCTCATGAGGTTAACTGTCACAAAGATGCTGATTCCTCCTCATTCTGTACCTCCGTGTGACTGTCTGTGATTCCTCCCTCTCCCTCTCTCTCTCTCTCTCTCTCTCTCTCTCTCTCTCTCTCTCTCTCTCTCAGACTGTCACTTGTTCATTTTTTCACAGTCACTGTTGCAGCAGGGGATCGAGTACGCGAGGGGGGATCTGGCACAAGCGTAGTCATGGCTTCATTGCAAAGGAATGCAACTAGTTTTTGTGTTTAACTTTGACATAAGTTCGAGAGTCATGCCAAAGAGAGGCTCTTGGTATTCTGAAAACAAAACATTCGGTTAATGTTGAACAAACAAGCCGTAAAAAGAAAGAGGAATGTAAGGTGAAATGTAAATAAAAAGGGGGAGAAAAAAACAAGTTTGACATGTTTTTGGTGGCCCAGTTCAACTAAGAGCTATGGGGGTGCGGGAGGTAATTATTTGCCCTACAAGCAGTTTTAATCGTGCTGATTGCAGTTTGAACATTTCTACTAATTGTGCTGCATTAACTATTCTTGAGCTCTCCTGCTAGCTTTCATGCTAACGCTAAGTCTAGCATTCAGGACAACTTTGGCTCTTTGTTCTCTTTATCTGTTTTATCAGTAATTATATGAACCAGCTCTGGTTGTAGCTATTTCCTTTATGCTAACTTAAGCTGTTGCTTTATACGTGAGCATTTTTTTCAAATGTTGAACTAAATTCCTTCATAACCAGGTTCAGCTAGTTGTGAGGGTTTCAGTTTCTGTGGTTACAGCGATAAGGTCTGTTTAGGGAATAAAGTTTACCGGATTGCACCTCGATGTGATAAGATTACAAATTTGAAGTTATGTGAATTGATTAACGGTCGGAGAAAAAAATGTTTCCGATGGTATTGCACCAGTTAAAATGTCTCTTGACAAGAAACGTGACCTCAACAAACTGAAGTGTCCATTAACAGTTTCTTCCACTGTATCTCAGAGGACCTACTGTACACTAAATCCACTCTTTCTTAAGTGCTCTCCTCCTCCACATGAGAGAATACACATTAGCCTACTCCTTCATCTGTAACAAATAAGGGGAGTTATGCAAGTGTTATTTAACGTCACTATAATAAGAACCTCAGTTCCCCTCTGGTTTATGGGAAGTGAAGTTGTCAAGGTGCAGTTTCATCAGACGCCACTAGATTTTTTTGCTTGTTGTTGGTCATTTTGAGTTAAATATTAATGCTTATTCTTTAAAACAGGTCAAAGCTTTCCGTTTCAGGAAATTAGCGTCAGAAGTTTTGTAGGTCAATGCTTTCTCTACTAATATGTGAACAGAGGAAGGTTGTTTCATGTTTTTATGTTGAACCAGGTTACTTTGCTTTTAACCCAAATTTCGAGGCCTTTCCCTCTGATTTGATTTAGTACTCATGTAAATATTATAACCACATTGCCTTGGTCCACTGATAGCAATTCCATATAAGGTTGTCCTGAGTGGAGCAAACAGCAAAGTAATAGTAAACAGGAAATAGTTCAATAGGTCCATTAGGCGGAAAGATGACTCATTAGTGACCAGAGTTTAGAGAGAAAACACTCTGTTTCTGCAGCATTACAAAGAAGCAGCTTTGTGTTTCTGGAGAGAGCAAAAAAACAACATCCAACCCATGGAAACTGATTATGCTAAATAGACTCACCTTTGCTTTGATTTGTGTCATTTGTGTTCTGCGAATCACTTTGTTATAGAGCAGCTTGTGAAAATGCTTTGTAAATGCCTTTATAAATGACTTTGCCTTTGACTTTGCTTCTCATACAATGAATTCCACTTTATGTCAATTTAAGCTGCATCAGACTGGTACTGAGGGGCTTAATTTTTCACTTCCACATTTCCTCTTAACTCGGGCTACCTAAATGAAAAACCATTCAGGTCAGTAAGTTCGGTTGTTTCACCTCAACCATGTGCATAAAACAATTTCTGTTTATCTGCTCAAACATTGTGTTCTTTTATTATATACAAAAGACAAGAAAATGAATTCTCATGGTGCTGCGGGAAAAATAAGGTAAAGACAAGCAATAAAAAATGAGGACATGGCAGTTTTCTGGGACATTATTCATTCATTCATCCTCTATACTGCTTCACCATCTAAGGGTCATGGAAAGTGCTAAAGCCATCCGCCGCTCACAATCGGCGAAGGGAGAATACAAGCTGGACGGGTCACCTGTCCTTCACAGAGCAAACAAAGGCACACAAACACACCGTGGGCAATTCACAGTCACCAAATGACCTCATCCGAATGTTTGGGGTTTATTGGGGGGGGGGGTGAAAGGAAATCAGAGAACTTGCAAACCCTACACAGAAAAAAGATCCACTTGGGCTTAAACATGGGATGTTCACACTGTGAGGCGAGGGCGCTAACCACTGCCACTCCGATCGGCCCAGACCAGTTCTCTGGCTTCTGAAACAACAGACTCGCTGCAGCGAGTTGTTCCACATGGCCTCCAACTGACACACCGACCACAACGTTACAAAGAAAGCCATTCTAGTCTCGGGATGTTTCAATGCTGGGTGCTTTTGACCACATATAAATCTTATTAGCCTCCTTGCAATATTACATTTCTGCATTTTTCCTCAGACTGAACCAAAGAGGAAAACAGCAAAAAAAATGTGGACATTGCAATGAGAGAAACATAAATCTGAATTGTTTTGTGAAAACTGGGGGCGAAAGCGGACAAAGTATGCTAACAAATGATTATTGATGTCAATTCCAGAAAAGCAAACCAAGAGAAAGGTTTGCAGGAGTTGCAATTCTTCTCTACCAAAGCACAGTCGAGTTTTCTATCAAAAGCTTGTGTGAATAAATTGTGTGTGAGGCCGTGGCTGGCGCGCCACAAAGGCCTCTTCAGTGGTGAACCTTTGCTAACCTTTTCTAGCCACTGACATTCAGTAATGAGACTATGTCGTCTCTTGTTCCTTCGGACAATCGTCTATTGAAACAACTGCCATTAATGGGCTTTGCTCCACCCTCTGCATGACCCTTTTGCATGCTGGTAATTAGCTGCTGTTGCATTTCCACCAGATGCATTCAATATTTGTGAGTCATGCAGATGTCAAACATGTTACAGGATCATCTTTTGTCGTGTTTATTATCTTTGAGGAGACAACTTAGCTTTACCTCCACAATAAAGCAGTCCAAACAAAGAGATTATATCAGTTAAAAAAAAACACAACATGATTTGTTACAGAGCTGAATCCAAACAATGTCACATTTTTTGCTTTTTGATTGATGTTATTCGTGTCTCTTTTTTGTTCCCTTTACATACAATTCCAGAAAATGTTATTTTTACTCCTGTTTTCACAGCTCCATCATCCCCTCATCCTCCCTTTGCACTCGTGAATAAACCCTCCTCTTCATCATCCTCTCATTCGCCGACCTTCTACTTATGTTGCACATGAGAAATGAGAGGGGGATGGGAGGCAAGATGAATGAAACAGAGAGTGGGGAATGAAAGGGAGGGGGGGGGGGAAGAAGAGAGCAAGATTGGGAAAAATGCCCTTTGACTGGATTTAAAAGTCTGTGGCATTTCATTTTCAGAGAGAGGGGAGCTTCATCTCCTTCAGATCCTTTAAGGGCCAACCTAATTGATTAATGTTTCCATCTCATTGAGAAGGGAGGGGGGGGGCATTTGAAGCTTAACTGGAGCCTTTCACATTCCCAAGTCTTAAAACAGAACCGCCACAAAGAGAGATGATGACAGAATGAAAGGCTGAGTGATGAAACAAAGTCTGAAATTCCAGTAGATGAGTAAAATATGTTGAAGGTCGAAATTGTTTCAACAACAGGGAACGTCGCGCCGCAGCCACCGCCACCGCCACCGCTCGCGAGCTCTCCCCTGTAATGAAATAATGTACATGGTTTTAGCAACAAGGTATTCGGTTTTCAAAGGGACTGTTTAGGTTTCTGCACCTGTCGTGGGAGAGCCAGCAGCAGGCACTTTATGTGATTGCAAAATCGAATGTAAAAAAAAAAAAAAATCCACAGCCTTTTCAATGAAAGCGTCGTGTAGAGGTAAAAAAGACATGCAGGAGTGACACTAAATCTGCAGTTGAAAGCGAACATGTATATTTATTTCTCAGGAATTCGGTGCTTTGAGGTAATCCTTCCTCAGATAGCGGCATATCTTATGTTTTGTTTCATGACACATGATACAATAAGTCTTACAATAATTTCAGGCTCTCGCTGCCTGAGACTCGGGGTCACAAAAGCACAGAGCTGATCATGGCAGAATGGAAGTAATGGAAATTAATGAGGGGACTGACTTACAAACTTACAGCTCCACTCTGCTCAGGTGTAAGCTGAGCCGGGTGTGGTTGGAAACCCCCAAAAAAGAAATCACCTCCTGAAATACGCTGTGATTGCTTGGCCTTTGCATGTTTTTGACAGCAACATGAAAATATTTATATATCAAAGACTCTGTGGGCATTTCCAATCACACAACCAAACCAGTGGAGAGAAGCCAAAACAGTGGTGACCTTTACCCAACATGGTATATTAAATATGAAAGGTCAGCATGCGTGGCGGGGGTGGGAGGGGGCAAGGGGGGGTGGGGGGTGGCACCGGAGTCTCGCACATAGCAGACAAAACACTGTAATATCTATCAGGCAAATCCCCGCGCTGCCGTCAGAGGTCATTTGAATGTGAAGGGTGTTGAAGCACGAGGGAAGCAAAGATACATAGTTCAGCAGACCTTCCGCCGTTATTGAATTTGAGACTTGCTGCTTTGCAGTATAGTGGTCGTTTTTAATAAATCGTATTAGTCTTGCAGCTTCAAGAGCTGGCTTTAACATCTGTTCGAATTCCCAACTAAGGAATATTGTAATTTGATACAATTTGAGGTCATATGCTAACTGGAAAAAAAAAACCCAACACAAACTCTCCTGCAGCAGCCAGACAAACGATTTCTATTTGCTGTAATTAGGGCTCTGTTACAATAATACTCGTTCTGTACGAACTGGAAGCAGCCATTTAGCTGCCGCTCAACATGCTTGTCACTGAAAGCATGCGGAGACAAAACAAAACAAATCATCAACCCCTTCGTGGATTTAGCTGTTTTTCTCTCAGAATGAAAATCTGTACAGTAATTTTCACACATCTGTGGCTTCATAAGTGCAGTGTTGTAAACGTTAATTTTATCAATGCATTGTGTCCCGTCCTCTTGCTTTTCTGACCATGTTTTCAACAGACTACCATTGGGACAGACTTCATCTTTGGCTTTTGTTTGATTCATTTGCATTGGAATTGGGTTGGAACTTAAAAATGCAACCAATCACCTTCAAATCCAGAAATCTTATCGAAACAAGTTGCATGTTTCCAACGAGAGGCATTCTTTGAACTACCTCCTATCATACCCTTATTAGTGGGCACCAGCTTCAGTTTGACATCCACTATATTCAGGAATAACTCAGCATGGATGCAGATTACATCAGCACCTTGTGCTTATCAGCTCCAGCTTAAGTCTGAGCTACAAATGAGATGAAAGCAGTACAGTTTTCCTTCCAAAAACTCCTGAGATGTGTCCTAGTTTCACTGGAGGCTGGATTTCTGCTCCGGAACACCTGAAGGTCGAGTTAAACCTGCACCTCATCCCCTGGAAAAACATGCGCATCGCAGAGGCCGCAACTGACTCAGGTGCTGCTTGTCGGCTTTCAAAACTCGAATGCTCGACAAAGTGAGTGTACCAGTGGAAGACTCGGGCAAGTTTTCACCATGCCAAAGTTTACAGTGGGAGTCACAGCGTTACCAAATCACATTATAAACAACTGCCAAAGACGACAGCAGATAAGGAGTAAATAACATCTCAGATATAGATCCCCATCTCCAAACTGCTTTTAGCCACTGTGGTGTTTATGCCTGGTTTTCATTATTTATCTGCTGCAGGAGTGTTTTCATTGGTCTTGTTGGTGTGACAGTGAGATTACCATCTGAAGCGAAATGCCCTGTAAGTGCACCAGAGGAACATGACAGCGGTCATTTTAGCACCCTTATGGAATAACAGGCCGCTTCAGCATGAATTATACGGGCTAGTAAGAGCAGAAAAATGGCATCTTCCAAATTTGAACAAAAGAAAGCTGCGTTTCTGAGAAGCCTTTGAAATGGGCTGGCCCTTTGTTGGCACAATATAAAGTATCTGGATGAGATCCCACTCAGGAACTGGTATACAAGTGTGGTGATTGTTTTATAGTTTCCATCACAACAATTGGCAGCCTACAGGAAGCAAAGAACTCAGTAACCTCCAGCTTTTTAGTATCTTTTGCCCTTGATTTGTGAGACTTTACTGAATATATATTTCAGCAGAGGTTTGTAGATATATATAAATCTGGAGGAATCGCAGTCGAAAAAGACGGATTTAGTGAAACTGAAAAGCAATAGTGCCTCTCCCTCCGTCAAGCAGCACGGTTCTTATATGTGATATTACTGAATATCAAACCACTTAAATATTATTTGAAATGTAACATCCACTTGTGGTCAAAAGGGCTCGGTAACTTGCTTTCAAAAACCGAGTGGCCATCTGGAGTTTTCCTGGTGCCTAGTCGACCTGTGGGCCCGGACGCAAGCCAAAAAAAAAAATGGCTGATACAAAAAAGATTCAAAAATGTCCCAGACTGAAGCTGATATGACAGCGAGCGACGGAAAGTGGTGGGAGGCTCCAATATGAGGAGGAGAAAAATGGGGCATACAGTGTAAATAAAGAGCCAATTAAGTTTCATGTTTTTTCGCTGGAGTACATAATACAAGCAGATGAAGCTGCTTTTAAAGCATCGAGTGGAAGAAACAAGTAGCTTTACAGCACATCAGAGCTTAGCCTTTATCTATTAATCCTCATAATATGTTTAATATGCAGAAAATGGTAATATTCCATATTTATAACAGAGGCTTCATACTTACAAACATTATCCATAGCCAATTGTTGATATTTTATATGTATTCATCTATATTGGCAACAACCAAACATAAACATCTTTTATAAAAAAAATATCAAATTTTCTCTTTATTTTTGTCAACAAGCATTTTAAACTTGCTTTTTTTTATTCTCATGAGATGCTCGCTCACCAGCGACAACAGGCTCCCCTGTTATTGGCAAATATCTGATCAGCCAATCACCTGCCACCCACACTGTACATTTAGGCATAAAAACCAGGTCAAGACGATCATTTTTACATGCCGAAACATGGTCAAGATGACCTGCCCTGAGCTCGGGCAGGTCATCAGGGAGAGGAGGGGAAACAGTGATTTAAGTGACTCTGACTATAACATTGTGGATGGTTCCTGACAAGCTGTTCTGAGTATTTCACAAACTGTTCATATCTGCTGGGAGTTTTACACACACACACACACACACACACACACACACACACAGCCATTTCTGGTGTTTACAGAAAACGGTCCAAAATAGAAAACACTATCCAGCGAGCAGCAGTTCTTCTTGTGAAGATGCCTCAGTGATGTCGGAGGAGGGTGACCAGACTGGTTCCAGATGCCAGAAAAGCCAACAGTAACTCCAGTATCACTGTTATTCAGAGCAGATGAGTGAAAATGTTCCTCTTTAACCTTTATACTCTGAATAAGTCATAAAGAAGAATAACGAGAGCAACAATTGATGTTGCTGGTTTGAAGCCACCTTATCAACTGTAGCCATACAACCTTATCTCTAAAACCAACATCAAACATTACACATATCTAGAATAAAGATACAAATAGAGAAATATGGTGCTTATCGATGTGCATGTGTATTACCACGCATGCAATCCTTATTTGACATAAAAGTACTGATCCTAAATGTCCTTGGACTCATTACCATGAAGAACCAGATAGTTCTGCTTTGATAGAAAGAGGTAAATCACCCCTCATCTTCATACGGCCCTGTGAATCGCTTGTGGTTATGTAATACCAGAGCTACATTCCAACCTCTCAAGTATTCACACTGACAGGTTTATCTGACTGCATCATAGCTCACTGAGAGGGAAGCTGCTGTTTTTTGGAAACTACATTTTCACAATTATTGGGCCAAATGCTGCACACGTTTAATCTCCCCTCGTAGAGTTTGTGAGTGACAAACCAACGAGCAGCCGTCAAGCTCGGCAGTCATCAAACCTTTTCATTCCTTTTGTGATGACGTGAAGAGACATGATGATCTGAGATAAAGAGGAACAGCTTCTCTTTTCTCTCTCTCTCTCTCTCTCTCTCTCTCTCTCTCTCTCTCGGTCTCTCTCTCTCTCTCTCTCTCTCTCTCTCTCTCTTGTCTCTCTCATCTCT